>OY744482.1:82008634-82216606 GCA_963556165.1 Tipula helvola | reverse complement strand
CATACAAATGGCCATTTCGATCGGTCAAACATTTCTACACGTTCCGTGGAAAATTCAATTTTTTTGAAAATCAACTGAACTATAGCTCACCAATTCAGAGCCACAAAAATCGAAAATCTTCAAATTTGATCCGATTTCGATATTTGATATCTCTATCAATAGGCGTTGAGACCTCTAATTGTCATACAAATGGCCATTTCGATCGGTCGAATATTTCTACACGTTCCGTAAAAAACTCAATTTTTTTGAAAATCAACTGAACTATAGCTCACAAATTCAGAGCCACAAAAATGGAAAATCTTCGAATTTGATCCGATTTCGATGATTGATCCCTCTATCAATAGACGTTGAGACCTGCAATTGTCATACAAATGGCCATATGGATCGGTCAAATATTTCTACACGTTTCATGGAAAATTCAATTTTTTGAAAATCAACTGAACTATAGCCCACAAATTCAGACCCACAAAAATCGAAAATCTTCAAATGTGCTCCGATTTCAATGATTGATCCCTCTTTCAATAGGCCTTGCGACCTGTAATTGTCATACAAATGGCCATTTGGAACGGTCGGATATTTCTACACGTTCCGTGGAAAACTCAATTTTTTTGAAAATCAACTGAACTATAGCCCACAAATTCAGAGCCACAAAATTCGAAAATCTTCAAATGTGATCCGATTTCGATGATTGATCCCTCTTTCAATAGGCGTTGAGACCTGTAATTGTCATACAAACGGCCATTTCGATCGGTCAAACATTTCTACACGTTCCGTGGAAAACTCAATTTTTTTGAAAATCAACTGAACGATAGCCCACAAATTCAGAGCCACAAAATTCGAAAATCTTCAAATGTGCTACGATTTCGATGAATGATCCCTCTATCAATAGGCGTTGAGACCTGTAATTGTCATACAAACGGCCATTTGGAACGGTCGAATATTTCTACACGTTCCGTGGAAAATTCATTTTTTTTG
The DNA here is from genome assembly GCA_963556165.1 of Tipula helvola. NCBI lineage: Eukaryota > Metazoa > Arthropoda > Insecta > Diptera > Tipulidae > Tipula > Tipula helvola. Next base: position 82,215,631 of record OY744482.1, on the reverse strand, counting down.
AAAATCAACTGAACTATAGCTCACAAATTCAGAGCCACAAAAATGGAAAATCTTCGAATTTGATCCGATTTCGATAATTTATAACTCTATCAATAGGCGTTGAGACCTGTAATTATCATTCAAACGGCGATATTGATCGGTCAAACAATTCTACACGTTCCGTGGAAAATTCAATTTTTTTGAAAATCAACTGAACTATAGCCCACAAATTCAGAGCCACAAAAATGGAAAATCTTCGAATTTGATCCGATTTCGATAATTTATACCTCTATCAATAGGCGTTGAGACCTGTAATTGGCATACAAATGGCCATTTGGATCGGTCGAACATTTCTACACGTTCCGTGGAAAATTCAATTTTTTTGAAAATCAACTGAACTATAGCTCACAAATTCAGAGCCACAAAAATGGAAAATCTTCGAATTTGATCCGATTTCGATAATTTATACCTCTATCAATAGGCGTTGAGACCTGTAATTGTCATACAAACGGCCATTTCGATCGGTCAAATATTTCTACACGTTCCGTGGAAAATTCATTTTTTTTTTAAAATCAACTGAACTATAGCCCACAAATTCAGAGCCACAAAAATGGAAAATCTTCGAATTTGATCCGATTTCGATAATTTATACCTCTATCAATAGGCGTTGAGACCTGTAATTGTCATACAAACGGCCATTTCGATCGGTCAAACATTTTTACACGTTCCGTGGAAAATTCATTTTTTTGAAAATCAACTGAACTATAGCCCACAAATTCAGAGCCACAAAAATGGAAAATCTTCGAATTTGATCCGATTTCGATAATTTATACCTCTATCAATAGGCGTTGAGACCTGTAATTGGCATACAAATGGCCATTTCGATCGGTCAAACATTTCTACACGTTCCGTGGAAAATTCAATTTTTTTGAAAATCAACTGAACTATAGCCCACAAATTCAGAGCCACAAAACTCGAAAATCTTTAAATTTGATCCGATTACGATAATTTATAACTCTATCAATAGGCGTTGAGACCTGTAATTGTCATACAAACGGCCATTTGGAACGGCCGAATATTTCTACACGTTCCGTGGAAAATTCAATTTTTTTGAAAATCAACTGAACTATAGCCCACAAATTCAGAGCCACAAAAATGGAAAATCTTCGAATTTGATCCGATTTCGATAATTTATACCTCTATCAATAGGCGTTGAGACCTGTAATTGGCATACAAATGGCCATTTTGATCGGTCAAACATTTCTACACGTTCCGTGGAAAATTCATTTTTTTTGAAAATCAACTGAACTATAGCCCACAAATTCAGAGCCACAAAAATGGAAAATCTTTAAATTTGATCCGATTTCGATAATTTATAACCCTATGAATAGGCGTTGAGACCTGTAATTGGCATACAAATGGCCATTTCGATCGGTCAAACATTTCTACACGTTCCGTGGAAAATTCAATTTTTTTGAAAATCAACTGAACTATAGCTCACCAATTCAGAGCCACAAAAATCGAAAATCTTCAAATTTGATCCGATTTCGATATTTGATATCTCTATCAATAGGCGTTGAGACCTCTAATTGTCATACAAATGGCCATTTCGATCGGTCGAATATTTCTACACGTTCCGTGGAAAACTCAATTTTTTTGAAAATCAACTGAACTATAGCTCACAAATTCAGAGCCACAAAAATGGAAAATCTTCGAATTTGATCCGATTTCGATGATTGATCCCTCTATCAATAGACGTTGAGACCTGCAATTGTCATACAAATGGCCATATGGATCGGTCAAATATTTCTACACGTTTCGTGGAAAATTCAATTTTTTTGAAAATCAACTGAACTATAGCCCACAAATTCAGACCCACAAAAATCGAAAATCTTCGAATTTGATCCGATTTCAATGATTGATCCCTCTTTCAATAGGCGTTGCGACCTGTAATTGTCATACAAATGGCCATTTGGAACGGTCGGATATTTCTACACGTTCCGTGGAAAACTCAATTTTTTTGAAAATCAACTGAACGATAGCCCACAAATTCAGAGCCACAAAATTCGAAAATCTTCAAATGTGCTACGATTTCGATGAATGATCCCTCTATCAATAGGCGTTGAGACCTGCAATTGTCATCATACGGCCATTTGGATCAGTCAAACATTTCTACACGTTCCGTGGAAAATTCAATTTTTTTGAAAATCAACTGAACTATAGCCCACAAATTCAGAGCCACAAAAATCGAAAATCTTCGAATTTGATCCGATTTCGATAATTTATAACTCTATCAATAGGCGTTGAGACCTGTAATTGTCATTCAAACGGCGATATTGATCGGTCAAACAATTCTACACGTTCCGTGGAAAATTCAATTTTTTTGAAAATCAACTGAACTATAGCCCACAAATTCAGAGCCACAAAAATTGAAAATCTTCGAATTTGATCCGATTTCGATAATTTATACCTCTATCAATAGGCGTTGAGACCTGTAATTGGCATACAAATGGCCATTTCGATCGGTCAAACATTTCTACACGTTCCGTGGAAAATTCAATTTTTTGAAAATCAACTGAACTATAGCCCACAAATTCAGAGCCACAAAAATCGAAAATCTTTAAATTTGATCCGATTACGATAATTTATAACTCTATCAATAGGCGTTGAGACCTGTAATTGGCATACAAATGGCCATTTCGATCGGTCAAACGTTTCTACACGTTTCGTGGAAAATTCAATTTTTTTGAAAATCAACTGAACCCCACAAATTCAGAGCCACAAAAATGGAAAATCTTCGAATTTGATCCGATTTCGATAATTTATACCTCTATCAATAGTCGTTGAGACCTGTAATTGGCATACAAATGGCCATTTCGATCGGTCAAACATTTCTACACGTTCCGTGGAAAATTCAATTTTTTTGAAAATCAACTGAACTATAGCCCACAAATTCAGAGCCACAAAAATCGAAAATCTTTAAATTTGATCCGATTTCGATAATTTATAACCCTATCAATAGGCGTTGAAACATGTAATTGTCATTCAAACGGCGATATTGATCGGTCAAACATTTCTACACGTTCCGTGGAAAATTCAATTTTTTTGAAAATCAACTGAACCCCACAAATTCAGAGCCACAAACATGGAAAATCTTCGAATTTGATCCGATTTCGATAATTTATACCTCTATCAATAGGCGTTGAGACCTGTAATTGGCATACAAATGGCCATTTCGATCGGTCAAACATTTCTACACGTTCCGTGGAAAACTCAATTTTTTTGAAAATCAACTGAACTATAGCCCACAAATTCAGAGCCACAAAAATCGAAAATCTTTAAATTTGATCCGATTTCGATAATTTAAAACTCAATCAATAGGCGTTGAGACCTGTAATTGTCATTCAAACGGCGATATTGATCGGTCAAACAATTCTACACGTTCCGTGGAAAATTCAGTTTTTTTGAAAATCAACTGAACTATAGCCCACAAATTCAGAGCCACAAAAATGGAAAATCTTCGAATTTGATCCGATTTCGATAATTTATACCTTTATCAATAGGCGTTGAGACCTGTAATTGGCATACAAATGGCCATTTCGATCGGTCAAACATTTCTACACGTTCCGTGGAAAACTCAATTTTTTTGAAAATCAACTGAACTATAGCCCACAAATTCAGAACCACAAAAATCGAAAATCTTTAAATTTGATCCGATTTCGATAATTTAAAACTCAATCAATAGGCGTTGAGACCTGTAATTGGCATTCAAACGGCGATATTGATCGGTCAAACAATTCTACACGTTCCGTGGAAAATTCAATTTTTTTGAAATCAACTGAACTATAGCCCACAAATTCAGAGCCACAAAAATCGAAAATCTTTAAATTTGATCCGATTTCGATATTTGATATCTCTATCAATAGGCGTTGAGACCTCTAATTGTCATACAAATGGCCATTTCGATCGGTCGAATATTTCTACACGTTCCGTGGAAAACTCAATTTTTTGAAAATCAACTGAACTATAGCTCACAAATTCAGAGCCACAAAAATTGAAAATCTTCGAATTTGATCCGATTTCGATGATTGATCCCTCTATCAATAGACGTTGAGACCTGCAATTGTCATACAAATGGCCATTTGGATCGGTCAAACATTTCTACACGTTTCGTGGAAAATTCAATTTTTTTGAAAATCAACTGAACTATAGCCCACAAATTCAGACCCACAAAAATCGAAAATCTTCAAATGTGCTCCGATTTCAATGATTGATCCCTCTTTCAATAGGCGTTGCGACCTGTAATTGTCATACAAATGGCCATTTGGAACGGTCGAATATTTCTACACGTTCCGTGGAAAACTCAATTTTTTTGAAAATCAACTGAACTATAGCCCACAAATTCAGAGCCACAAAAATGGAAAATCTTCGAATTTGATCCGATTTCGATAATTTATACCTCTATCAATAGGCGTTGAGACCTGTAATTGGCATACAAATGGCCATTTCGATCGGTCAAACATTTCTACACGTTCCGTGGAAAATTCAATTTTTTTGAAAATCAACTGAACTATAGCTCACAAATTCAGAGCCACAAAAATTGAAAATCTTCGAATTTGATCCGATTTCGATGATTGATCCCTCTATCAATAGACGTTGAGACCTGCAATTGTCATACAAATGGCCATTTGGATCGATCGAATATTTCTCCACGTTTCGTGGAAAATTCAATTTTTTTGAAAATCAACTGAACTATAGCCCACAAATTCAGAGCCACAAAAATGGAAAATCTTCGAATTTGATCCGATTTCGATAATTTATACCTCTATCAATAGGCGTTGAGACCTGTAATTGGCAAACAAATGGCCATTTCGATCGGTAAAACATTTCTACACGTTCCGTGGAAAATTCAATTTTTTTGAAAATCAACTGAACTATAGCCCACAAATTCAGAGCCACAAAAATCGAAAATCTTCGAATTTGATCCGATTTCGATAATTTATACCTCTATCAATAGGCGTCGAGACCTGTAATTGGCATACAAATGGCCATTTCGATCGGTCAAACATTTCTACACGTTCCGTGGAAATTCAATTTTTTTGAAAATCAACTGAACTATAGCCCACAAATTCAGAGCCACAAAAATCGAAAATCTTTAAATTTGATCCGATTACGATAATTTATAACTCTATCAATAGGCGTTGAGACCTCTAATTGTCATACAAACGGCCATTTGGAACGGTCGAATATTTCTACACGTTCCGTGGAAAATTCAATTTTTTTGAAAATCAACTGAACTATAGCTCACAAATTCAGAGCCACAAAAATGGAAAATCTTCGAATTTGACCCGATTTCGATAATTTATACCTCTATCAATAGGCGTTGAGACCTGTAATTGGCATACAAATGGCCATTTCGATCGGTCAAACGTTTCTACACGTTTCGTGGAAAATTCAATTTTTTTGAAAATCAACTGAACCCCACAAATTCAGAGCCACAAAAATGGAAAATCTTCGAATTTGATCCGATTTCGATAATTTATACCTCTATCAATAGTCGTTGAGACCTGTAATTGGCATACAAATGGCCATTTCGATCGGTCAAACATTTCTACACGTTCCGTGGAAAATTCAATTTTTTTGAAAATCAACTGAACCCCACAAATTCAGACCCACAAACATGGAAAATCTTCGAATTTGATCCGATTTCGATAATTTATACCTCTATCAATAGGCGTTGAGACCTGTAATTGGCATACAAATGGCCATTTCGATCGGTCAAACATTTCTACACGTTCCGTGGAAAACTCAATTTTTTTGAAAATCAACTGAACTATAGCCCACAAATTCAGAGCCACAAAAATCGAAAATCTTTAAATTTGATCCGATTTCGATAATTTAAAACTCAATCAATAGGCGTTGAGACCTGTAATTGTCATTCAAACGGCGATATTGATCGGTCAAACAATTCTACACGTTCCGTGGAAAATTCAGTTTTTTTGAAAATCAACTGAACTATAGCCCACAAATTCAGAGCCACAAAAATGGAAAATCTTCGAATTTGATCCGATTTCGATAATTTATACCTCTATCAATAGGCGTTGAGACCTGTAATTGGCATACAAATGGCCATTTCGATCGGTCAAACATTTCTACACGTTCCGTGGAAAACTCAATTTTTTTGAAAATCAACTGAACTATAGCCCACAAATTCAGAACCACAAAAATCGAAAATCTTTAAATTTGATCCGATTTCGATAATTTAAAACTCAATCAATAGGCGTTGAGACCTGTAATTGTCATTCAAACGGCGATATTGATCGGTCAAACAATTCTACACGTTCCGTGGAAAATTCAATTTTTTTGAAAATCAACTGAACTATAGCCCACAAATTCAGACCCACAAAAATCGAAAATCTTTAAATTTGATCCGATTTCGATATTTGATATCTCTATCAATAGGCGTTGAGACCTCCAATTGTCATACAAATGGCCATTTCGATCGGTCGAATATTTCTACACGTTCCGTGGAAAACTCAATTTTTTTGAAAATCAACTGAACTATAGCTCACAAATTCAGAGCCACAAAAATTGAAAATCTTCGAATTTGATCCGATTTCGATGATTGATCCCTCTATCAATAGACGTTGAGAACTGTAATTGTCATTCAAACGGCGATATTGTTCGGTCAAACAATTCTACACGTTCCGTGGAAAATTCAGTTTTTTTGAAAATCAACTGAACTATAGCCCACAAATTCAGAGCCACAAAAATGGAAAATCTTCGAATTTGATCCGATTTCGATAATTTATACCTTTATCAATAGGCGTTGAGACCTGTAATTGGCATACAAATGGCCATTTCGATCGGTAAAACATTTCTACACGTTCCGTGGAAAACTCAATTTTTTTGAAAATCAACTGAACTATAGCCCACAAATTCAGAGCCACAAAAATCGAAAATCTTTAAATTTGATCCGATTTCGATAATTTAAAACTCAATCAATAGGCGTTGAGACCTGTAATTGTCATTCAAACGGCGATATTGATCGGTCAAACAATTCTACACGTTCCGTGGAAAATTCAATTTTTTTGAAAATCAACTGAACTATAGCCCACAAATTCAGAGCCACAAAAATCGAAAATCTTTAAATTTGATCCGATTTCGATATTTGATATCTCTATCAATAGGCGTTGAGACCTCTAATTGTCATACAAATGGCCATTTCGATCGGTCGAATATTTCTACACGTTCCGTGGAAAACTCAATTTTTTTGAAAATCAACTGAACTATAGCTCACAAATGCAGAGCCACAAAAATGGAAAATCTTCGAATTTGATCCGATTTCGATGATTGATCCCTCTATCAATAGACGTTGAGACCTGCAATTGTCATACAAATGGCCATTTGGATCGGTCAAACATTTCTACACGTTTCGTGGAAAATTCAATTTTTTTGAAAATCAACTGAACTATAGCCCACAAATTCAGACCCACAAAAATCGAAAATCTTCAAATGTGCTTCGATTTCAATGATTGATCCCTCTTTCAATAGGCGTTGCGACCTGTAATTGTCATTTGGAACGGTCGAATATTTCTACACGTTCCGTGGAAAACTCAATTTTTTTGAAAATCAACTGAACTATAGCCCACAAATTCAGAGCCACAAAAATGGAAAATCTTCGAATTTGATCCGATTTCGATAATTTATACCTCTATCAATAGGCGTTGAGACCTGTAATTGGCATACAAATGGCCATTTCGATCGGTCAAACATTTCTACACGTTCCGTGGAAAATTCAATTTTTTTGAAAATCAACTGAACTATAGCTCACAAATTCAGAGCCACAAAAATTGAAAATCTTCGAATTTGATCCGATTTCGATGATTGATCCCTCTATCAATAGACGTTGAGACCTGCAATTGTCATACAAATGGCCATTTGGATCGATCGAATATTTCTCCACGTTTCGTGGAAAATTCAATTTTTTTGAAAATCAACTGAACTATAGCCCACAAATTCAGAGCCACAAAAATGGAAAATCTTCGAATTTGATCCGATTTCGATAATTTATACCTCTATCAATAGGCGTTGAGACCTGTAATTGGCATACAAATGGCCATTTCGATCGGTAAAACATTTCTACACGTTCCGTGGAAAATTCAATTTTTTTGAAAATCAACTGAACTATAGCCCACAAATTCAGAGCCACAAAAATCGAAAATCTTCGAATTTGATCCGATTTCGATGATTGATCCCTCTATCAATAGACGTTGAGACCTGCAAATGTCATACAAATGGCCATTTGGATCGGTCAAACATTTCTACACGTTTCGTGGAAAATTCAATTTTTTTGAAAATCAACTGAACTATAGCCCACAAGTTCAGACACACAAAAATCGAAAATCTTCAAATGTGCTTCGATTTCAATGATTGATCCCTCTTTCAATAGGCGTTGCGACCTGTAATTGTCATACAAATGGCCATTTGGAATGGTCGAATATTTCTACACGTTCCGTGGAAAACTCAATTTTTTTGAAAATCAACTGAACTATAGCTCACAAATTCAGAGCCACAAAAATTGAAAATCTTCGAATTTGATCCGATTTCGATGATTGATCCCTCTATCAATAGACGTTGAGACTTGCAATTGTCATACAAATGGCCATTTCGATCGGTCGAATATTTCTCCACGTTTCGTGGAAAATTCAATTTTTTTTGAAAATCAACTGAACTATAGCCCACAAATTCAGAGCCACAAAAATGGAAAATCTTCGAATTTGATCCGATTTCAATAATTTATACCTCTATCAATAGGCGTTGAGACCTGTAATTGGCATACAAATGGCCATTTCGATCGGTCAAACATTTCTACACGTTCCGTGGAAAATTCAATTTTTTTGAAAATCAACTGAACTATAGCTCACCAATTCAGAGCCACAAAAATCGAAAATCTTCAAATTTGATCCGATTTCGATATTTGATATCTCTATCAATAGGCGTTGAGACCTCTAATTGTCATACAAATGGCCATTTCGATCGGTCGAATATTTCTACACGTTCCGTGGAAAACTCAATTTTTTTGAAAATCAACTGAACTATAGCTCACAAATTCAGAGCCACAAAAATTGAAAATCTTCGAATTTGATGCGATTTCGATGATTGATCCCTCTATCAATAGACGTTGAGACCTGCAATTGTCATACAAATGGCCATTTGGATCGGTCAAACATTTCTACACGTTTCGTGGAAAATTCAATTTTTTTGAAAATCAACTGAACTATAGCCCACAAATTCAGACCCACAAAAATCGAAAATCTTCAAATGTGATCCGATTTCAATGATTGATCCCTCTTTCAATAGGCGTTGCGACCTGTAATTGTCATACAAATGGCCATTTGGAACGGTCGAATATTTCTACACGTTCCGTGGAAAACTCAATTTTTTTGAAAATCAACTGAACTATAGCTCACAAATTCAGAGCCACAAAAATTGAAAATCTTCGAATTTGATCCGATTTCGATGATTGATCCCTCTATCAATAGACGTTGAGACCTGCAATTGTCATACAAATGGCCATTTGGATCGATCGAATATTTCTCCACGTTTCGTGTAAAATTCAATTTTTTTGAAAATCAACTGAACTATAGCCCACAAATTCAGAGCCACAAAAATGGAAAATCTTCGAATTTATACCTCTATCAATAGGCGTTGAGACCTGTAATTGGCATTCAAATGGCCATTTGGATCGGTCAAACATTTCTACACGTTTCGTGGAAAATTCAATTTTTTTGAAAATCAACTGAACCATAGCTCACCAATTCAGAGCCACAAAAATTGAAAATCTTCAAATTTGATCCGATTTCGATATTTGATATCTCTATCAATAGGCGTTGAGACCTGTAATTGTCATTCAAACGGCGATATTGATCGGTCAAACAATTCTACACGTTCCGTGGAAAATTCAATTTTTTTGAAAATCAACTGAACTATAGCCCACAAATTCAGAGCCACAAAAATGGAAAATCTTCAAATGTGCTTCGATTTCAATGATTGATCCCTCTTTCAATAGGCGTTGCGACCTGTAATTGTCATACAAATGGCCATTTGGAATGGTCGAATATTTCTACACGTTCCGTGGAAAACTCAATTTTTTTTGAAAATCAACTGAACTATAGCCCACAAATTCAGAGCCACAAAAATCGAAAATCTTCGAATTTGATCCGATTTCGATAATTTATACCTCTATCAATAGGCGTTGAGACCTGTAATTGGCATACAAATGGCCATTTCGATCGGTCAAACATTTCTACACGTTCCGTGGAAAATTCAATTTTTTTGAAAATCAACTGAACTATAGCCCACAAATTCAGAGCCACAAAAATCGAAAATCTTTAAATTTGATCCGATTTCGATAATTTAAAACTCTATCAATAGGCGTTGAGACCTGTAATTGTCATTCAAACGGCGATATTGATCGGTCAAACAATTCTACACGTTCCGTGGAAAATTCAATTTTTTTGAAAATCAACTGAACTATAGCCCACAAATTCAGAGCCACAAAAATGGAAAATCTTCGAATTTGATCCGATTTCGATAATTTATACCTCTATCAATAGTCGTTGAGACCTGTAATTGGCATACAAATGGCCATTTCGATCGGTCAAACATTTCTACACGTTCCGTGGAAAATTCAATTTTTTTGAAAATCAACTGAACTATAGCCCACAAATTCAGAGCCACAAAAATCGAAAATCTTCAAATTTGATCCGATTTCGATAATTTATAACTCTATCAATAGGCGTTGAGACCTGTAATTGTCATTCAAACGGCGATATTGATCGGTCAAACAATTCTACACGTTCCGTGGAAAATTCAATTTTTTTTGAAAATCAACTGAACTATAGCCCACAAATTCAGAGCCACAAAAATGGAAAATCTTCGAATTTGATCCGATTTCGATAATTTATACCTCTATCAATAGGCGTTGAGACCTGTAATTGGCATACAAATGGCCATTTCGATCGGTCAAACATTTCTACACGTTCCGTGGAAAATTCAATTTTTTTGAAAATCAACTGAACTATAGCTCACCAATTCAGAGCCACAAAAATCGAAAATCTTCAAATTTGATCCGATTTCGATATTTGATATCTCTATCAATAGGCGTTGAGACCTCTAATTGTCATACAAATGGCCATTTCGATCGGTCGAATATTTCTACACGTTCCGTGGAAAACTCAATTTTTTTGAAAATCAACTGAACTATAGCTCACAAATTCAGAGCCACAAAAATGGAAAATCTTCGAATTTGATCCGATTTCGATGATTGATCCCTCTATCAATAGACGTTGAGACCTGCAATTGTCATACAAATGGCCATTTGGATCGGTCGAATATTTCTACACGTTCCGTGGAAAACTCAATTTTTTTGAAAATCAACTGAACTATAGCTCACAAATTCAGAGCCACAAAAATTGAAAATCTTCGAATTTGATCCGATTTCGATGATTGATCCCTCTATCAATAGACGTTGAGACCTGCAATTGTCATACAAATGGCCATTTGGATCGATCGAATATTTCTCCACGTTTCGTGTAAAATTCAATTTTTTTGAAAATCAACTGAACTATAGCCCACAAATTCAGAGCCACAAAAATCGAAAATCTTCGAATTTGATCCGATTTCGATAATTTATACCTCTATCAATAGGCGTTGAGACCTGTAATTGGCATACAAATGGCCATTTCGATCAGTCAAACATTTCTACACGTTCCGTGGAAAATTCAATTTTTTTCAAAATCAACTGAACTATAGCCCACAAATTCAGAGCCACAAAAATCGAAAATCTTTAAATTTGATCCGATTTCGATAATTTATAACTCTATCAATAGGCGTTGAGACCTGTAATTGTCATACAAACGGCGATATTGATCGGTCAAACAATTCTACACGTTCCGTGGAAAATTCAATTTTTTTGAAAATCAACTGAACTATAGCTCACAAATTCAGAGCCACAAAAATGGAAAATCTTCGAATTTGACCCGATTTCGATAATTTATACCTGTATCAATAGGCGTTGAGACCTATAATTGGCATACAAATGACCATTTCGATCGGTCAAACATTTCTACACGTTCCGTGGAAAATTCAATTTTTTTGAAAATCAACTGAACCATAGCTCACCAATTCAGAGCCACAAAAATTGAAAATCTTCAAATTTGATCCGATTTCGATATTTGATATCTCTATCAATAGGCGTTGAGACCTCTAATTGTCATACAAATGGCCATTTCGATCGGTCGAATATTTCTACACGTTCCGTGGAAAACTCAATTTTTTTGAAAATCAACTGAACTATAGCTCACAAATTCAGAGCCACAAAAATTGAAAATCTTCGAATTTGATCCGATTTCGATGATTGATCCCTCTATCAATAGACGTTGAGACCTGCAATTGGCATACAAATGGCCATTTGGATCGATCGAATATTTCTCCACGTTTCGTGGAAAATTCAATTTTTTTGAAAATCAACTGAACTATAGCCCACAAATTCAGAGCCACAAAAATCGAAAATCTTCGAATTTATACCTCTATCAATAGGCGTTGAGACCTGTAATTGGCATTCAAATGGCCATTTGGATCGGTCAAACATTTCTACACGTTTTGTGGAAAATTCAATTTTTTTGAAAATCAACTGAACTATAGCCCACAAATTCAGAACCACAAAAATCGAAAATCTTTAAATTTGATGCGATTTCGATAATTTATACCTCTATCAATAGGCGTTGAGACCTGTAATTGGCATACAAATGGCCATTTCGATCAGTCAAACATTTCTACACGTTTCGTGGAAAATTCAATTTTTTTGAAAATCAACTGAACTATAGCCCACAAATTCAGAGCCACAAAAATCGAAAATCTTTAAATTTGATCCGATTTCGATAATTTATAACTCTATCAATAGGCGTTGAGACCTGTAATTGTCATACAAACGGCGATATTGATCGGTCAAACAATTCTACACGTTCCGTGGAAAATTCAATTTTTTTGAAAATCAACTGAACTATAGCTCACAAATTCAGAGCCACAAAAATGGAAAATCTTCGAATTTGACCCGATTTCGATAATTTATACCTCTATCAATAGGCGTTGAGACCTCTAATTGTCATACAAATGGCCATTTCGATCGGTCGAATATTTCTACACGTTCCGTGGAAAACTCAATTTTTTTGAAAATCAACTGAACTATAGCTCACAAATTCAGAGCCACAAAAATTGAAAATCTTCGAATTTGATCCGATTTCGATGATTGATCCCTCTATCAATAGACGTTGAGACCTGCAATTGTCATACAAATGGCCATTTGGATCGGTCAAACATTTCTACACGTTTCGTGGAAAATTCAATTTTTTTGAAAATCAACTGAACTATAGCCCACAAATTCAGACCCACAAAAATCGAAAATCTTCAAATGTGATCCGATTTCAATGATTGATCCCTCTTTCAATAGGCGTTGCGACCTGTAATTGTCATACAAATGGCCATTTGGAACGGTCGAATATTTCTACACGTTCCGTGGAAAACTCAATTTTTTTGAAAATCAACTGAACTTATAGCTCACAAATTCAGAGCCACAAAAATTGAAAATCTTCGAATTTGATCCGATTTCGATGATTGATCCCTCTATCAATAGGCGTTGAGACCTGCAATTGTCATACAAATGGCCATTTGGATCGATTGAATATTTCTCCACGTTTCGTGGAAAATTCAATTTTTTTGAAAATCAACTGAACTATAGCCCACAAATTCAGAGCCACAAAAATGGAAAATCTTCGAATTTGATCCGATTTCGATAATTTATACCTCTATCAATAGGCGTTGAGACCTGTAATTGGCATACAAATGGCCATTTGGATCGGTCAAACATTTCTACACGTTTCGTGGAAAATTCAATTTTTTTGAAAATCAACTGAACTATAGCCCACAAATTCAGAGCCACAAAAATGGAAATTCTTCGAATTTGATCCGATTTCGATATTGATCAGTCAAACAATTCTACACGTTCCGTGGAAAATTCAATTTTTTTGAAAATCAACTGAACTATAGCCCACAAATTCAGAGCCACAAAAATTGAAAATCTTCGAATTTGATCCGATTTCGATAATTTATAACTCTATCAATAGGCGTTGAGACCTGTAATTGTCATACAAACGGCCATTTGGATCGATCGAATATTTCTCCACGTTTCGTGGAAAATTCAATTTTTTTGAAAATCAACTGAACTATAGCCCACAAATTCAGAGCCACAAAAATCGAAAATCTTTAAATTTGATCCGATTTCGATAATTTATAACTCTATCAATAGGCGTTGAGACCTGTAATTGTCATACAAACGGCCATTTGGATCGATCGAATATTTCTCCACGTTTCGTGGAAAATTCAATTTTTTTGAAAATCAACTGAACTATAGCCCACAAATTCAGAGCCACAAAAATTGAAAATCTTCGAATTTGATCCGATTACGATAATTTATAACTCTATCAATAGGCGTTGAGACCTGTAATTGTCATACAAATAGCCATTTCGATCGGTCAAACATTTCTACACGTTCCGTGGAAAATTCAATTTTTTAGAAAATCAACTGAACTATAGCCCACAAATTCAGAGCCACAAAAATCGAAAATCTTCAAATTTGATCCGATTTCGATAATTTATAACTCTATCAATAGGCGTTGAGACCTGTAATTGTCATACAAACGGCCATTTGGATCGATCGAATATTTCTCCACGTTTCGTGGAAAATTCAATTGTTTTGAAAATCAACTGAACTATAGCCCACAAATTCAGAGCCACAAAAATGGAAAATCTTCGAATTTGATCCGATTTCGATATTGATCAGTCAAACAATTCTACACGTTCCGTGGAAAATTCAATTTTTTTGAAAATCAACTAAACTATAGCCCACAAATTCAGAGCCACAAAAATCGAAAATCTTCGAATTTGATCCGATTACGATAATTTATAACTCTATCAATAGGCGTTGAGACCTGTAATTGTCATACAAATGGCCATTTCGATCGGTCAGACATTTCTACACGTTCCGTGGAAAATTCAATTTTTTTGAAAATCAACTGAACTATAGCCCACAAATTCAGAGCCACAAAAATTGAAAATCTTCGAATTTGATCCGATTACGATAATTTATAACTCTATCAATAGGCGTTGAGACCTGTAATTGTCATACAAATAGCCATTTCGATCGGTCAAACATTTCTACACGTTCCGTGGAAAATTCAATTTTTTTGAAAATCAACTGAACTATAGCCCACAAATTCAGAGCCACAAAAATCGAAAATCTTTAAATTTGATCCGATTTCGATAATTTATAACTCTATCAATAGGCGTTGAGACCTGTAATTGTCATACAAACGGCCATTTGGATCGATCGAATATTTCTCCACGTTTCGTGGAAAATTCAATTTTTTTGAAAATCAACTGAACTATAGCCCACAAATTCAGAGCCACAAAAATTGAAAATCTTCGAATTTGATCCGATTACGATAATTTATAACTCTATCAATAGGCGTTGAGACCTGTAATTGTCATACAAATAGCCATTTCGATCGGTCAAACATTTCTACACGTTCCGTGGAAAATTCAATTTTTTAGAAAATCAACTGAACTATAGCCCACAAATTCAGAGCCACAAAAATCGAAAATCTTCAAATTTGATCCGATTTCGATAATTTATAACTCTATCAATAGGCGTTGAGACCTGTAATTGTCATACAAACGGCCATTTGGATCGATCGAATATTTCTCCACGTTTCGTGGAAAATTCAATTGTTTTGAAAATCAACTGAACTATAGCCCACAAATTCAGAGCCACAAAAATGGAAAATCTTCGAATTTGATCCGATTTCGATATTGATCAGTCAAACAATTCTACACGTTCCGTGGAAAATTCAATTTTTTTGAAAATCAACTAAACTATAGCCCACAAATTCAGAGCCACAAAAATCGAAAATCTTCGAATTTGATCCGATTACGATAATTTATAACTCTATCAATAGGCGTTGAGACCTGTAATTGTCATACAAATGGCCATTTCGATCGGTCAGACATTTCTACACGTTCCGTGGAAAATTCAATTTTTTTGAAAATCAACTGAACTATAGCCCACAAATTCAGAGCCACAAAAATTGAAAATCTTCGAATTTGATCCGATTACGATAATTTATAACTCTATCAATAGGCGTTGAGACCTGTAATTGTCATACAAATAGCCATTTCGATCGGTCAAACATTTCTACACGTTCCGTGGAAAATTCAATTTTTTTGAAAATCAACTGAACTATAGCCCACAAATTCAGAGCCACAAAAATCGAAAATCTTTAAATTTGATCCGATTTCGATAATTTATAACTCTATCAATAGGCGTTGAGACCTGTAATTGTCATACAAACGGCCATTTGGATCGATCGAATATTTCTCCACGTTTCGTGGAAAATTCAATTTTTTTGAAAATCAACTGAACTATAGCCCACAAATTCAGAGCCACAAAAATTGAAAATCTTCGAATTTGATCCGATTTCGATATTTGATATCTCTATCAATAGGCGTTGAGAGCTGTAATTGTCATACAAATGGCCATTTCGATTGGTCAAACATTTCTACACGTTTCGTGGAAAATTCAATTTTTTTGAAAATCAAATGAACTATAGCCCACAAATTCAGAGCCACAAAATTCGAAAATCTGCAAATGTGCTCCGATTTCGATGATTGCTACCTCTATCAATACTAAAGGATATAATCACAAAAATGTGTGATAAGTGAAATGTAAACGGATATGATGCCAAGTATGATTTTGAGAGCTATGGATGTTATTGGCGAAAAATTGTTATCAATTTTCAATACTTCTTTAATGGCTTTAGAAACTATTGTAAAGGGACAACTAATCGAATTTTTAAACGTGGAAGGAATATTAATAGAACAACAATCGTGATATCGTAAGGGGTATTCATGTGAATTCGCATTAAACTTAGTATTGAGGTAATGGAAGGAATCGAGAGACAGGGATGAATATGCAATTATAGTATTTTTGGATTTGCAAAGAGCATTCGAGACAATTGATAGAAAAATATTGTTGAAAAAGTTAACAAAGATGGGAATTACAAATAACGAATGGAATAGGTTTAAAACTTATTTGAGTCAGAGTCAAAGAACGAAAGTAGTGCATGAAACATCTGATAGATGTACTAATGAGCTTGGTGTTCCTCAAGGATCCTTTTGGGTGCCAATGTGCCATATTATTTATAGTTTATATCATTGATATAGTAAAAAGTCTTAAAAATTGTCATATAAATTTATTTGCGGATGACACGCGGAAGCGATCACTCCCTTTTATACTAACGTAAAAATATGTAAAAAATGGCGGGCCAGCTAGGCCAATACTCGACTTTTTTTTACGAACAGCGAATTTTGAGACACTTAATATGCAAATTTCTTGCAAACCTAAATTTTTATTTATTTTTTATTTTGTTCATTTTTTCTGTAAATTGTATATATTTAAGCGACCTCAAAATTTAAGAAAATAGTTTAAACTTGAAGTTGCGGTTTGATTGGTTAAGCTTCCTAGGCTACAAACTGACAGACATACAGACATTATAAACCAACAGAAACCACTTCGAAAGCCAATTTTTCGGATTCAAGGATGCCACAAATCTTAAGATCGTAAATTAACTTGATTACCATAACGTAAAACTAAATAAAACTTGGTATTATGAATTAATTGTCCTTAATAAAATAAATTTAACATTTTATGTGCAATAAGATTATATTGGACCAAAATCTCAAATTTTGAATTTGTTTATGTGCTGACGACCTTTCTCTATTTTAATATCACATCAGGTGATTTATCGGTTTTGAGGTCTGTCTGCCTGCCTTTATGTGTCCTCTCTACAGCCCAGATGGTTTAACCAAAATTCCCTGTTTGTAAAAGATAGTTGTGCGTTGGCTACATCTCAATTTTTTAATTAGCTTTTCTTCACTAATTATAGCACGGTTATACTAACACTTCACATTCACTTGCCGCATCTATTTTTCTATACATTAACAGATTTTTAACTAACATTAAACTTACAAAATTATATCTTAAATAATTCTACTAATAGAAAAATGTCTACTTAGTAAAAAGCAGAAACCTTACTTATTTGCTCACGTTGTATATTATCAACATTTTTACTCCAGACACGATAACACTAACACCTTGCATAGGTATGTGATAATGTATGGTTATGTTGGGTCAGAAGGCTACAAGAATATAACTAAATATTTATAAACTCCTTGACACTTTCTTTACTATTTATGACCTCGTATTTTTGCATGTTCCAGTTTTCCTAACAGTAATACAGTTCCCAAATATTATGTAGACACGAGTAAACAAATTTGAATTGTAACCTGATAGTTTTCAATACAAAACGAGGTTACGTTAAACGTGGTTTATCTGTATAAAAAAATGTGATCAGGTGAAACAAAATAACATTTCTAGTTTTTCAGGTTATAAAATTGATAATAATTTCTAAGCTCTTCCTCTGTATGAAGCAACTAACGATTTTTGATGAAGTCACATCTCTATAAAATAAATTTGATTAGAATACGTGAGTGATAAACTTCCTTAATACATATGTATGTACATGTGTACATATATGTTTGTTACATTATTATGTAAGATAAGCAAAACTTTATATGTATCTTATAAACAGATTAAAACTAAAAAAAAAAAAAACAACTTCATTTTCGGTTGATTCACCACCCCATCACCACACTACACAAACAAAAAAATTTGGAAACAAAAGAAAATTTAGCCAATCATCATTTTGCGTGTATAAGAAATAAAATTAAATTTCATTTTCCTAATTTTATTCGTACTACATATACATACATATTTATTAATTTAACATGAACACAAGCTCCTTATAATAAAAGAATAATAATAATAACACGGTACATATACATACATACACGCACATAAGATCGTGTCATATTGTCCCTTAACTCCTAATATATTCTTCCCAATTTTCATCTCGCTCATAAAAAGTAAAAGTCTAATTTCCTTCCCTGTTCTGTGTGTCCTCAATACTGTATCCATATGTAAAGGTGTTTGTTGTTGTTTTGACTTTTGTTGTGTGTGACTTAACTTAAATTCCCATAACACATAATAATTTCGAAAGCTACATAATACATACATGTGTGTATGTAATATTAAGGCGAAGAGAGAACAATTCAACCCACCACCATCACCAACCACAAAGTGGATATCTTTTACATATTTCTTTTGGTTTTATGTATATGTAGGTGTAGCTAGGCACTGAGAAGGTGTAAAGTTTCTTGTGAGAATGATTAGATACTAATTTATTTTAGGTGTGGCTATTAAATTGGTAATTATGTTATGAGATATGATTAATAAATATTTATTTCTTGATATTATGTCTTATTTATACATTATATAAATATTTGTCTTAAGCTTTATGTCTCTATTTAATAAGTATTATAGAAATGCGATAGAAGGATAGAAGAATAGAATTTTATTTTTATTTTTTTATTTTTTTGCTGCTTTCTTTCCGATAACTGAATTAATTTTGTCACAGCATAAAGTTATGTCAAGAGCACAAGAAGGAAAAAATTAATTAAATTTTCGGATTTTTGTGTACAACGTAACTTGAGAGTCTCTCTATAGCTAGGCATTTATATAATATGTATTATAAAGTGTGGAATCTATTTTTTGACATATTATTTAAGTATAATGTAATTAACGTGGAAACATTTTTTGTTTTGAGTGGTATTACTTATATGTTTAGATTTGTTGGGGAATTTGTAAATTTGGAAAATGATACGTGGCCAAAAATTTTTTTGTTCTGCGGTGGTAACAAGTTTGTACAATAATTACAGGACCGGCAACCTATTGTAATAAACATCGGATATGCAATAAAATTAAATTTTATACGAAATAAGTATAGAAATAATCAAGGAGTCCAAATACAAGTTTGCAAATGAATTGCAGGCCTTGAGTCCGATGATTATTTGTTTCGAAGGATCATGAAACGGTTTAAAAAATTATGGTAATAAATATGGTTAATGGCAGCCTTTAAGTCAATTGTAAGTCCAATATGCTTGTTAGAACTTTGGCTACTTCATCTCCCTTAGTTAAACTCGAATACATAAAAATTAAAAACAACCAGTGGCTAGAAACCTAAAAAGGGCTCTAAAAATGTATAATGGTCTCTTAAGGAGTCCTGTTACCTGCTTTTGAGCAATTGTGCTCCCGGTGTGGTTTTTGATAACTCCAAAGATAGGTTTCTGAACCTGTATTTAGTGCACCAATGCGTATTTAGATTGCTTCTGAATTTCTGAGTCAAGAAAATTCAAAATCAGCAATTGTACAGCGATTGTAATTAGAAATACGTTGCCAAAACTCTGAAATTATCTTGTTTACCTAGCTTTGTTGGTGATGGAAGGATTGACATACAACATAATTTGACTGCTGATTCATACCAAATTAAAAAGCTGCCTTGAGATTATTAAACGAGAATAAAATTGCGAGTATGAAAATCATTGATGGCAAAATCGGAATTCAAGCTTCTAAGAATGGCAAATACATATCGCACTATCCGTGCAAGATAACGATAAGTCAAAAACGTTGATTTTCAGGAGAACGCTTTTTAGTTTTTCAATCAGAACTTTTTGATCACATGTTTAACCAAGAATATTCTTTAATGCAAATAGTTCATTTCTTCTGACAATTTCGGAGATCATTTAAAAAATCTGAAAAACATAGTGTAAACAGGTAAACGCGTTACTCGTCGGTTACAATTTTATTAAAACAATATTGTAAGTACTAGTTATAGTTTTTTTGACTGGGAAAATTTTAAATTCTTAAATTGTAAGTCGAGTTGTAGTTTTTATAAGAAAAATTAATTTTTTTTTTACTATTGTAACTCTACATATCGCAGTATTGCAATACAATTTTGAACATAATTTTTGTAGTCAACTTTAAATCAAAAAACATGACGATAATTAGAATTGCCAACAATTCATGTTTCTCTACCTTTTTCTGGTTTTCACTCTATCTTGTGGCAAAGATACTGATTTAAAAAAACCTGAAGAGCTTTAATCTGATGGTTCGAACTCAGATTCCGTTCCGTGGCAGGAAAATGGATCAGATAGTGCAAAATGAATTTTATTTTATCATAATTAACAAATGAAACTTGATTTAATGACGTAGATACTTGTGGTTGGAAGCTACATTGAAGAACATCAATAACTTCTGATTAATTTGAGAATTAAAACCTAAAATATAATTATGTAATACTTCGCCATCCACAGAGGATAAAGGCGATGATGAAAACACATCAAATTACGTGCTATTTCAATATTGTGCTAAAAATTGCTTTAGTTTTCTTAGTAAACCATTGGATTTTTTTTTTCGAACATTGTTATCTGCGTTAGTCTCGATGATATGAACAATTTACATCTTTATGAGTCGGACTCACCGGTGTATCAAAATTTGTATTGTATTAAATTAGTTATTTGTATTATAAGTATTTTTCTAATTATTTTTATTTGTAGATTCTCGAATATTGATTTGGAGCCTTGTTGCTTTTTGAATGTTTTGGTTGTGGTGTTGCATCATGCCACCATTATCTACTGTTTGGGTATTGGAGTCGGTGCTATAGTATGGTGACTTTTATAAGAGAATATAAAGTTTTCCTTTTTTTTAAATGTTTTATATTTGAATGCTTCTTGGACGTATTGACTGGTGATGGGTATGTTTCCTTCGGAGGATAGGGATAGTGTTCACCACATGGACAGTCGTAATATAGTACTCAAATCATCTTATAAAACGCATAATGAGGGCCTGAAGTTCGCGCATATTAATCCAGGTAGTCTGCTGACTCAATTGGATGAACTTAGGCTTATTTCTAGTGATGTTCCATTGCATATGTGATTGGTATTTCTGAAACATGGTTGTATCCAGATAAACATACTGATGGATTTGTTGCGCTGCCTGCTTATGTGGTGATTCGTAAAGACCGTTCTGATAGGATGGGGGTGGTGTAGCTGCACAACAAAATTTGATGTTTTGTTTATAGAGATATTGAACTCTGTCTGCTGTAAAATTCTGGTGGGCGTTATACCGTCAGCTCGTACCAAATTCATTAATTCAGTGATTAAATGTTTTGATAGGATATTTAAAAATTATAATGATATTCTAATATTGGGTGATTTTAATCGGGATTTGTTAGGTGGTTATATCCACGTCAGGAAATTTAATGAATTTTGCTTAGTTATGGGCTATATAGTGCCTGTATGACTGAAGCCACTAACTTTAAAGGTGATAGTACAACTCTAATAGATCTTAGGTTAGGTTAGGTTAGGTTGAAGTGGCTGCTATCGCACACTTAGGCCAGCAATGGCCCGTTGTGATACCACAGGATCCCATCTCCCCATTACTCCCGTTGAAACCAACCAGAGCTATTTATATAGCGTAATAAATCTCGCACTCCACAGTTCGCGAGTTCCGAAAGGCTGTCCATACCGTACACACCCAAATACTTATGCCTTCTGTATGATAGCGCCGGACATGAGCATAGAAAGTGTTCCAAAGTCTCCTCCTCCTCTTCGTCCATGCAACTTCTACAAAAGTCATTCGTCTGTGTCCCCAGCCTTCTCGCATGATCTCCAAAAAGGCAGTGACCTGTCATTATCCCTACTATTGTATTTTTTATATTGTATTGTTAGTATTTATCTTATTTATTGCTGTGTGATGGTGATGTTTAATACTAACATACTTCAAATACAATGTTATTTATAGCGAATGTGCTTGAATTTGCGTCTTGGTTAAATATTCTATTTGATTCTGTTAATTGAATTTGAACAAACAAGATGGAATATTTATTAGATTTTATGAATGATCTACTCTCGATTTTTTATCGATATATAATATGTACGTTCACAAACACATCACTATAAACCTATGATCACCGAACTGCATTTAGCATTTTAATTAAGTTAATGTATGATCACTAAATTAAATTATTTTTACCGCGCGATTATATCTCTAATTATTTACGAGATTCTACGTCTATCTATCAAACGTCTTGATAATGTGAATTAATAATTTTGAGTAATTAGATTAATTTCAATGAAACAATTCAGATTCTTATGTTATTACTGAATTATCTATATTTTTATGGAGAAGTAAATGTTAATAGGCTAAGTATCCCATTACCGATTATTGAATAACCACGTACTGGTGATGTTACTCACATTTTCAGTTAGCTATTCAACTTTCAATAATGCCACAGTTGTTAGTAGGTTGATTAGGGAATATACTCACCACTTATATTATTCAGGTTCAGGTTTCCTTGGATTTCTGTTGATTCCTTGTTTTTATTTTATGAATACACCGTTACAGTTCAATTTACTTTTGTTTGTCTTTTATTTTATTGATATTGACAGGTAATTAATTCACTAATTTACTAAATATTAATCACTAATTACTATAAATCTAATTTCACTTAATTATTCTCTTATTATTGGATGACAATTTTACTCTATTTAGTTAAAAGTTTTGATATTTGGCACATTTAATTCGGTTTTATCTTATAATGACACTCCGCGTTAACTATTTATTATTTCGATTTAAATTAGGATACTTGGATAATTTTCACTTTTAATTTTAAATTACTTAATATTTTGACTTTAATTTTAATGTAGATTTTGGTTTTTTTTTTGTTATTTGAATTTAAACTTAATTTAATTTTGAAATTTTGGGCAGCGTTTGTGCCTCGGAAGATATATTTTACAACTCATCAACTAATACTTTTATTTAGAATTTGGGCAGCATTTGTGCCTCTTTGGATTATATTTACAACTCATGATTTTCTTTTAAAATTCATAACCTTATATACTAAAATATTATTCTTATTACAACAACAATTTTGTTATTACCTAAAATACATAACATAATTTATGGTTATGCCGAATATGCGTTTCTTTTAATTTTGTAATGTCTAAATTTTCCGATACCATTTTTCTATATTCATCACAAATTACTTAAGTTACAAAACATTTACCGATTTTGGGTCGCATGTACTTTTTACTTGTTGCGCTAATTTAATTTCGTATTGGTTTTTTATTATGGGTCATTTGTTTTGTATTTTATGTTCTTATATACTATGTCGCTATTTACTTTGTGATATTTTTTAACATGCGTCAGTTAATTTTAATTTTATATTTCCTTATCTCTACCGTATGCATTCATACACATAATTTATTGCTTACATATTTATCATATAATTCTGTGTGTGATAATTTTTCTTCAATTTTATTTTATCTTTTCTATTTTACGCATAATTAACTTTTCTATTTTCCTAATTCGCAACGCGACTTAATAAATTTAATTCTCTCTCTTTTTTATAGCTTATTTTGTACCATTTTCTTAGAATTAGTAGGTGTGGCTAACTATATAAATTAAATTTCAGATGTTTCTGTCTTATGTTTTTATATGTTTTGTTTTGTTGTAATTGTGTATTGAATCTGATTCTTATCTTTTTGGTCGATGTGGGAAAATATTCCGCGATCGTTTTTGTATGATTGGATTTTAACGTTTTAACGTTATTTTAATTAATTTAGAAAGCATTTCACAACACTACGACCCATCCTATTTCTTGTCTTCCCAGGGATATTAGTTCCTTGGAGCGCCGCAAGTCCAGTTTTGGCCAAACCTGCTTTGCTACCCTGCACGTGAGAGTGTTGATCCACCTCTCATTTGTCAAGGCGATTGCAATTTTTATTGAGCGCCCATTTTAGCATTGCCATAGGCCTCCCCAGACCTACCATTTCCGGCTGCATCTGGAGAGTCGTACCGTACCTAGCTAGTTCGTCCGCCCTGCAGTTCCCCGAAACGTCCGAGTGACCCGGGACCCAGATTATCTGGATGCTGAAATACTCGCTCATCTCGTTAAGAGATGATCGGCAATCCAGCGCCACCCGCGACTTCAGACAAACTGCCCCAAGTGACTTGATCGCTGCCTGACTGTCCACATAAATTGCGATATCCCTCCCGGATACCACATTATGCTTCAACCATGTCATGACTTGCCCGATCGCCACCACTTCAGCCTGGTACACGCTGCAGTAGTCAGGGAGACGAACAGAAATATTAACATTAAGTTTATCACAGAAGACTCCGGCTCCTACCTGATCGTCTAGCCTCGAGCCGTCCGTGAAAAATTGCACTGCCTCGTTTTCCAAGATTGATCCGTTTCTCCAGGATTCCCTTGAGGGAAAGATGGTACGGAAACCCTTATCGAAGCACAACGTTGGTGTGATATAATCCATATTCGCCAGTTCTTCGCCAGCGAATCTACCTATCGTCGAGTGTCCCACCTGAAGACACTTCCATTGAGAGACAGCCAAGAGCCTCGTAGCCACGTTGGCTGCCATCTGTTTACCATAAAGGTCGATTGGAATAAGGTGGAACATAACCTCTAAAGCGCGTGTAGGTGTTGTCCTAAGCGCCCCGCTTATAAGCATACAGGCCGTTCTTTGCACCTTCTCCATCATACCTCTATAAGTTACCTTATCTAGAGCTGGCCACCAAACGCCCACCCCGTACATTAGCACAGGTCTTACCACGGCGGTATAGAGCCAGTATACCAGCTCCGGTTTCAAGCCCCATCTCTTACCTATAGCGTTTCTACACGAGTATAAGGCTACAATAGCCTTATTCACTCTTTCCAAAGTGTTAGGCTTCCAGCTGAGCTTACTATCAAAGATTATGCCCAGAAATCTCGCTCGGTCAGCAAAAACTAGTCCGCTGCCGTTTATGATAGGAGGGCTAACCACCGGAATTTTATATTTCCTAGTAAATAGTACCAGCTCTGTTTTGGACGGGTTAATCCCCAATCCACACTTGCTGGCCCATTTCGTAACGATCAGGAGTGCATTCTGCATAACATCCCTAATCGTATCTAGATATTTGCCTGAGACAGCTATCGCTACATCATCAGCATATGCTACAACCCCTATCCCCTCTCTCTCTAGTTCCAGCAGCAATCCATTAATCACTGCACTCCAGAGAATGGGGGACATTACACCTCCTTGTGGGGTTCCTCTAACCACCCGTCTTCTAATCTTGGACTCTCCCAGCTCCGAGGTAATAGTCCTGCTTACCAGCATCTGATTTATTAACCTACTTATAGAGCAGTCCACTTTCAAAAAAGACAATCCTTCCATGATCGCCTCCGTTTTTACATTATTAAAAGCACCCTCAATATCGAGAAATGCTACCATGCAAAACTCTTGCAAGTAAATTGATTTCTCAATTGTGCGTACTAGATCGTGCAGAGCTGTGTCCACCGACTTTCCCTTACAGTACGCATGCTGCGACATTGCCCAATTCCTGGGTTCAATTCTTGATCGAATAAATACATCTATCAACCTTTCCAGGGTTTTCAGCAGAAAGGATGATAGAGTTATAGGCCTCAGGTCCTTTGGATGAGCATGTGAGCTCTTTCCCGATTTCGGGATAAAGACTACTTTGACCTCTGTCCAATTCCTAGGAATATAGACTAGTTTCAGACATCCCCTGAAGATAACCTCTAGCCAGGGGAGGATGGCCGCAGAGTTCTTTTGGATCTCTGCTGGTATAATCCGATCCGGGCCCGCCGACTTATAAGGCTTAAAACCCTGCAGCGCCCACCTGATCCGCTCTCTATCCAATATGCCCTCCATATCTATTGGAGGTGTTCCTCGATGAGCTCCAGGCTCCATCGAGTCATCAAAGCTTCCCGGAAAGTGGGTATCGATGAGAAGCTCCAACGATTCCGCACTTGAAGCTGTCCATGACCCGTCTGGTCTAATTAAGTAACTAGGACTAGTTGGGTTAGTAGATAGAATCTTCCTAAGGCGGGAAGTCTCAGAGACTTCTTCCATTCTACCACAAAAGAGTCTCCAAGATCCCCTCTGTGCCTTCCTCAATTCTTTTTTGTACTTTCTTAGGTCCTCCTTATAGGAGTCCCAGTCCCGTACATGCCTCGTGCTCTTTGCCTTATTAAAGGCTGTCCTACACGCCTTCCGAAAGGTCTCCAACTCCATGGACCACCATGCCGGTTTCTGCCTGCCCCTTGGCTTTATCAGGGGGCAAGAAGCATTAAAGGAAAGATTGCATGCTCTTGTGACAACATCCACAATGCAATTCAATTCTTCCACTGTCTCCGGAGGTCCGGGGACCTCCGGCAATAGTTCCTCCAACACCTCCCCATATTTCTCCCAGTTTGTCCTTCTAGGATTCCTGAAAGGCTTCTGGGTAACAGGGTGAATGTTAAGGTTATAAGTTATATATTGATGATCAGAGAATGAGTGCTCCTTCGCCACTCTCCATCCCCTAATCAACTGAAAAATAGTATCCGAGGCGAGGGTCACATCTAGAACCTCCTGCCGATTGCTAATGATAAATGTCGGTTCCTGCCCAACATTGCAGACTGAAAGGTTAGTATTTAATAAGTAATCAAAAAATAACTCACCCCTCTCATTAATATCAGTGCTCCCCCAAATTGTGTGATGCGCGTTTGCATCACATCCGAGTATCACACCAATCCTATTTTTCCTTGCTTCTCGGATCAAGTCCCCCAGGTTATCCGGCGGGATCTCCTTCTCCCGATCCATATACGCAGAGACCAGCCAAAACTTGTCTCTGCCAACCTCCATACTGATCGCAGTAACGTCACCACTACTGTATTGAGAAAGTAGAAAAATTTTTAAAGTATTTTTCACTAAAATGCAAGATCTTATCTTCTCAGAGTTACTTGAGTACAAAGTTGTATACCCTTTCACCTTAAGGCCACAGATCCTGTTTTTGTTAATCCAAGGTTCCTGGATTAACACTAGCTCCTCTCCTGATCTAGTCAGTCTGAGAACGAGAGCCGCCGAAGCAGCCTTCGTATGGTGAAGATTAATCTGCACAATATTAATCACCATGCATTATCTCACTTACCTCTTCATGCATTCCCTGTTTCAGGCTAATGCTACCTTCCTCCGGGGGGCCGCTAGTATCCGCCGTGTCACCCCCATAATTAATGCTTCGCTGCCTTGAGAATCCCCAGCCTCTCTTGAGAGAAGGCCGCCTCTCTCCAATAGCAGCTCCACGTCATCGTCTGTTATAACCCCATGCGCTTGCTCGACTGTCTGCCGCTGGGTCCGTCCGACGTCCACCTCCGGCCCGTCCTCCGAGCGCATGCCTACCTCATCTTTTTTTAAAACGTTGAGAGTGATCGACCCGAATCCGAAGCTGATCACCCCCTTTGTCTCTGCCAGGGGAGTAAGGGACTCCTTATTGAGCAGCATGATTGCCATTCTGAAGCCCCCTTTAGCCTCCTCCTGTTTGACAATCTTCCAATCTTTCGTTGGAAGATTTGGATTACTTGCCTGAATAATCTCAAGGATCTCTTCTGGCTTTTCTGGTTTGGTTGGTAACCAGACGCGGGCCCTTGGTCTACTCGGAATTTCTTCCTTTCGAACTGCCTCAAGCCTCGCGCCTTCCCATACCTCACCTACTTCGGCTATTGCCTTATTATAAAGATCCACCTATCTTTGATCCGAGCACGCAGTTAACTTTACGCGCCCTTGATGCCATCCCGCATCTCTACAGAACGGAGGGGGTCCTGGATTTTCTCTCAGGACCTTGATGAAAATGGAGTTTAGTGCATTATACACTTCCCTCCACTTTCCTGCCGTGATGCTCCAATCTTCTTGACTTCTGTCAATTACCGCTAGCACCAGTACGTTCTCCTTTACTATTTCACTGAACAATTTCGGTTTTTCCTTTGGATCTCCCGATATCGCTCCAGTGACGGTCTTGGCTCGTTTGCTGTCGCCCACTTCGAGCTCATCCTGAGACCTCTGCCTTTTAGGCACAAGGACCCTATCCGAGCTGTCGCGGCCGACAATCTCCCTCGCCCAAGCCACAGGTTGCTTCTGTTCTACTGTAAGCTGCCCCTCAGGGGTTGCAGCCAGTTTATCCAGAATTTTATGCGCCGACCGTTTCTCTCTGTATCGTCGCTTTGCAGGAGGGATCCTTCCCGATCCCCCGCTCTCTTCCCTGGCATTGGTATCGCTGACTCCTGGCTTTGGTGCCATGGTGCCACTTACCCCTGCCACTGATGAGGTAGCTCCACCTTTAAGGTAAGAGCCACTTTCTTCCTTCATTGTTTCCGGTTTTTCAAGGGTACCGGCTCCCTTATTTTTATTTTTTAAATGATCCATAGTATTCCCACGAGTGTCGGAGAAATACTGGTCCACCTGCGCAGAGATCCGTATACGCAGGTAAGGCTAAATACAACTGGAGGTAGCCAGGTATCCAGAGGGCTCCGTTAACGACTGGGCTTTGTTAAATGGGCCCCCAGCCTAGCTGATCATCAGCACGGGTCGCATAACACCTTAATCCAGCCCATTGGCTCACCAAGCATCACATCCCAGCACCCCTTTCACTCAACCATTCACCCATCCATATGGATATCCCAAACCAATAGGACCCATTCCATTCAAGGGGGTAACCCGTTTAAAGGGGCCCCTCACTTACTACCTGGAGACCCCGGAAATGTGACGCTCAGTTTGCCTGTGGTTATTAGTTGATGGTTTTATGGCGCCATCAGTTCGCCATTCCATACCGGGTATCATAGGCACTCAGAATTTATTAAACTGAGGTTAACCACTCCCCAGTTTCCTGAGACTCTCCTCCCAGCAGGGCTGCAGTTGGGGGCGGCTTATTTAATTCACCGCTAACCTATCTATTGATAGGCCGTTCACTATCCACCACCTGTGACCCCCCCCGATAGCTGCAGCATGCCACGGGTTTTTAAATTAGGTTTTTTATTTTTTTATTTTTAATAGATCTTGCGTTGATCCAAAATCAGACAAAATTAATATTTTTTATGCAAATATCTATTGCTTGCGCCATAACTCATGATTTTATTTATGGTTCATATGATTTTGAATTCAATAATTGCCAAAAGCCTGTATATAAGGTGAGACATTTCAGTAATATTGACTAGTTATCATTGAACTCTTATGCGGCTACTTTAAACTGGAGTAGCATTTATCACCTTCCTGATATAAATCATAAGCTGAAGCACTTTAACGAATTGATACTCCAAATATTAAATAAATCTGCTCCGTTAAAAAGTGTTCAGTCAAAGAGTAATCATTCATCGCAATTTTGTTAATCAACTTATACGTAAATGTAAAATCCTTGCTTTCTCTAAAATATTTGATGCTAATTTGCCACCAAAGACTTTATGGAAAAACCTGCAGACTTTTGGTGTTACTCAGGCCTCAGCACCGCCCTGTCAGTTTGATTCGTCTGATTTCAGTAGATTTTTGGCCTCTGTCTTTAATAAATCGGGTACTAGGCGTATTACACCAACTCCTAGCAATTTTAATGTTCATGACGCCTTTTATTTTCAAAACGTTAATCAAGACGCAGTTATTAGAACTTTTGCATCAATTAAATCTAGTGCGGTAGGATCGTCCGGTCTTGAACTTCAAATAATTAATTTGCTAAGACCGACTATTGTAGGCCACCTAACTTTTATTTTAAAATGTTGTTTAACCCATTCTTTCTTTCCAAACGCTTGGAAGGAAACTATCATCATTCCTGTCAACAAAACGAAATATCCAAAAAGTGTAGAAGAATATAGATCTATAAGTATTCTACCATGTTTATATAAAGTCCTTGAGAAAACCATGAAACCGCAAATTAATCTTCATTTGTCGAATAATAATTTATTAAACGATTTGCAATCTGGTTTCAGAGAGGGTTATAGTACTGGTACGGCTCTTGCGCATGTGGTTGATGATTTATCAGATAACGCTGAAATGGGTAAATTACTGCTTCATAAATTGTTTCACCAGTTCAAATTTTCTGTATCTTTCATTGAATCATATTTGGCATCTAGACGGCAAATATTAATGGTACTTTATCTGCTGATGTATTAATTACTTCTGGTGTACCGCACGGCTCCATATTTGGCCCTATCCTCTTTAGTATGTTTATCAATGACATATCTTCATCTCTAACGTCCGTCAGAAATCATATTTTTGATAATGATTTTCAATTGTATGATGCTGATTTGTCGATTATATTTGGATATTGTGTCAGTCGTAGTAACACAGCCCTGGACACTATTGGTGATTGGGCCGTTTGTAACAAAATCAAGATAATTCCTGCAAAATCTAAAGCATTACTAATTATCAGACTGAGAGGATATTCTCCTGTTGATGTTGGTTTGTCATTATTCGGTTCTAATATTCTAATAGTTAAGAAGTTAACTAGTTTGGGGCTGGTTATTAATATCGTCTTGAGTTGGGAGGACCATGTGAACATGATATGCGGAAAAGCTTATACACTCAAAAAAAAATAGGTTTTAAAATCAAAAACTACATTTTTGTTTCTGAAATTAACAAAATCCAAAAATTTGCTTTTGAATTAATGTTAAATTGCATTCTTTTAAATTCAAAACAAAATTTGAACAATTTGTACACTTTTGATAATTACTTTTGATTTTTGGCTTGAGTTTTAACTTATGTATATTATAATTTGACCATCTTAAATTTTTGAAATAATTTTGATTAATTTTAAAGATATCCAAATTTAATAATGTTACTTAAAAGCTTTGATTCGAATGCAAATCAATAATTTTGAAGTAAACAATTTTAGCTTAGTGCCTTTAAAGATGTAACGGTCAATTTGTACGATTGTTAGAACATGAGATGTGTCATCAGTGTTTTCTAAACATGTACTTGTGTACGGATAATAGGAGTAATATCAATGTGATTTAGTTAATTCAATTAACGAAGTGTGTCAAATATAGAAAAATAATTTTTAAATTACCCCAAAAATCTTTTTCCAAAACTAAAAACTTAAAATATGTACCATATTTTCTAACATCTATTATCCTAACAAAATTTCGATGACAGAATGAAATGGATGAAAACTTTGAAAGTTGATGTGGGCCTTTAAAGTTAAAATCATTTTAACTTCATATTATGTACAATACAATGTACAATCGTACATAACAATCTTTTAAACATCAATTTGCATTAAGCAATTCACAAATAATATTGTTCAACTACACAAAACAAACTTAAATATATCAATGGTAACCATTTTTATTTCAATTTATTTACTTTTTAATCAAAAGTTGTTATTAAGAGACAAACACATTGGTTTTAGTTAACTGGAATATTCATTTGATTTAAAGGTATTACTTTTGATCGAAACACAGATGCTATAAAATTAAAAGTATGTTTTTAGTTTTACCGTTACTTTCTATAGTCCTCTTTTTCGCTGTTTTATACTCATTTTAGTCGCAATCGTAAAACGAGATGAATCGTAAAAGAAAAATATAAAACAACAATAAAATAAAAATGGAGCAATTCGACGCATTTTCCGTGAATAATTCTAATCTACCCATGGAAAGTTGTAATAATTCTAATATAGAAAGTGAAAGTGAAACTTTAACGTATGTAGAATTAACTAATTATCAACCTAAAATCCATGAACAAATTGAAGAAGAACATGTGGCCGTGACTGTGAGTGCCAAACCTATTTTAGAAAAGGATGATCCACTTTACAATTTGGTTTTGGAATGGAATGTGACTGAAGTGTATCAATATCTAAAAGGTATTTATGATTAAGTGTTATTAAAAGTATTGTACGCCGTATCTTTCACATACATTGAGAAAATTCCTGATAATTTTACTTTATTTTGGATTGTACAGACTCTGCATAAGTAATACAAATTAATGTGCGATTTTTGGGGATTCCCCCAATCTATAAAACGTTTTTTGTTTAATATTGTATTTTGTCTAAAAAAATGTATTCAGACATTATGTTAAAAGTATATTAGAAAAAAGTTTGAATTATAATTATCTTCTACAGGACGCGAAATAACAATTGATCGATTGCGGTATCTTACATCCCATGATTTAGTGACATTAATACCCCCTTCTAAATACGGGTTAATGATAGAGTCTCGTGAAAAATTATTTTGCTGGAAGAGTGAGGTAAGCGTGTAATTTGAACAGTGTTGTAATACGTGGTCAACTCAACACTAAGTGAGTTTTTAGAGTTTTCATTTCGACTCTTTCTTGAATTTAGTTAAATTAAAGTCATTATGATTATTTTTTTGTATATATTGGATTATCTCTTACTTAACTTTACATACCTAATCATGTAAATTGATAATAGAAAAGAACGAAATATTACAATCGAATTTGTATACATAATTTGGAGTAAGTTAACTTACTGGGTACGTCGTCAAAATCAGGTAAGATGTATATTTTTTCATAATTTTTAATTGTATAATTGTGTATCTATAGTTTTTAGGAGCTGCACTCAAATTTTCCAGTAAGATTGTAACATTGTGCAGGAAGATTTTCACTTTTTTTAAATATTGTTTTTTTTTTTAATTTTATTCAAAATACGTGAAAATGTGAATTTTTTAAAGTTTGATTTATAATTCACACACTGATATTATAAACTCCTTAAAAGCGCCCAGCATTGGATCTTTTTATGCGAGAATGATACGTTTATCATCTACTTTCGATTTAGATGAAATAGGTACTTACAACATTATTTTTAAATTAGCTTAATTCGATTTTTTTACCTGAAAGGGTAGTAGCTGTTGCCTTCGTTGTAGTAACATAACATCAGCAATTAAAAAATATTGATATCCTTAAAAATTATTTTGAATAAAATTAAAAAAGTAAAAATTAACACATTCTAAAAACTACATTTACACCAATAAATAAGCATCTTACCTGATTTTGGCGACGCGACGTACACACTTACTCAGTAGCATCAATTTAACCAAAAAAAAAAATCGTAAGACGTCATTTCATTTTAATGAAATTTGATACAAACATGTCAAGCTGTATTAGTAACTAGGGACTATAACATTTCGCCGTTGCTTGTAATTCATTTAGTGATGTAAATTTATGCATTATTTTGAAAATAATTTAAGAAGATTAAAAAGGATTCCAAAACATATAAAAATTGTTCTAAATTATAAATTTCATATTAATCAATTTAAATAACTACATTTTAAATCTTGACACATGTAGAATGGCTACCATAACGACAATGAGACTCTAATAACATCTATAGAGTGGTGGAATGGCTCAAAAATCAAGAATCGGTTACTACGGATTCTACAATAATAACGAACAAATTTGATCGCTCGAATATCATTGTAAGTATTTTCTTGTAACTATTACTACAAATTACCATCAATTTAACCATTTTTGTTTTTTTACAGAATATTTCAGATATTCTAACGCTAACTGATGAAGGAAAGCTCTTTCTAAATTTAAGCAGTTCTCAAAAAAATCTATCTATTCCCGAACGCACGGATTTAATTAACATAATTATACGTTATTATGTTTTTAGGAACATTATTCTTTCTAAATTTAAGAAATAGTAAATCTATTTCCTAAAGAAAATACCGTAAGTGAATCTTAAAATGAAATGTATGTTACTGGATTTAAATTTTATTTTTCAATGATTAATTCTTAGGAATATTACTACAGTACTGGTGGAAGTGGAACCAGGCAGTCTGGCTCATTGTACTACAAATATATTAATTATCGTCATAGGAAAAGGAAACTTGAAAATAATGTTGCATCTGACAGTTCAACAATAACAAAATAACTTTTCCAAGAAAATACTCTTGAATGCGACGAGGTAATGGCTGAAAAGTATCGTTGTTGGTTGTTGTACAATGAATCACCGTGGGATGAAGTCATTCAAAAATGGCAAAACAGTTATCAATACCGGAGAAATACTATTTTAAAAAACAGCAAGTCGAATTTTGAATTTTTACGGGACTGGCCAATATTAAAAAGTGTAAATGGACATAAACTGGTAATTTTATTTAACGTTCAAAAACTTTTTTGTATAATTAATTTTTCAATTATTTATTTTTATTTTGAAAATTGGAAACAGTTTTGTTCTAAAATCCTTCTACAATACAAAACATCTATAAAAGATAAACAAAGTCTTAATTTGTTAAACAGATGCAATAAAATGGAAGATTCTAGTAAGTTTAAAGTAATGTTTACCATATAAACTATCATTATAATTGTATTTTTGTATTTGATTTCAGATAATCGAGATTATTTAATCGCACTTCTTCTGAATTCTATACTGGTTCCCACAAATCGTTATGGCAATACATCCGAATCCTCCAAAAGAAAACTAAAAAAATACACTATCAAACAAGCACAAGACGAATTCATTATTCATGTCTAAACAATAAATGACATTCAAAATCAAATAAAATGCATCAGGAAGTCATGCACAGATAACATTCAACTTTACAGCCATTTATTATAGTGGTGGGTTCATAAAAATTGAATATAACTAATCAAGTTGTATATTTAGACGGGACAATTTACAAATTTAGTAGTTTTCTAACTTGCTTACGTATGTTTTAAAATTTTTCAAGTTTTAAATTTAATTTATCCCGATTCATGTTATTCTGTATGGCTTTCTGTACAAAAATATTTTTATGGCATAGAAACTCAATTTGATAAGAATATCCCGAGTGTTACCGGTTTAATTTCAACCTTAAATTCTTAGCATGGTCGTATGTTTTATTTGTAAATTAAATTTTCAAAATATCAAAGAGTTTTTTAGCCATTTAAAGTTTGTACATCACCTTAAAAGCAATTCGACCTATCAATGTTTAGAAATTGATTGTAACCAGAAATTTTGTAATGTAAAGCCATACAGAAAACATATATCGACAAATTTCATTTAGTTGTTAATATAAATCCCGCCAATTATGAAATAAGTAAATCAAATAATTTAAGCCAAGTAAATTTTGAAACAAATAACGACAATTATAAATCATTAAATTTATTGAGCACGAGTTTAATACACAATGTAACACGTACTAATAATGTCAATATAGAAGATTTTGTTACTAAATTTAATCAACATTTCATAAAGTTTGGATTACAGTTATATTCACAAAATAACATTTCGCGAAAAGATGCTGTTAGGATAAATAATGAATTTTATTCACTAATATCAATGTTCAATCATTAGTAATATCACAATGTTCATTAATTCTTTATTGACCGCAAACGATCAAATTAAATTTAATTCTTTATTGGAGCAGCTTCTTTTAACGGTTAACAAAACAAATACAGAACACAAGTTTCTTAAATATTTGCAAACAAATAATTTGTATAAAGAGTTCAAAACTGTAGTCGTAAACAATGAATATTCGGAAAGTTTGCAATGCGGCATGTCAACTATTGATAAAGTAACTACCACAGTTTATTTAATGCCTTTAAAATTTGAATTTCAAAAGTTTTTTGAAAAATCAGATAATTTAAAAAAACTTTAGCCAATATGCAAGAACTCCATAATAAACCAAATATACGTAATTACATTAACGGTACAATTTTTAAAGAAAAGTTAACTAAGTTTAACAATAATGATAATATTGTAATACCTTTCTATATTTATTTTGATGAATTTGAAGTAAACAACCCGCTTGGTAGTCATAGTACAGTACATTTAATTTGTGGGGTGTATTTCATGTTTCCTACATTGCCACAGTATTTATTATCAAAATTAAATAGTATATTTGTGGCAGGATAAAAAAAGATATCAAAAAATTTGGTTATTACCGATGCTTACATCCTCTGCTACAAGAACTGAAGGATCTTGAAGAAGGTCTGGAAATTAAAACTAAAGACGAAGTATATTTTATCCGTTTTGTGTTAGCACTGGTTTTAGGCGATAATGCCGGAATGAATGCTATTTTGGGATACACCAAATCGTTTAATGGTAATAGACATTATCGTTTTTGCCGAAGAGAAAAGAAAGATGTGCAGAGAGACACTGTGGAGGAACCCCTATTTTTGAGAAATAGAGAAAACTACACGTCCGATCTAGAATTAAACGATGTTGAATTGACTGGTGTTAAGGAAAAGTGTGTGTTTAGTGAGTTACCTTCATTTCATGTAACTCAAAATGCAGCATTTGATATCATGCATGATCTCTTTGAAGGTGTCTGTGTGTACGATATTACAAACATAATTTTGTTTTATATTGAGAATAACACATTTACTTTAGACATTCTTAACAACAGAAAAAGATATTTCAATTATGGCGAATATGAAGTTGGAAATTTATCTATAGATTTAAAATTAGAAAATATAAAAAAACAAAAAGTAAAAATGTCAGCCCGCGAGATGTGGACTTTTATACACTTTTTTCCGTTAATAATAGGAGATTTGATAAAGAAAGATTGTTTAGTTTGGAAATTTTTTGGCACACTTTGTAAAATAATTGACATTCTCCTATTACCAGAAATAGGGAATGAAATGATAAATGAACTTTCATCAATAATTCAACTTCACCATCAATTATATAAACAATTATTTAAAACGACATGAAAACCAAAACACCATTTTATGGTTCACTATGCTTCAGCCATTAAATTGATTGGTCCATTACGGTACGTTTGGAGTTTCAGATTTGAATCGAAGCATAGAGATTCAAAGGTATACGCTAATATAATAACATCTAGAAAGAACATAACTTATAGTTTAAATATGAAAGCTTGCTTCAAATTTTCCAATATGCTTTTAACAGAAAGTGAGGAAAATTCAATAGATAAAATTGATAAATTGAAAAATGTAGATTTAATAAAATTATACGGAAAAAATTTTATTTGTAATTGTGACATTCAATTGAATAACACAAAAATATTTAATTTTATTAAGCATAAAGGTACTAAATATAAAACGGGTTGTTACTTGTCAAAACAATTTTCATTATACATATGTATAATATAAAATTATTTAAAATAATATCTTTTGCCGTTAATGAAAAAAATGAATTATGCGTAATTTGTTCAGAAATTGAAATTGTAAAATTTGATGAACATTTTCATTCTTTTGAAATAGGAGTAAATACCAATATAATTTCAGTGAATTCCATTGAGTATTTCTCTAGTTTACCTTTAAATTTACATATAATTTCTAATGGTAAAACTTATATTAGAAATAAATCCATTGTATAATTATAATTTTATATTTGAATAAGTTTTAATAATGAATTATTAAAATAAATATTACAATGTATAATTTTTTAAATAAAATGAAATATACATTAAAGTGTGTTTTATTAGAGCAATGTATTTAAGTTATGAACAATCAGCAAACAAAATTTAAAAAAGAATTCATTAAATTTAAATGTACTATACCTTAAATTCAAAAGCAGAAAGCTAACAAATTGTTTTCAATTTGAATTCAATGTGCTTTCGAGTCAAAAGCAAAATTAGACCTCTTTAATTTCAAAAGCAATTTCTTCTTAAAATGGCCTTTGCTTATCGAAATTATTACTTTCAATGTAACTAGGTATAGACTTTTAAATCAAAAGTTGAAAAATGTTCAGTCAAAAATAAAAAAAATTGAAATGATTTCGGAACTTTTACTTACAAATTTAAAATCATATGTACTTTTGAATCAAAAAAATTGATGTTGGAACCTTTTTGAAAGTAATTTTGTTACATTAATATGTAATTTTTTTAATATTAATGCACTTTTTGTTTGAGTGTAGTATTCTTGGTAGACTTCTTGTTGCGGCTAAATTAGCACCACTAAAAACCAGAATTAGATTAGTGCAAGCTTTAATAGTTACACAGCTCGTATACTATGCTCCTATCTTGGGTGAACCGATTACTACCTTAGCTAGATCTATTATGGGGTGTCATTTTATCATTATTTAGAGTATTTAGTCTTTGTCTTTATATATAAGTTAATAACATCTGGGCAGCCAACATATTTGTATAGTAAACTTAGTTTCTCTAAATCATTTCGGAGGCTAAACTTAAATCTGCCTAAAAAATGTAAAACTGTAATTCGGCAGAGTTCGTTGCTCGTCCATGGGGTGAAGATCTGGATACGCCTTGACCCTGGGGTGAGGTCCTCTCCCACAGTCGGTACCTTCAAGAAGCATTCTTTCGCTTATTACTCCCTTAAGGAGCTGTAATTCCCTTTGTTTCCCTTATCCCTGGCAAAGACTCTACTATTCTACTTTTGTTACTATGATTTGCGTTTATTAATAATGTTCTGGTCACTTAGCGAATCTTCTTTATTATTATATTATTGTATAAATTTTGATGTTAATTGCATTGTGGTAAAATAAGTTAACTTATAGGTTAAAACCATAGACTAAAGTAATATTATAAAGACGTCCTAATACGAATAAAAAAAAGATCCAACTACCAGGTGCCAATCCATAGAACAGCGGGTGCCAATATATAGTAATATTTAGTGAAATTAAAAAACAAAAACGAAATGGAAAACAAAAATTGACTTGTGTGTACTTTGTATACCAAAAGCAAAAGCAAAGTTCAATTATAAAATAAACTAAATGAGAAAAAAATGTGTACGTTTTGTGTTACAGCCATTTGTGTATGTATACAAATTTTTGGACAATTTTTTTATTCGTATTAAGACGTCTCTATAATATTACTTTAGCCTATGTTAAAACCTAATAATTTTTATAACTTGTAATTTTTATAATTTTTGATTTTTTTAATTTTTAGTTTTGTCGTTTATGCTTAAGTATCAAAAGGAAATATCTAGCTATTTTAGCAGATACTGTAAAAAGACTTTGTCTTATTTGTATACTTGTTGATAATAATAAATAAATAAAATAATAATAGAAACATTTGAATATGCAATTTCAAAAAGGGCACATCTCGAAAATTTTGACAAAACCGTCTTTTCACGGTCATTTGATGGAAATAAATCCCCGCACCTATTTTGTTTGAAATAGGCACATCTCTTGTACTAATACTGCTACCAGTGGTGATGTGTATGACAATAATTTCGAAAAGGTCACAACTCTTGGAGATGTGCCCTTTTCGAATTTAATGCATTTTACTAATCGGCGAAGGCGATATATCTCCGTCTCTTGCTGACGTGATTTTGATACATAAAAGTTTCGTAAGGTTTATACAGCACACTAGGTATAATATTATTGCAAATTCTTAATTAACTAAAAAACTGCTTATCAATTTTCAATTTTTTTTTACGTACAATTAAATATTAAAATTCATATTTAATCACAGTTAATTTCAAAATTCATTTGAATGACCAAGTCAGTCACCTGATCTGAATCCGATCGAACATTTTTGGAATCGAGTAAAGGTCTATTAACAATGAGAAACACAAAAATAAACAGAAATTTTGGAATTGAAATTTGTCGAATTTGGAATAAATGACCGTTCACAAATGCCAGGAGCATACGACCAATGTTATTCAATAAAAACGCATATTAGATCTAATCATGTACAAATAAGAGTAGAAATGAATTTTGAAATTAACTGTGGTATGATTTTGAAAATCACTGTACGTTTATGTTTCAGGAATTTCGAAAAGGGCACATCTCTTATGCATAAAATATATAAAAAAATATATAGAATAAAGATTAACATTAAATATTTATATAATTTTCGATTACTTTTTGACCCTATACATGTAACCTTAAAATAAATTGTATAAATTTATTTACTACTTTAGAAAATAATTAGTTTTCTTCAATTCCTGAAAAATTTAATTTTTCAGACATGTGCCCTTTTCAAAATTGCATATTCAATGTAAATAATACTTTTACTAAATTATAAATTAATATTTCGAAACAAATTTTATAGACTGTAAAATCCAAAATACAAAAAACAAGTGAATTGTAGTATATTGTTTTATAAGATTTTTTAAAATACTGTACAATTTTAATTAATAATGCCAAATTAAATAAAAATCTTATTAAAAAAAAGACTTGTGATTTAGATTGCTTCATTATTTCCAAACATTTAGTAGAAAATTCGATTTTTTTAATGCATCTTACTGTAAATAAATCAACAATTTCTGAGTGATAAAATCAAAATCTGCAATTGTGCTCCGATTGCCGTTTTGATACCTCTAAAAATGTTCAACGCCGTTGAATAAGTCCGCGGAAATTAATTCCACCAACAAAATTAAATCAATTTTGTGACAATTTATGAATTAATTCCGCAACATAATTTTATAAAAATTGAATTAAATCCGCGCAAATTTTATCAATTTTTTTCTGGGAATTAATCGATTTTCATTTATGAATTTTGTTCGCAATAAAAAGGAATGTGTTGCAAACGCATCAATTGACAGCAATATATTCTGGAGCTGGTTGTCATCACAGGAAAAAATTCGCAATCCAAAGAATTGAATTGAAATTTGTAAAGGTGATCGTAGTCGCTTTGGTAGCTCAATTAAAATAATGAGTTACGTTTAAATAAAATAAAATAAATAATTAAAAACTATTGTAAAAAACTACTTCTTTTTCTTGAACCGTCGAAGCGACAACAATCATCAATAAATAAATAAAAAATAAATTGTGAAAAATTCAAGAAATTCTTTTTATTAAAAATTGGAAAGTCAACAACAACATTTCGTTTTGGCTTTACGAAATAAACAAAAAGGAAATTGTGAGACAAATTTTGGAGTTTTATTTGCCGTTCCTTTTAAAATTTCTTTCGGTACGATAATTTACCAACAACGTTTGGCTTGCAGTTTTACATGGTCCTTCGAGCCGGATGAGGCTAGCATTATAGATTCAGGAACGCTGCATAACACTTTTCTTCAGTAAATTCAATCAGGAGGAGCAAGTGATTAGCAACCAATTTCTATATCACGCCATCATTCAACTAAAATTTTTACACAGATACTGTAAGTTTACCAAATTTTTATAAGCATTATAAGTGATTAAAACAATCAAACTATCGATGTGAATGGTGAAAATTTAACAGTGAACATTAAAATTAATTACAACATTAAATTAACAATTGGTGAAATTTATACATATTAAACGTGAACATTATAAAGTGTTTTTTTTTTTTTCATTAAAATTATTTTCGATTACAAAATGGCTGCTACTGCGCTTATTCAAAAACGTGGTCGCGTTCTAGGTTCACTAACCAAGGCTGCTACATTTGTCGAGAACATTGACGCACGTACAACAGTTGAAGAGCTTGAAGCTAGATCTCTCAAATTAAGTTCATTGTGGGATGAGTTTTGCAGCATAGAAGATGAACTGTTAATATTGCCCGACCAAACATCGAAATCTGACGAATTTGAAACAAAGTTTTTCAGCATTCAAGCCGCCATGACACGAGAGATAAAACAGCGAAAAATTGCTGATAATACAATAAGCGATGATCTGAATAACACAATAAACAATATATATTCTCAGCAAAAGGCGTATTTCGATTCAATGATGCATAATAAAACCACCAGTCATCAAGAAGTGAAGCTGCCGAGAAATAATATTCCGCCTTTCAACGGTAAATACACACAATGGCCATCCTTCAAGGACTTATTTGAGGCTACCGTACATAAGAACGGGTCAATACCAAATGTACAAAAATTTCAACTTTTGAAGGGACTTCTACAAGGAAGCGCGGCCCAATTAATCAAGCATTTTTTAATTACCGATGCAAGTTATGTGGAAGCTTGGGATAAGCTAAAGAAGCGATATGATAAAAAACGGACTATTGTGAACACAATCATCAAAACGTTTTTTGGACAGCCCAGTATTCAACAAGCCTCATCAAGTTCGCTCAGAACACTGACGGAAACCTCAGA
Organism: Tipula helvola; assembly: GCA_963556165.1. Classification (NCBI taxonomy): domain Eukaryota; kingdom Metazoa; phylum Arthropoda; class Insecta; order Diptera; family Tipulidae; genus Tipula; species Tipula helvola. The sequence continues at coordinate 82,172,878 of OY744482.1, read as the reverse complement.
CGAACTGCTGTAACAAAATCCCCCAAAAGGGATTTTGTTAACAGAACATAGCAATAGAGGTCTGGTTGCGGTATTGCACTGGCTGAAGCTCGCCGCTAGGCGTGGGGGTTACCAGACATATTACTATGCTTGAAAACCGCATAGAGATAAAACGAAGGGGACTAGAAAATTATCCTACCTTGCCACGACCACAGTGGTAGATAATCATAAAAACAAAATTTGCGTTCGACAAGGACGCCGGTGCCACTCCGGCGACCCTGCTCAAGGCCTAGGTCAGCATAAGGCCGCCCATCCTCACGCGATCACACAGAACTTTTATTCACACATCACTAAAATTCAAAAGGAGACAAGAAAATTATAATAAACAAATCTGTAATTACTGATGAACTGCTTTTAAAGAAACGAAAAAAATTGAAATGGAAGAAAAGAATGAAATGTAAGAAAATCTGGAACAAAAACCCGTTAGGAAAAAAAAAATCAAAAAAAACAATGTGGTGCGAATCGATTTTTTTGGGGTGTCGCATGCGACGCCACCCGGAACCTGAAACCGCGAAAATAATAAAAAAAAAATTTATAAATTTATAAAAATAGAAAAAATATAATAATAAAACAAAACCCCACAGTCAAAGGAGGATTACAAAATTTTTAAGAATAACAAAAAAAACACACGGTGCTACCGGTTTCTTATATATTTTACCGGCTAGCAACCTTACCTTGAACACCAAACAAAATTGGCCCGTCCGACCACAAACCAACAGCGCCGACGCAGGAACAATCAGCAGCCCCCTCGCACCGTCCTCAACCCACCGCAAGGTTAGCTGCCACAGTATCAACCAATTCAACCTTTAGATGCCCCCGCGTATTTAACAAGGACACACCTCGTTCACGAATAACTACCCGGTTAAGCAACCAATAACCGCTAGTATTATTTATCGTTTTTTTTTTTTCGTGCAAGATTAATTTAGCAATTCACAGGGGGTTTTTTATTTGTTTTCACTTTCCAAGGACAATGAAAACACAATGACTTGGTTATTATTATTTTATGATAATTTTTATTATTTATTTAAACTATTCATCCCCAACATCAACAACAAGAACTGTTTATTTTTTTTATTTTTTTATTTATTATTATTTAGATATACACATATACACATGGTAATTAGGATCGGGTTTTTTTTTTCCAACAAAAACCAAACCAAATCTGAACTAATTGTCTTTTAACACAAATCAATATAATTTCCAAAGTTTAACATATATTTTCATATTTTTTTTTTCAATCAACGATTTTTTTTTTATTTAATTTATTGCTAACAAAGCAGCCAAAATACACGAACAACAAAAATAAATGTCTGATTATATAATTTAGTTAAATATACAATTTACTAAATAATGGCCGATAAAAAAAATGTTTTCTTTTTTTTTTTATTTCCACCATTGACTGTTTTCATTATCAATTTTAACGACTTTTATTATATATTTTTATTTTTTTTTTTAATTTTTTTATATATCAAGCAAGACTTATTATATTTAATTTCACAACGAGATTTATTATGTTTCCAAGAGTTTACACAAGACTTAGTATTTTTCCAAAAAATTTTAAACGAGCCTAACCCAAAACGCAAAACTAGACTTTTATTATATGAAATTCAAAACTAGACTTTTTTATTTCATATTCCAAACTAGACTAAAAAAAAATTGACGCGCCCGTACAAAAAAAATTTTCCCCCACCAAATAAATATTTACCCATATAAAAAAAACCCGACCGATAGATTTCGGATGACGTACACATACGACATCACCCAAAATCGATTCGCACACACCAACACTAATTAACCAATTTTCTGGAATATTCCATTTACATGGAAAATCCACGCGCTAACCAAAACAAAACAGATGAAGCAACACGCCAACCACTACACGTCATTACATACCATCAAACAAAAAATGATAAAACGAATCGAGTAACCGACCAAAATACGGAGAAGTATAAAATGCTAAATGGTATTTAGGTAGACTTTTGACCAAACTACCAAAAAAAAAATATATTTTCTATTACAAATTAAGCCAAAGAAAGAATGACGTGTAGTGGAAGAGATTTTAGGCAGCGCAGTGGATAAACATGCAACCTTGTTGGGATTTCCAACCGTAATTACAGATTTAGATTAAATAAAACATAACAACCACAAGCGGTTGTTACACTGCTCCGTGGTCTAAAAGCTTTAGGTTCAGCCTGTGAATCGCGTGATCCCTGGATCCTTTACTTGCTATTAAATAAAACAGACGACGATACAAAGCAACAATGGGCATTACATTCAGTGGATATGGATACTCCAAGCGTAGATGAGTTTCTCGATTTTCTTCATCGAAGATGTGATGCGTTGGAGAGCTGTAATTTGAACAGCAAACCACACAAAAGTTTTCCGAAGCAAGCACTTGTAGCTACGACCAAAATTGAATGCTTATATTGTAATAAGCCACATCCAATAAACAAGTGCTATAAGTTTTTAAGAAGTAATGTCAAGTTTCGAAAGGGCTTTGCTACAAAAACCCAATTGTGTTTTAATTGTTTGAGGCTTGGACACTCAGCCAATGGCTGCTCTTCACTAAATACATGCTTCAAATGTAAGGAGAAGCATCACACACTTTTGCATGATGACAGGAGTAAAGTGGAACCTGTGAAAGATAATGTCAATGACGCGGCTAGTTCTGAGTCTGCAAAAGTTGTCCAATCAGCCAACTCCGAATCAAATTCCTACACGATTACAAAGGCAAAAGTTGAGACAGACAAACAAACGATATTACCAATGAGTGATTATGTCATCAATGGACGCGTATGGTTCAGAATCAACCTTTATAACTGATGCTCTTACAAAAAAGTTGGGGTTAAAACGTAAACATGCTTGTATAGCTGTTAATGGGCTGTCTTCAATTTCTGCAGGTAAGGCCAGAGGGCTAATAAATATTAAATTATCCTCCAGATATGATCATCAACTTTTTGTGGTAGTCGATGCACTGATATTAAACAGCCTAACAACATATTTACCATCACATGCAGTTATACTGGACCAGAAGGATACAATTCGATTTAACGAATTTTGTCTTGCTGACCCTTCGTTTCATGATCCGAATCCCATAGAAATGATTCTTGGCATCGACGTGTTCTACGATATAGTAAAGGAGAGACGGGTACAAATAAAACCTAATCTCTATTTACTAGATAGTTTATTCGGTTGGGTAGTCGCGGGATATGCTGATACAATTGCCAAATCCGAAACGCGGTGTCACACGATCCAGACAAGTTCAGAAGATGTATGTCAGCTTTTACGGCGATTCTGGGAAGTTGAAGAAAATTCACTTGAAATACCTAGCAAAGAGGATGAATGTGAAGAACACTTCTCTAGAACACATCAATATGCAAATGGTCGGTACATTGTTGAATTGCCTTTCAAAGAAAATTTTAAGCAGTTAGGAAGCACTTTGAAACAAGCCAGATCCAGAATGATTGCAATGGAACGGAAATTCGGAAGAAGTGTTTATAGAAAACAACAATTTCTGCTACTTACCGCATCACGCAGTGATCAAGCAAAGCAGTGTTACGAAGAAGCTACGTGTTGTATTTGATGGATCTTGCAGATCAAGTACAGGACTATCGTTAAACGACGTATTAAAAACAGGTCCAACCATTCAAGAGGATTTGTTTACCATTTTAACTAGGTTTCGCAAGCACAAAGTAGCAATTGTCGCTGACATTGAGAAGATGTATCGCCAGGTAATAGTTCATCCTAAGCATCAACATTTCCAGAGAATAGTGTGGCGTAAAAATCCTCATGAAGAAATGCAGCACTTTAAATTAAAGACTGTCACGTATGGTTTGACCTGTTCAGCATATCTTGCTATCAGATCGTTACATCAAGCAGCTGCAGACAATAAGGATATTTCATCGAAATTATCAAATACTATTAATTCTGATTTTTATGTAGATGACTTGCTGACAGGTGGTGATTCCGTAAAAGAGGCTATTGAAACATATAGAGGAGTATCAACCATTTTATCAAAAGCAGGGTTTTCATTAAGGCAATGGAGTTCCAATAGCGAGGAGTTGTTAAGCTGCATACCCAAAAACAAACAAGGACAAGATTCCATTTTATTTGAAGATCCTGAGATTTACGTCAAGACGCTGGGAATTTATTGGTTGACAAAAGAAGACGCATTCACATTCAGTGTGCCGAAATTAAGTGCAATCCAACTGACTAAACGAGGTTTATTATCAGAATGTGGCAAAATTTTCGATACACTTGAATGGCTTTCACCGACGACCATATTATTTAAAACATTGCTGCAATCACTCTGGTTGACCAAAATAGATTGGGACGATCCATTACCCGATGACATTTTTCGAACTTGGTCCGCCGCTAGAGATAAACTTACCTGTCTAACTACTATACGCATCCCACGATTTCTACACATGCAGTCGATTCATAGCGTCCAATATCACGGATTTTGTGATGCCTCTGAGAAAGCGTATTCAGCCGTAGTTTACTCGAGATCCACCAATGTTAACGGGGATACCTTTGTTCATTTGATAGCTGCTAAGACAAAGGTTTCTCCATTAAAGCAGTTGTCTATTCCTCGTCTGGAGCTTTGTGGAGCCGTACTTTTAACTAAATTGCTTCACAAGGTTGCTGGTATCTTCAAAGCACTTATACATACTTTATACGCTTGGACTGACTCCAATATCGTTTTAGCATGGCTCTCTGATGTCCCGAGAAAGTGGAATTGCTTTGTAGCCAACAGAACCAGTTTCATCATCGACAAGTTGCCAGGTAATCATTGGCAACACGTGCCAACTAAGTTAAACCCAGCTGATTGTGCAAGCCGTGGTATATCACCCGAAGAATTATTAAAACAAAAAATTTGGTGGAATGGTCCAGAATTTTTACTAGAACCAGCATCATCCTGGCCGATTCACAAAGGCCATTCAGTTGAACTTACCAATATTGAAAGAAAACATCTGCTTCATTTACGATAAACAACCACAGCAACATCAACCCAATATTGCCGATCGAATATGTTGTGAATAAATTTTCAAGCTACATGTCCATTCTCCGAGTTTTAAGCAATTGTTTTCGATTTGCAGAAAAATGTCGAAAAACGGAAGTAAAGTTTATAACAAATCAACATCTCAAGAAAAGCGAAGATCTTATAATAAAATGGGCACAGCAAGATGCATTTAACGAAGAAATACAACAGCTTCGGAATAATAAGCCAATCAAGCAAAACAGCAAGTTACGATCGCTTCACCCATTTGTTGATGAAATCGGCATATTACGAGTAGGTGGAAGACTTCAGAATTCGACCGTCGGATACACCATGAAACATCCAGCCATCCTACCAAAGGAACACCAGTTAATCGACAAACTGGTAAATTACCTACATATAAAACATTTACACCCTAATCCATCAACACTGCTCTTCATTACGCGGACAAAGTATTGGATCATTGGAGCGAGAGATGTTATTAAAAAACATTTATTTGTATACTAGTTTTACAATAATAAGGTAAGTTTATTCTAATCTTTGGTAATCTCATAAGTTTTAATAGTACTTTTCATGAAGATAAGTGTAACATTTCAATTTCATTTCAAGACAATATTCACTCTTCAATCTCTAGAAATCCAACAAGTTTATTTTGTATTTTTTCATGAATGAATAATGTATTTCAGATAATGTTGATTTAAAGGTATTTTTATAGACGATACTCAAGGTATACAGAAAAAAGAGGTAGTATATTCCCGTGTTTCATTTTCGTCTTTCTTTGCGCATCACGTCACGTGAAGACAAAAAATCAGATATTTATATGAAGTTTGGCGGTTTTTTGATTAATTTTTTAAATAAATCAAGAATAATCGTATTTTTTTTAACAAACCGTATTTACAATTGATAATGATAGTTTACCGAGACCCTTTTTATGCTTTATATTTTTTTTATGGTCCAAATATTTGAGAAATAATTCCTTCGAATATAATGTCTAATGTAAATGGAAAAAAGGATAGACAAAATTATGAATACATAACATAAAACAATTTAATTATTAAATGTTTTTGGTCATTTACGTACCAATTATTAATTTTATTTTTTTCTACGTTATGTACTCAAAGTTTTGCCATCTATTTTCGTTTGGCTTCAAATTATTGGTATCCACGTACCTATTCAAATATTATGTCCGTATTCAACGTTAAATATAAATGGCAACATATATTAAATACAAATTCAGTTCACAAATTATTAAACGCCCAGTTAATAGAAAATATAAATTTGAAAAAAAGGAAATTAAATAAAACTATAAATTAAAATTAAATCTGGCTTATTTCATTTATTGTCTTATGGGTTTCGCTACAACTAAATCAAAACACCCATTCACTGTTTAGCGTTCTATATTATGTGTTCTTATCAGAAGTACAATTGATAGTTTTGTTGCAATAGGAATTATTCAAATTTAGTATATTTAAAATCGAACACTGCCAAATTTTTGAATTAAATAATTAAAATCTAAACGTTATCTGCATTTAACAACAAAATTATACTCATAAATTCCAAAACTTGTTATGCAATGTGCTCAAACAGTATACTCTAGACACGAATATTAAAACATGCCTCTTTTCGCGATTTAATTCCGAAAGTATTGCAGTATGTAACTAAAATCAAAATTGAAATTTGTAATTTTAACATAAAGTCGAAAAATAATTAATGGCAAAAATAAAAAAAAATTCATTTATTTTCCATTTATTTAAAAAATTAATAAAAATATCACGAAACTCCATATAAATACCAGCATTTTTGTCTTCACGTGACGTCAAATTGTGAAAAAAGGATAGCAACAGCATGCGCAATATTATACCTTATTTTCTGTATATCTTGGACGATACTTGTAATAAAATCTATTAATTCTTGTGGCGTAGTAAATTCATATTTTTTACCAGAGTTAAATTTATTTGAAAATAAATTAATTCTAACGATAAATTTGAATTTGCGCCGCTCCAATTAAATTCATTTTCAATACGAATTAAATACGCAGTATTTAATATTTAAAAATTGAATTAAATTCGTGCGAAAATGCTTCTTTTTCGAAAAATTAATACATTTTTAAAATTGAATTAATTCCGCCAATTTTTGGTGGAGTTAATTACCGCGGAGTTGAATCGGGCCCCTATTTTTTAATTTATATATGCAGCAAACATAAACGAACGATAAAACTATTGTGTATAGGTAAGATTAAAAACTAAGCGTCATTTCTAGTCCGCAGAAATAAGTATTCAATTTCAAAACACCTAATAAAACGACCATCTATATCTAAGCTAAATTGTAACCAATTTGATGTCGCCTCAATTTAATAATTTCCTAATTATGTTGTTATCTTAACTATCACTATTTCAAAAAATCCATTGCGCATATCGAAGCAAACCTGTTTCATTAAACAAAAATATTGCAAAGATAAGCTGTTTACCTTGGTTTTTATGACTTTTTGTGACATAAGGCTAAAAACTGTCACACAAATCAGTTCTATTATATACCAACAAATATTTATGCGACCATTAAATTTGAACAAATTATTATTATTTTTTGGCTCTGGGTATAATTCAATTTTATGAACAATTTTGAAATTTAACGACTATGCCATTTTAGCGCTAACTTACTTCACTAAAACACACATATTCTGTCATATTTAAATATAAAACAAAAAATCCAAACAACAATTTTCACACCTTAAAATCATAAAATTTAACATTGCCTTAGGGTAATTACCATTGTAACAATAAGGACAAATTTTTTGTTATTATTGTTGTTCTTCATTTTCATTTTTTTTTTTTGCTTCTCCAGAACAACAATAACCATTTTACCTAATGTTCACATATGTATATGAAAATGACTTTTCTTGACAAATTTCCATACCATATACAGTGTGAGAGGGAGGGTTCGAATGAAAAGCATCACTGCTAAAAAAAAACACTGCAAGGTATATAAAATGTACACAAAACATTATCATTATTCTGAGAACAATAGCTTATGTTTGTACGTTAAATATGTTTAAGTGAGTTTCATTGGAAAATATTCCAAAAATAATTAAATTGTTTAAAACTATTTTGTTTTAATTAAAATGAGTATCCAAAAATTATTTAATTCTTGTTTTGTTCTGATCATCTGAATTGTAAACGAATTATATAATTAATTAATTAAGGATAATATAATTGAGGATAATAGAGAAATGACTCTTCATGCACATAATATTCGTAAAACAATAAATCTTAACTATAGATGTAACACATAAAAGTTATATTGTATGTATTTTGAAAAAGGTAAAATAAGAAATACCTGTATAAACGCAATAATACAATTAAGATTGTAATCAATACAGATTTAGCACCTAAACCAACATAAGGGTGAAATGTAATTGAAAGATTACATTGGGTCGATTTATATATGGATATTTGCTTAAGTCATCTCTCCAATGTGTGCGTGTACGACAATAAATGTTTTGCCATTAAAATAAAGCCCGACAAATTTATTGACATTATCGTCTTCTGATAATTCCATTCAATATGCCGAAAATCCCTCAATTAAAAAAAAAACAATATTAAATGGCACTGTATTCAACAACATACCAGCATCACCCACAAATAAAAAAGGAAGATAAATCGGAAAAATATATCACACACACACAATCACATACAAAAAAAAATAAAAAATCGAAACCACATAACATCAAATTTATAGTACACACCAAAAAATAAATGATAATACCCATATCAATGATAGTGGTGTATAAACTATAAAAACACCAACAAACTATAATCATTATTATGATTATCATTATCATGATTCAGAATTCTTTGTACTCCCCAAACCTCTGTATGTCTCTCAATTTACTTGATTTACCCCCCCAAAATCCACAAATAATTGTCTTCCATATATGTAGTATAGTAATCTACAGCTACACAGTATACATACAGGGATATTCGATTTTCAATTTTTCTTCTCTCGACTCGACTGTATTTATGTTGTTTTTCATTTCATCCTTTGGGGGACACCAAAACACATACATTCTCATATTAAAAATTACAAACCAAACCGATACATATATGGATAAGCAGTTCGCACGTGACAAGAGTTTTTAGTTTATGCGGACACTGCATACAAAAAAAAAAAAAAAATACCGAAAAAATAATTTTTCACATATCTCATTTTTCCTTACATCAATTTTTACCACACAGGTTTTGGTTCAGTAGCAAAAATCATCCTGTATATACGAATATGTTGTTTTGGATCAAAGCGCACAAAATAAACTTCGCAAAAAAAAAAAAAAAAAAATGACATTAGGGAAATAGGGAAAACCATAATATTTCTTGGATATATACTTTAGTGGAATTTTCTTAAAATGAAAACTCAATGGACAAATGATAGACACAAATTTTGTTAATATTTTGACTTTTCAACCGAATGGGGTTAAAATAATGATAGTTTTGCATTATACGAGTATATTATACACTTGTACATGTATATAGTATATACAAAACGGGTCAATGAATTTGTAAATTTTACTTGGTCCAGATTAAAATGTCATTTTCATTTCGTAATAAGATCACGTTGTTGGAATCGGTTCACGTCGTATGAAAATATATGTATGTAATATGTGCTCTACGATTTTATAGTGTTATCACATTTCTATATATAAAATGACCAACCTCAATAAATTGAAAGTAATGACAAAATCTCGGTGCTGTCTCTAATTCGTAAAACAAAAAAAATCGTTTACTTGGAAATATCTGTCATTTCAATTACTTGTTAAATAAATAGAAAACCAATCGATCTTACTTCAATCAATTATATAGAAAACTGTAGTTTTAGGAGTTTTAAAAATAGTCTCCACGTTCAATGTTAATTGAATTTTACAGGTAGTATATTGAGCTCACAAAAATAGGGAACTATTTTTTGCCTTGTCAATTAACGTTCGAATCACAGAATTGTGAATCAAGCAAACCACTTCAATTTATCACATGAATTAATATATTCAGATTGACTTTTTTTAAAATTTCACTAAATTTCAAGATTACATTGTGCTGTTAACCGTCAGTCCGTCATCGAAGAAAGTTTATATTTATTGATAAGCGCAATTAAACAGCAAAATAAACGTTTTGTGAAAATCTTGTGCATATTACAGTTCAAGCCTACGTGCTGTTTCAACACTTTTTTAGAATATTCATCGGTAATCTGTCTTCATCTGTGTTATGCCGCGTACAATTATCTACTAGTGTAGAGAATGAATGCAGACAATGTCAACAATATAGAGAAAAAATGCGTCAACACATCTGATTTTCATTAAAATAAATTGATAAGAAATTAGTTTTTGTATGGTCTTTATATGAAGAAAAATAGCACAACTGCAGTTATTCCATATTATAAAAAATCCAGGTTGCGGAAGGCAGGAAAAGGAAAACTGTATTTCATAGCGGTAATACAAAATCCAAAAAAATACGGAAGAAGACATCGTTTAGATGAAAAACATGTCCAAATAAGCCCCTACTTTGCGTAGAACCATGCTTTGAACAGTACCATGAAAAATGGAGAATGCGACTTTGATTGCTGCTCAACACGTGTCAGTTCTAAATAATCTAACATTATTTATCCGTGTCCGTGATTTGGCGGTATGAGAGTAGAAGATTTATATTGTCGTGACGAATTGTGATATTGGGGAAGAAGTCTCCAAATTTAAGAATAGCCGTGACATATTTTGTGCCTGCCCAAAAATATCGAAAAATGTTTGTAAAATATAAATGGTTCGTTTGGTGATCTTTGAGAGTCGGATAGGCCAAATTTTTTCTAGTGGAATAATAAAGTTCCATATTGAATTATATTTTTATATATTAATGTTTTGTTATTGTATTTGAATAATCATTTACGATGCTGCAAATCTGATTATAGGCTAGATGACGGCTAGAAACATCATGACCCTTTTTATCAGAAAATACATTCTAGCGGGCTATGACGGCAATTACCGTCATTTAAAAAAAATATTCTAAACATATTTTACCATATTTAAATACCAATTTTAATCAGTTAGATGCGATCCCGGCTTCAATATCTTTATTAATATAGGAAATACAAAATATGTCACAGTGCCATCCATTAATAGAAACAATTTGTATGCGAAAATGTTAAATAATAACAGCTTTAAGTTGTCCATACTAAATTAAATTAAATAATTTGAGTATCCACATTAGTATATTCTTATTAGAACCATATATGACAAATAATTAGCATGGCTCATAAGCTTAATTTTAATTTTAAATGCACAATCTGCTAAACAAAATTCCCTATAGAAGAAGATATATAAATTTAAATTTAGAATCATTTTGATGTAGAAATCTGAAGCTTTATTAACCTCTGAAACTTTATTAACTCTCCACTTTGAACGATTAAAACAATAAATTTCAAATCCCAAATTCCAAATACCAAACTTCAAATTCAAAATCCAAAATTTAAAATGTTTAATTCCAAATTTAAAATTAAAAATTACAAATTTCAAATTCCAAATGTCAAATTTTAAATTCCAAATTTCAAATTTTAATGTTAAAATTTTAAATTTCACCTTCATATTCTAAATTCCAAATTTCAAATTTCAAACTCCAAATTTCAAATTTGAAACTAAAAATTTCAAATTTTAAGTTTCTAATGATAAATTAAATTGATTTTGATTTTAAATTTAAAATTTAAAATTTAAAATTTAAAATTTAAAATTTAAAATTTAAAATTTAAAATTTTAAATTTTAAATTTTAAATTTTAAATTTTAAATTTTAAATTTTAAATTTTAAATTTTAAATTTTAAATTTTAAATTTTAAATTTAAAATTTAAAATTTAAAATTTTAAATTTTAAATTTTAAATTTTAAATTTTAAATTTTAAATTTTAAATTTTAAATTTTAAATTTTAAATTTTAAATTTTAAATTTAAAATTTAATAAATTTTAAATTTTAAATTTTAAATTTTAAATTTTAAATTTTAAATTTTAAATTTTAAATTTTAAATTTTAAATTTTAAATTTTAAATTTTAAATTTTAAATTTTAAATTTTAAATTTTAAATTTTAAATTTTAAATTTTAAATTTTAAATTTTAAATTTTAAATTTTAAATTTTAAATTTTAAATTTTAAATTTTAAATTTTAAATTTTAAATTTTAAATTTTAAATTTTAAATTTTAAATTTTAAATTTTAAATTTTAAATTTTAAATTTTAAATTTTAAATTTTAAATTTTAAATTTTAAATTTTAAATTTTAAATTTTAAATTTTAAATTTTAAATTTTAAATTTTAAATTTTAAATTTTAAATTTTAAATTTTAAATTTTAAATTTTAAATTTTAAATTTTAAATTTTAAATTTTAAATTTTAAATTTTAAATTTTAAATTTAAATTTTAAATTTTAAATTTTAAATTTTAAATTTTAAATTTTAAATTTTAAATTTTAAATTTTAAATTTTAAATTTTAAATTTTAAATTTTAAATTTTAAATTTTAAATTTTAAATTTTAAATTTTAAATTTTAAATTTTAAATTTTAAATTTTAAATTTTAAATTTTAAATTTTAAATTTTAAATTTTAAATTTTAAATTTTAAATTTTAAATTTTAAATTTTAAATTTTAAATTTTAAATTTTAAATTTTAAATTTTAAATTTTAAATTTTAAATTTTAAATTTTAAATTTTAAATTTTAAATTTTAAATTTTAAATTTTAAATTTTAAATTTTAAATTTTAAATTTTAAATTTTTAATTTGGATTTGGAATTTGAAATTTCGATTTATTATTTGAAATTTGAAATTTGGAGTTTTAAATTTAAAATTTGTAATTTAATATTTAAAGTTTAGAATTTGAAATTTAAATTTAAAATGTCGAATTGGAAATTTAAAGTGTGAAATTTGAAATTTTTTAAATGTAAAAACTTAAAATTTGAAATTTGGAGTTTGAAATTTGGGATTTGGAATTTGGGATTTGGGATCTGAAGTTGAAATTTGGAATTTTAGCTTTAAAATTTGGAATTTCAAATTCTTAATTTCAAATTTCAAACTTTAAATTTCACTTATATAATGATAATGAGTATATGAAATTCAAAACATCATGAACATATTTACCTAGAAATTACAGTTGCTTACAATAACATACAATATTTATTCCGATAAGAACAATTAAAACTAAGCTGAGCAATACACGATCACAAGAAATACAAGAAATTTAACAACACCCTTTCCCCTACTTATATGTTGATATTAGAACAAATGAGAAGGAAAATTTTAATTTTTGTGAATATTCTAAAGTACATTCAAACATTGGATTTATTACCTATTGTCATGTAACTTTTGGGAAATTAAATATGTAACAGAGAATTATTTATTTCTAAAAATGAAAATAAGACATTAAGCATACTGAAAAACCTTTCAAACAAAAGAATTTATAGTAAGAGAAAATTTACCTGCTGCTGGTCTTCATTTCAATGCTCGCCGCTAATCACACAACTATTTTTATTAAACTAGTAGATGTGACTAGTATTGGACAATTTCTTCGAGTTATGTTTGCCTGTCAGAACAAAATATTTCAAATGAAATTTTCTGGTCTAGATCGGACATAGAAAATTTCTATTGGAGCTTTTTGCTCTCGTCCATTACTTACCAACAGGAAACGATATTATTTTAAATATTGTTAAGGCAAATAGAATATGTATGTATTGTACATAATATTTGACAAAAGTATTATTGTGTCGCATTACTACTATAATAACCGATGCTGCTAAATTCTGTTTGCCTGTTAAAAAAGAAAATTCAATTCGGATGTAACGGGCGATCTGAAGTTATAAAAAAAAAAAGAATTTTTCATGAGAATATTTTATCTAGAATAGTTATTGTTGTAACAGGCACTTAAGACCACCAATATAATAAACACCGCACTTGACAAACACACCACCATCATACGTTGCATAATCACCGATAAAAATATCAAAAGCATTATAGTTACGCAATTACTAGTGGCAAATAGATTTACAATGTAATTGATTTATTTACTTGCAGTGAAGACTCCTTTATTAGAACACAACCGATATTTTATCATGTAAATTGGAAAACAATTTTTGATAAATTATTATTTTATAAATTTCCGTACAGTCTATGATACCTATATAACAAATAAGCTTTTATCACGTAGCTTCCAGAAATCCATTTTCTTTAAATACACGTAAACAACTTTAGCCAAACAGTTTGTCTTTATTGTAGATTATACAGCTTAAAAACTAGAATATTTAATAAATTATGTTTTTAATATTTAATTGTATTTTATTTAATTTATTTTTTTATTTTTAGTTTTATCTTACGATAAAGATCGATTTCGATATTAAAATATCATCATCGTGGTGTTAATTATGATATTAGATATTTGTTGTTTTTGATTGTAAATTTCGATTTCTTCTAAACGATACATAGCATCCCCTCTTTTCAATCTAAATAATATTTTCATATAATCCAAATTTATGTAGTTGTGAGTGATGTGTTCCATTTATGTGTTGTGCGAAATTTGAATCAGTTCTGATTTTTTCTACACCTATTACATATATGCTCTTTGAATCTTTGTTTGAACGATCTACAAGTTTGATCAATTTAGAATGATGGGCAATCAGAACATGTTAATTTATAAATGCCAGTATCGAAAATTGTGTTGTCCTTGAGCTGAATTTTTTGTTCTAAAGTATTTTGAGTTTTAAACGCGATTTTATAGCCATAACTTTGAAATACTTTTTGTAAATGTTTTACCGTCGCCGAAATTTAATGTGGTGAACTGTTGGTATTCAATTTTGCTACGGTATGCCGTATTCATGCTATTAATTTTATCTGGTTGACAACCGTTCTGGCTTATGATCAATTTGATAAAAAATCAATTTGTTTTCGATATATTTTAAATTTATTTGATTGTAAAAATTTTCTATGTTTAAATCCCGAAAATGTATACTTTTGTTTAAAGTGAATTTAATTTATTGATGAACATTATTTAAGAAATTTAGAAATTGTCAAACTGTCTGCAAATACCCTAATGTAAAATCAGAGTGTCATCTAGATATCTGAACGAACGAACGTAAAACCTAAATATATTAATATCAGAGTCAACAATAAACCAAAAGAAAGACGAAAAGTAAAACAGAAAATTTGTGGCTTTCTAACGTAATAAAAGTTATATGTATATACTAAAATTAATAAGTTAACTATAAAGCTTTATTATGTACAATTACAAATGGCGAAAATTTTTCACTACCTAGAATATTTAGAAATTTTGGAACAAGTCAGCATAAAAGTGGAAAGTAAATTAATACCAAAAAGCACCAAAATAAATAAAAAATTCACAAGCTATTTCAAATTCAACAACACACATGAATTTTATCGTCGAATCGAAAATCATATACCAACATCCAATTTGACAGCAAAGAAACGAAACTATTGAACAAAGGATTGAAATATAGTACTCCAAATAATTTGTTCATTAGGCATCTAATGAACATCGAAAATGCCATTACCAAAACTAATATAGAACATCAGTCAGACATAAGGACGATGGTGGTGAACAAGATATACAGGGCAAGTCAATTTGTACGTAATAATAAAAATGGTAACATCGAAAATAAAACGATACTCAGGTTAAAGAAGAAAATAACGGAAAAAACGCCTTAGTCACCAAAGCGGATAAAGGAAACACCATTGTAATTTTGAAAGCGGATACAACAATGAAATAGAAAAGTTCACAAGTAAAAATAGCATACAAACACTTATAAAAAAAAATAATTACAAAATCAAAACATTTATGGTACTAAACGGCAGAGAGATACGATTATGTGAAATGATTAAACCAACCTCACCTATAAAACGACGAATGCCAAAAGTACATAAACCTGATATGCCTTTAAGACCAGTCGTGAATTTTACATCGGCTCCGACGTACAAAATTGATAAATAAATGGATGTTTAATAATATCAAAATCGATAATGACCACTTAGTAAAAAATAATGTAGAACTGGTAAATCAAATAGAAGGCTTTTTACACTTTCTGCCGTAGGCACTTGGCGAAATACACTTAATACCCACATTTTTTAAATTTTTTTAAAAAACAATTGTTAAATATTTCGCAAAATTAATTTTGCGAAATTTTTAACAAGTGTTTTTGAAGAATATAAAAAAAAATTAAAAAATGTGTGTATGAAATAGAACGAATACAAATATCAACCAACGCCAAATTTGCCTCATTTGACATTATGAATATGTTCTCCAATATACCAATTAGCTCAACTTTGGAAATCACTAGGAAAATATTAGTAAACAACAATATAGATGTTCGGATCATAGAAGAATTAATCAAATTATTAGAAGAAATTACCAGTCAAAATTATTTCAAATTCCAAAATAAAATCTACATACAAACTGATGGTCTCACAGCTTATAACCATTTATTTCAAAGATTAAATAGTGTTAAGATGTCCGAACAGGATTGTTAAGATGAATTGAAGGTTATTAAAATTGATAGCATAACTACGGCATATCGCAGCAAAATTGAATACCAACAGTACACCACATTGAATTTCGGCGATGGTAGTTAAGATACGAGATATATCAGCGTAGAATACAATCAAAATTCCAGTAAATAATTACAAAAAGTACTTCAAAGTTATGGCTATAAAATCGCGTTTACAAATCAAAATTCTTTACAACAGAAAATTCAACTCAACGACAACACAATTTTAACATGTTCTGATTGCCCATCATTCTATGTTGGTCAAACTGGTAGATCGTTCAAACAAAGATTCAAAGAGCAGGTAATAGGCAGGGTGGGAAAAAATATATATCATTTGATTTAAATCAGATTTTTTTGATTTAAATCAACTTTTTGCATTAAATTAGATTTTTTTTTTAAAATTAATAGATTAGGTAAAGAAATATAAATTTTGAATAATTTAAAGGCTTTTTATTAATAAAATAATAAAATTAAATCGTTGATGTGTTTAACATTTATTTTTAATAATAATTAAAAAACACATAATACATAACCTTTGCAATAGATGCTTTTGCAAGTGTCAATAATTTTGGAAATGGATTTTAAAAGCATAACTAAGTCTTCCGCTCCTCCCTTGATGCTTTTATTTATGACCAATTACCAATATTTGCATCAAAGCATGGTTTCGATTTTGCTTTCGCTAATATAGACCAATTCTGTAAATGAGGCTTTAATGTGTTGCAATAAGTAGTATACCGAGTCTTCCGAGGCTACGCCAGAGCAGACCCACCCCCCGTCACATAACAGGCTTTGAGTAAATAGTGGTTTCGAAAATATTCCAATATTTCTTTTTATTTGATCTAAAATTATTTTATGAAACCGGCAATTGAAACATTGAAATACATAAGTTTCAGTTTTACATATGCAACCTTGTACCAATTTTTTTTGACTATCGCTTGTGTGAGGTACGCCCGACGTATCGCAGGTGCTAACTAAAATGACCATTATTTTCTACAATTATACAGGAACACACAATTGGTTAATTTCGGATATTTCATCATCCGTCAAACGCCAGTCACATTTTTAATGACTAATATTCTTAGAGCAGAATACAACTTTCCTCGCAAATCAATGTGTTCATCTTCAAAGTTGACTACCTATAGTTTGCGATTTGGAGGATAATATTTCGTTCGTAGCTCCTTACAAACATTTTTAAATCATTTATAAACATTTTCGACCGTTCTGAATGAAACATTTAGCAAAAATAAAGCGACCAACTTTGTGACAATTTACTTGAACAGGCATTTAAAAATTTTGTTGAGACAGGATTAGAATTTGGAAATTTTTTTGCTGAATCGACTATAGTTTGTGATGAGGTACTGCATAATGTAACCGGTATATTATTTGTTTCCGTTTCTTGCACAATCTTAATACATTTCACTTTAAAGAGTTCACTGTCAGTGTCTTCATTACTACTTTCTGTGTAATTTGACCATATGGCGTCATTTTATGGTTCACTCATTTGCTTAATAAGAATTCAGTATTATAGAATTATATGACAGAATATTAAACTGTATTTTCCACTAAAATAATTATAAATTTTATTACTTTTAATAAAAACAACTTTTAATTCAATATAAATAAAATAATATTTCATTTATTAAAATTCGTTAGCGAAAAAAAATGATTTAAATCATATTCCCACCCTGATAACAGGTATAGCAAAAATCAAAGCTGATTCGAATTTTGCACAACACATAAATGAAACACAACACAACTGCCGAAATTTAGATTCAAACATGGAAATATTATTTAGATTGAAAAAAGGGAATGCTATGGATCGTTTAGAAGAAATCAAAATTTACTTAAACAACAAATATTTATTGAATACCAAAATTAACACCAAACCAACAAGTTATACGATTTGATTCTACAAAATTCGTAAATCAATGCAAGCTGTTCAATTCTAAAATTTTCGGGTCAAATAGTTATATTTGTAGAAAAATAGTTATGTTTGTAGTACCGGGTATTTACAAGCTGATGATAATATTTTAATATCGAAATAGATCTTTGTCGCAAGATAAAAATAAAAAAAACAACGGGCGAGTTCACGCTCAACTCGCAAAAGAATTATGTGAAAACCTCTAACTATTGAATCATTTCAAGTCTCTTCAATGGGCCTGAGAAGCCAATGCTGATAGACGGCTGCTGTTCGCTCAGTATTTAAATTACACTACAATTTTGGTTTAAAAGGTAAATAATTTATTTTATTCTGGATTTGGAGTAGGAACCTTACCGACATTAATTGTTTAATTGAAAATTGAAATTTATAACCGATTATATCTGTACCAAAAAGGAAGAGTCGCTTAAGTGACTTTAAGCGAAAACGCTTTTTTCGATTTTATCTTATTCTCCTTAATAAAAATTATATTAAATAAATTTATGGTCAAATTCCCATTAAAATTGACAAAGATACGTTAAAAAAAATATATCGCTTAAGTGCATAAAAATAATTTAACAAACGAAAGGAGCGCTTATGTGAACAAAAATAAAGTAATTGTAAATTTGTTTGCACTTAGGTTATTTATTCATTTCTTTTTTTAACTACTTTTTCTTAATATTTGAAAATAAAAATCGCCTAAAGGTACTTAAGCGATTTTTCCAATTTTAATTTTATTAAATTTCTATAACTAAAGTTACTTAAGCGATTCTTTCGTAATTTAAATTTGATAAAATTTTATACTTAAGTACCGTAAGCGGTTGTTCCGTTTTTTGATATTAGAAAAATAAAAATTAAGTGTGTTTAAGCTGTTTTTTTGCGTGCATTTCGAATATAAATATTACATAAGCGAAACGGAAGGTGTTGAAATACCTAATAAGTTAGTACCGTTTCGTGGTAAGTCAATAAATTTTGATAGTGTATTTTTGTTTTACAACTATTTGTTGAAAGTGTTAATGTCTAAAGTGTATGTAGTGTATATAAAGTGATAAAACAAAACAAAAACTGAAAAAAAAACATGACAACTCGTTCCAAGAAAATGGTGGAAATGGCGAGAAGTATTTCAGCAGCACAAACACAGTTGAACTCAAAGCCATCCACGATAGGTAATTCAACATTATTTTGTATGTTTAGAAAATAATTAAAAGTTAATTTTCATATTTCTTTCAGTTGTGGAAAAGCCTTGTAATTTAAATAATGCCTCAAACAGTAATAAGAACGGTTATTCAGAAACCGATGTATTTGAAACGTGCGTTAAAAATGAAACTCAATCGAATACCACCGCAATTTTAGATCACATTCAAAAATCTAAATTAAATGAATTTTATAACCACAATTCTGATGAAGTTTCTATTGATTCATTCGACGACAGTGACATCGACCCAGACTTCTATCCTTCTAATGCTGGAGCAACGTCTGACGATGAAATATCTGATATTTCAGAACTCGCAGCTGCTATTGAAAAAAACATATCTTGTGAGCAGTCTAATGTTTATGATGTTTCTAATCTTCCTAGTACTTCGGCTGTAAATAATGATTCGGGAACTCATAATGAATGGTTGACAAAAATTGTGAAACCTAAATCTAAGAAGGGGAAACCCAAAAACCGAATATGTAAACCATTGACAGTGTGTAAAATGAAATGTCAGAATAAAATTACATATGAACAACAAAAAACAATATTTACAAAATACTGGGACCTTCACTCATACAGCTTAAGAGCTGTATATGCATCGGGATTGATGGAAGTTCGAGCTAAGCAAAAAGTTCGTTTAGACAAGAGTACTATCGCTCCACGAAATAGGACACATTCCTACGTTTATAGCCTAAACATTAATGGCATTAAAACGGTTGTATGCCAGAAATGTTTTTTACGGACTTTAGGTGAAACAGAAAGTTTCATTAAGACACTCGGTAAAAAAATTTTAAGTGATTCGTGTCACAATACGATTGTAGATAGTCGTGGAAAACGAAATCCTGTAAACAAACTATCGGATAGTCAGGTGGGAGGTGTAGTTGATCACATAAATAAATTTCCGGCATATGAAAGCCATTACACTCGTCAACGATCTAATAAAAAATACTTGCAGTGCGACTTAAATTTAATTACGATGTACAAATTATACTCGGCTGAAAATGAAAGTCCCGTATCTATTACAAAATATAGTCAAATTTTTAAAGGTATTATGTTATTGTGATATTTTTTATTGTTTTTTATAATTTATTAAATTTGTTTACAGGAATGGGACTAGCATTTAAAAAACCAAAAGCTGACACGTGTGGTAAATGTGATATGTTTAAAATACAAATCGATGCTGCAACTTCAGTTGATGCAAAAAATAATATAGTACAGATGCAGACAGACCATCTCAATAATGCAGATCTCGCTTATAAAGCAAAAAACAGCGACAAAAATATTGCTAATTTAGATTCAAAAACTAAACTTTACACTTTCGACCTCGAAAAGTGTTTACCAACGCCGCTTCTGAATTCTAATATTGCCTTTTACAAGCGCCAATTGTGGACTTATAATTTAACGGTGCATGATTGTGTATCGAACAAACCTTTCTGCTAAATGTGGCACGAGGGGGAGGCCAACCGTGGGGGCAATGAAGTTGCTTCTTGCCTTCTTCAACATTTACTGATGGAACCGACTAGCACTGAGCAAATAATATTCTATAGTGATTGTTGCAGTGGACAAAATAAAAATTCGTTTGTGTCCATGATGTTTATGTTGTTCATGCAAAATAGCACTAACATCAAAGTAATCGACCACAAATTTGTATTACGAGGCCACACTCACATGGAATGTGATGTGGACCATTCTGTGATCGAGCGGAAACGAAAAAAATCTCTCGTGCAAATACATCATCCGCGAGAATGGTATCAATTCGTACGTGCTGCTGGAAGCACTCACCAATTTCAAGTAATTGAAATGGGTCAAAACAAGTTTTACGATTTTGCCAAAATGATTAAAACCAAGTGCATGTGGCGGAATATCAGCAAAATAATAAATTTATTTGGTCGAATGTTAAATGGTTGCGTTATACTGACAATTTTGGAATTATTCAATATAAAAACTCTCTGACTGAAGAAGAACCATTCAAGTCATTAAATATACGACGGAGGGGTATAATTATGTTAAGTTTATCCGACCTTCAACTTTGTTATGATAAACCTCAAATAATAAGCAAAGAGAAAAAAAAGGATTTAATTGACCAACTACATCTCGTGAATGAAATGTACCATAATTTTTATTTAAATCTCAATGATGGCAATATCCCAAATATCGATCCTGATATTGAAGATGAAGAGGACGTTGAACTACAAGAATAATGTTCTCTCAAATTATTGTAACTGTTATTTACTAAATTTTTTCTTTTAAAAACATCTTATATGAAATAAATAATAAAATGAATTTTGAAAACATCGATTAAGTACTTTTAAGATTTATTATTTTCCTAAACGAAAAATGAAAAAATGGCTTAAGTCACATAAGACTTTCATTCTGTTCAAGTTAAAAGAAGCGAAAATCGCTTAAGAGGGAAAAATTGGAATTTTCTATAAATTCATTGTATTTTTCATCAAACTTTTAATTTCTAAGCGAAGATGTGGCTGAAACCTCTCGAATGAGCCGATTAAGCTAAGAAAATATGCTAAGAATTTTTTCCCAAAATCAATCAAAACTTCAGTATTAATTTCTGAACATTCGGCAAAAGTCACATAAGCGATTCTTCCTTTTTGGTACAGATATTTCAGTCTTCGTGAGCTTGAGCAAAATACAGTTCTGTTAAGTTAATCATATCAACCTGCCCTGAACACTTTAAAATTCACCGTTACTCATACACAGCAATTGTTGAAGATTCCATATTTAGACTTTTGAGAATGGTCACGGCAAGTGAACAAAGCAAATTGGCATCACTGATTTGATTAATTTGAACTAAATAAAATAAGGCGGTTCTATTAGACAAAGGCGCTATTTTGACTGTAATTTCATAGCAGCTGGAAAAACGGTAGCATGTCTCCCTGCGGATCCTTCCTTGCGCGTATCGTTCAAAAATGGCATTCGAATCTGTTTACCATTATTATAGTTTTAGTTTTCTATATCCCCCGCATAACCAAACTCAGCAACAGCATGAGCAATACTAAACATAGCATACCGCAAAACCAACACAAATGTCTTATACAAGCCATATTATTGCCATACAAACACAAAATAAAACCTACTATTTCTGTAAGTATTAGCGTCATAATACAGTATAATCTTTACATACTTTGATTTTAAATTGTAGTTTGTATCAAAAACAGTATAAAATATCACTAACACTTACAGAAAATAGTAGGTTTTGGACTTAATAATAATTATGCGTGCGTCACGGAAATTGTATGGCTTGATAAAGACATTTGTGTTGGTTTTGCATACCGATTAAACAATTTGAAAATTATTATTTTAATATGTATTGAACACAGTAATACAAACCAAGATACTACTTGATGAAACCTATTTAGCTCAGCAACTGAAAATACAAGAAAAAGAATTTAGAATTAAGAATAATTATAACTAAAAACAAAATTTACCTTTCAATTTGATTTGTATACATAACCTAGAATTACACAAATATAAATTAGAATAATTTAATGTAGACTTAAAATCAATACTTAGCTTAATTTACATTAACAGCAATTGATTTCTGAAAGGATTTAACGTATTAGTTGTAATTTATTTATTGTTAAATAATTAAGAAAATATAAGTACTCACCAATTTGTTTATGTCGAACACAATCAATTTGACGTTTCAACATTTGTTTACATACAAATGCGATTTACTTTATACATGCGTAAAATTGAGTGCGTTCGACGAATTATGGTTCATCACTATTACGACATCTGCAGAAAATTAGATGTACTGATGAACCATAAATCATTACCAACCTAGAAATTAAGAATTGGAAAATAAATTGTAAAAATACTTCTCTTTTCAAAACCAACCTTCAGAGAGTGAACATTAGTGAAAAAAAATAAAAATAAAAATAAATATTAATAAAAAGCGAGCGCCATTTGTTAAATAAAAGAAAGTCAAAGCGAATTTAATTTATTGCATTTATTTTGATATACATTGAGAATTGAGAACGGCTGCCTGTGCTGGAAGTATTGCTTCAAATTCACAATCATAAAATTTGAATTGCTTCAATTTATTTCATGTATCAATGTATAAGTGCCATTTTCACAGCTCGCTCCTCGCTAAGATGGTGCATTTGTCTTTGTTTAACGTACTTCAACACCAACAAAAATGTCTTTATACAAGCCATATTATTTCCGTGACTCACGCATATTATTAAATGCAAAACCTACTATTTTCTGTAAGTGTTAGTGATATTTTATACTGTTTTTGATACAAACTACAATTTAAAATCAAAGTATGTAAAGATTATACTGTATTATGACGCTAAGGCCCGTTGTACATTTCAGCTAAGCTAAGCTATAAAACATATCTTAGTTTAGCTTAGTTTAGTTCGCTAGCTCGACATCCGCACATTTGAGCTAATAAATTGGTTGACACATCCTTATACTCCTATATTTTATTTGTGACGCACCCATTAGGTTACTTCAAATTAATTCTGTCCATCGAAAATACGACATAAATAATAATGTCTGCAGATGAATTAGAAAAAATTATAGAAAATAAACTTTATTATCTATATGATAAATATGTTTAAGAAATTTTTGCTTTATTATTATATATTTAAAATGTCTTCCTTTCCTTCGTATAGAATATTTTGACAGAATGAAATTTAAATAACATTGTATGTGCGTCAAAAATAAAGTATAGGAAAATGTCATTGTATATGTGAGAAACATAGCTGAAAATTGTAAGGCGAAGACAACTCGAGCTATGTTTATTTTCATAGCTGAAAACAGTACAACATAGTTTGCTTAGCTTAGCTCATGTGTGCAACGATTCATTAAAACCCTTTATTTACAAACAGAGCTATGAACATAGCTCAAATCGTTTAGCTTAGCTTAGCTGAAATGTACAACGGGCCTAATACTTACAGAAATAGTAGGTTTTATTTTATGTTTGTATGGCAATAATATGGCTTGTATAAGACATTTGTGTTGGTTTTGCGTACTTCCATTGGAAATTTTTTGAATCACTTACACTACAAAATTACACATGCATAATTTGTGTGCCTTTTCATTTCAATCTGACGGAAATTGCAATTCGAATTATATAGTATGCAAGTTCAGTGCATTTCGTGTTCGTTTTTCTCGTATATCATTTGCAATTTCAGTCGTACCCGATTTCCCGTTCTTTTTTTACATGAAATTTTTGACTTACCCCCGCTAAAGATGTTTTCACATCAAAAACAAATTTCACAATAAGGAATCTAAAAAATTAGCATGTTTGCTTTAACCTCCGGAGGTTCCGGGTTCGATTTTCGGCGGGTGATGAACAAATCACAGCTGGTTAAGGGTAGGATCAATAAATTAATCATTCGTTATTCTTTAAAAAATCACCCCCATTCTGATTGTCGAGGCGTTTATCAATCGACACGACTCTACGTTGTCGTGTCGTTTCTGATTTGGTATTATGCAAGAAAAACGAAACGATATATGTATTAGTAAGTATTGCCGTATCATATTTACATAAAACTACGATTTTTTGTTGTTTTTTTGTGAAGTGTCAATATATTTGTATGTAAACAAACAAGAATCAACTAAATATAAATTAAAATAAATAAAATAAAATGATTTCAATTGAATTTTAGTTTTGATGATGAAAAGGAGCACGAATATTTGAAACTTCAATTAAGGCAAAATAGAAAAAGATTAACGGCTCAGGCTAATCCATTGGAATTAGACCATCACATAGTACTTTATTTTATACATTATTCTATTTACGAGTTTTTATTTTTATTTGTTATCAATTTTTTTTAAGCTTTACAAAGTTATTCCGGCTATCAAAAGGTGCCTTCCGTGATTTATTAGATGAAATAAATTCAAAATTTAGAAAAATCACTCGGCTCTCCTCAATTCCAAATATTTCAAAATTATCAGCCAGTTTAAGACTTTTCGCTGAAGAAGGCTACCTAACTTGTACCGGCAATGATTATAATATCAGTTTGGCCCAGCCAAACTTATCAAAAGTGCTAACCGAAACGCTTCTTAATATTTTAGAAGATCACATTTGCTCAAAGTGGATCCAATTTGACTATACAAACTTAGAAAAAAGGAAGGCGAAAACATATTTTTATGCAGAAAACGGGATACCTGGAGTAATAGGATGCATCGATGGAACGCACATCAGTAACAGCGAAACCACGACTTGCAGCATGTATATTTTAATCGAAAAGGTTATCATAGCTTAACTGCAATGATTGTAAGTACAATAAAGCCATTTTTATTTAAATTCAAGGTATCATTTGATTATTTAAACAGGTTTGCGACCATGAAATGGTAATATAGCGTATATCAAATATATATAGATATCAAATACGCCGAAAACTTTCACGATTCCACAGTATGGAACCTTTCTGGTTCGAAACGCATCATACATAGAATGTATAAAGGTGGGGATCAATCTCAAATATTGGGTAATTTATAAAAATTCAAAAGTTCATGATAAATCTCGACCAGTACAAGTGTTTTTATTTCAACAGCCGATGCGGGATATCCACTACAGCCATACATAATGACACCTTGCCGGGCGCCAGCTGCAAACACGCCACAGAGGTTCTGAAGGGCAGATTTAGATGTCTATTAAATGCTCGGCAGTTGCATTATACACCGGAGAAAGCAACACAAATTACGAATGTTTGTGCAGCCCTCCATAATATTTGCATTCAGTATAAAGTGACATTTAATGAAGAGCTAGCTCTAGATAAAACTGTCAATGACGGAAATTTAAATAATGAACTTGGAGAACTTAGTGATCTATTGAGAAATGAAGCCAATGAGATTCGAAATCGAATAATAAATTTATTTGTATAATTCATTTTTATTTTGCTATGTACATATAAAAAATTATATTTATACCATTTCATTTACATAAAAAATTCATTTTAATCACATTTTTAAATAAAAAAATTCAAATAGATTCCTAAAATCACAGCTTTCTGTTTCGTTTAATTTAATGGATGTCCATTTGTTGAACTTCAAGTTGTATAGGTATTAAAATTGCAAAATTTTTGCCTTTAGCCTTAATTTCTCCTTTCTAGCTTTTTGTTTATTTTTTAATTCTTCTTTGTAAATTATCAACTTCTCTTGCTCAATATTTTTTAAAAATTCAAATTTTTCTTTTTTTAAGTAATAAGTCTGTTTTATATAATACAATATGTCTTTTAAATGCTTTTAACAAGTTTTAGCTGTTGATGTAATCTCCTTATACGTTTCAGTAAACACTTGCGTCTGTTTTTGTAACAGGTCATGACGAATTCGGAGTAAATCTGGTACAGCTTTTAAAGGTCTAGGTGGTTTAGAGTTTTTCCGGGTGGTGGAATTCCGTGCGATTTGGGTTTCACTGTCTATTTCAATTGGATGATCAGATTCAACGTTGTTGGCACTTACAGATGGCCGGTCTGTATCTACCTCTAGATTTGAATTAGGGGTAGCTGC
Source organism: Tipula helvola (assembly GCA_963556165.1). Lineage (NCBI taxonomy): Eukaryota > Metazoa > Arthropoda > Insecta > Diptera > Tipulidae > Tipula > Tipula helvola. The sequence goes on along the minus strand of OY744482.1, from coordinate 82,145,692 downwards.
AAAGGTGAAAGCTTGCTATCCACTATTTGAGCAGCTTTTCCAACTTCACGACCAGTGGCACTAGTCTGGTTTTCCCGGGAAATTGGGAATTGGGAAATGATTTATTGTGACTTGTTTTAATGTATTTTGTTATCAATTTTTTCAAAGCATACTGTGGCGATTGGCATTTTGTTCAAATTTTGGGAAAAAATAATTCCATTTTCAGACTACAGCCTACTGTGTAATTCCCAACAAAATGTTTAGGGAAAATAAACAACAAAATTGCTTTGAAATGAAATTATTTTTTCCCAAAATTGGAATAAAATGCCAAAAAAAAATGATACCAAAATATACTAAAACAAGTAACAATAAATCATTTCCCAATTCCCAATTCCTCCGGAAAACCAGAATAGTGCCACAGGTGGATTAAATGCTTGTTCGATTTCAAGCAGTTCTATGACGCTTTCTTCCAATGCGGTAAAAATAAAAATTTTGTTAGGGCCACCCCCTGTAGCATAGATCTCCGCTTTGTTATGCTTCATTTTCTGACGAATTTTATTTTTTAAATAAGTCCACACCTGAAGAATTATGAAACTAATTACACAGATGGATCAATAAAACTTACAACGAATTAATAAATTTAATTTTTACCAAAAAATATAAGTATAAAGAGTTTGTTACAAACCTTAATCCAGCCATCTGGATCTCTTACAGGAGGCCCCAAACTATTAATTTCTTCGGTTCCCATCTGTTTTTAACTTCAATTTTAAAGCCGCTGCCTGATTTGACATATCCCCGAGCATTGTCCTGATTTTGTTGCATTAACTCGACTAAGCACTAAAATTGCTCCTTTTTTGTTATTTTAGCCCTAAATTTTTAAAAAATACAAATTGTAGTTTCAAATAAGACAACAAATTTATCTTTCATTAATATAATTAAAATTCAATAAAAGTGCACAACGTTTTTGTATAACTTACATTTTATTACGTATTTTGTTGAAATATATACCACAGCCTTCTAGTCGCGAACTAAAATATGATCGACAGAAAATGTCGACTATACGTCTAAATCGACATTCATAACTTAAACTGTGGCATTTTCTATAGCGAAATCGTTCTCAGTTTCGGTGGTTAGACCAGTTTCTCGATCTTAATATTTTATTAATAAATATTTAATAAATATTTCAGTTTAATACAATACATTTTATTTGTATTATAGGCAAATGAATTGCTGATTTCCCATTTGTCTAAGTCAATTAGCCATCCCTTAGATTCTAATAGGTACACGGTTGAAAATTTGGGTATAATTTTTAATAACTATATTCGTATTAAATGCATTTATATAATTTTTCCTATTGCTTTTATATTTTTTACAATTATTAATAGACTTTATACGGTTATTATTATCAAAATAATAACCAACAAATATAAAAACTTTTTCAATATGGCAGTAGATATTAAATTAATCAATAATTTTGATCATTGTAAAACAAACATCTTATTAATTTAGTAATTCAAATATACAAATTAGAAATAACATAAATTTAATACCTCTGAATATATTAAAAATTTGATTTAATAAAATTAATATATCAATTGAATAAAAATTTAATAAATTATATGGTGTTAATTTTATACGTCAACGTATAAATTGCATCCTAACGGTTTAAAGCTACATGCATTTATTTAGTAGTTAACGCGCTGCAAATCCTACAAGTTGTTCTTGTTCAAATTGTGATCCTAATTACATTTAATAAAAGTAATTATAAAAACCTTATTTAATAATGAAATAAAAGTTATTACTCATTTAAAAGTAAAAAAATATTGTGGGTGATGTGAAAATAATTGTGCATTATAGTGCGAAAAAGTTTAATTAAAAATATAATTGTAATAAAATTAACCTAAAAATCATCCATTTAATATGTTCTTGGTACCAATTTTATACTTTTAAAGAATCAATTGTACCGTTTTATACCCTAAAAGTGTCAAATTTATATCTTGAGCATATTAAAAATTGGACCGTTATGGTTTAAAATAGAAGTTTCTTTTTTTAGTATATTGATACATACAGGAATAATTCCTGCACGTGTATAATCTTTACTATACCGTATTTATCAATAATATTACAGATATATCCATAATAGCTACTATTAACAATTTTAATATTATTAATTGTTCCTATTAATTATGAGCGGATTTTTTGTGACAGTTGAATATGGAAATGTTCATAAGATTGTGGAAATTGTGAAGTACAGTTCTACGGAACATCTTGAATATATGGACTACGTCTTTTCAGGTAAGTTTTAATCTCTTTTATATATAATTGTGTTTTATCCATTCACTGTAGTATTGAATCACCGCATGATTTAAGTAACATGTATGTATATATACATTTAATTCAAACGGTATAGAAATTCAAATTCACAACCTACAGGAATAGGATAAAATTCAGAATTTTAACTATAGAAACTGAAATAAAATTGGTTTTATATTTACTTATAACATTTTTATGACCGGGTACAATACAATATACGTCACAGTACTTCAAAACACCAATATAAAAATAGAAAATTTTGATTGCTTTCTCAATGTCCATGGGGCTGTTATTGAAGAAAATATTTTTGTTCGGTATATGGAACAGTTTATGATGTCCTCATCAATGTGCTTGTTTTGTTTTAAAAATTAAAACGAAATTAATAATAGATTTGGAAAAGCAAACACATTCATTGGCTGATAATTTGGCGGATTTAAATACTGGATATTATGGATCTATAGAAAGGGCGAATGAATATCGACAAACGGCGAATGAATTAGGGGAACTAAAACGATCGAATGCTGTGGTTGGATTAAGCCTCATTGTAACGTCCGAAGTAAAAAATTAAATTTGTACAATTTGGATGTGTTAATAACAAATAATATTTTTTTAATGCAGTCTATTAAAACTTACCTTAGTAGAAAAACGGGTGGCCCCAAAATATTGTCAGATTTTCAAGAAACTGGTTGTTTAAAAGATGCGTTTAGAAGGAAAGTAGTATCGTACTTAGGAGCTTTTATACATGAAAATTTTGGTTTTAAGCCAACAAAAGAAGAACAATTCGCTGTAGCAGAAGCGTGCATAAAACTATTTCCTTGTTTGAAATTAGTTTGTATATTAAATTTTAGTTATATAATATACAGAACCAAAATATAATGTCGTTTTCAATTCTACCAAAAATTCTACCGGTATACTCACAAATTCACAATAAATATTTGCTGAAGTCGATTTTCAAAAAGAAACTGTTCTGAATTCATTCGATGATTCTCAAATTAATAAAACTATAACTAAAAGTTATATTTTCCCTATTTCTAACTGCTGGGTATTCGATATATTTAGTGATGTGAAGCAAAGAAAAATTGTACCGCCCAGAAATACGGTATACATGTGACTATATTAGCTTAATGTTGGCTGTATGAATTAAAAGAGTATTTAAATTATTTTTGTACTTCCTAGAATTCATGAGAAACGAAAACGGCATAATATGTATTAAAATCTGTATATGAAAATTATGTGCTATTTATTTATTATTTTAACGTTATTTTCTTTAGAAATTATTGATTAATTCTTCTAACAGTGGATTTTTGCAAACAAAATTGAAAAACGAAAGGGTGAAAAAAAGAAAAATAGAACAGGATTTCGAAGCTGAAGCCGATGAGCCAATAGAAATAGAAAATATAGATCCGGAAACAATTTTAAGAGATTTACATTTACTAAAATCTGCATCTCTTCCTGAAGAAATACCTTTGGCCAAAGAAAAGTTACAAACAACTTTAGAATATCGAAAAAAAGAAATTCAGAAGGAGACCTTTATTATTTTTGAAAATTGCCGATATTTTTTTGTTTGCCCAGAGTTGGTGAGTATTTTTATATAATGTTGTGATCGATATTATTAGTTGCATTTCTTCACCTTTTACGGTATCATATCATGTTTTCCAAAACAATACTGCAGGCAGACTAATTTTGTTTGATATCCAAATTTATGATCCATAACCAATGTTGTAACAAATTTTATTGTTCTTTCTCACATAAAACTTGATCAGATTTAAATCAGTTGGTATCATGAAATATAGTTGTTATTAGAAAAAATCGTCGTTGTAAAGTTTATAATTAAACCTTTCTTTTAACAGATTGTATATGACTTTACGTTGAGTGAGGCATGAAATAACACCAACTTTATCAATTGAATGGGAGTGGTACCAGTATCGTATATTTTCTATTGTAAAAAACTCAGGAAAAAGTGTGCTGTTGGTAAATACGGTAATCAATTTAAGAATTAAACAATCTATATCTTAAGTATTTTAAATGTATCATAGATTGGGATACTCAGACACTCTCATTCTTAAATTTGTTGAGGCTGCTACCACCTTCTCCAGCTGGGCGAGTGAAATTTAATCGGTTGACGGATGAAAAAGCGGTTGACAAAATTTTTATACATAAACCGGTGAGATTTTCCTTTTTTTTTAATCAATAAAATAAATTAATTGTTATTACCACTATATTTTCAGAACTTAATAACATTTTAAAGACTCATTCTTGAGATATTACTAATTTTGTATTAATTTTATTGCAGGCAGGATTGACAAACAAAGAATATCTTTGCCAGCCCGTTGATAGTGCCCCTTACATAATTGCAATAGGGAAAACCAAAGCTGATATAGAGCAATACATCATTGCAATAGATGGCAATTTAATACCTCTTCGGGAATCAAGATTTGTGGACGCAGTGGATCTTGTTTTTAAGTTGCACTACTTGTTTGATATTAAATATGAAAATAATTTACGATTATTTTGGTGTTTTTTGCAAAAGTATTTATTACACACATTTTTAAAATTTAAAACACTCATTCTTAGATAGATTAATAAACATTCCTTTCACCATATCCAATTATAACAAAGAGCTTAATATAATTTTAGAAATAGCAGCGAATAACGGTTATGCAGCTAAGACTATATTAAAGCTATTAAACAGAAAACTGAAACATAAAGCTTTAGCTAACATTTATCCACCTGATAGCCCAATGCCGAAAAATTGGCGCCGTTTAGAGTATATAGGAAAAACTAGTCAACGGATTAGTAACATCGTGAAACAATATACAGATATTAGCTTTGCTTTTTATAACAATAATACAATTAAGAAAATGATTTTTAACAATAAACCAAGAATTGATCGCCTTTCCAAGTCTGGCGTTTATAAGATCAATTGCAATGATTGTAGTTCCTCTTATATCGGACAGACTGGGCGCAATTTTGAAGTTAGAGTTAAAGAACATTTATCTGGTAGCCATGAATCATCCCTTTATAATCATTTAACGTTAGAAAATCATACATCCAGTTTAAACAATTTAGAAATATTACATGTACAACCAAAAAGCAGACGTTTAGACAACTTAGAATCTTACGAAATCCGAAAAGCTATATTTCTTAACCAAAATATCCTCAACGAACAGAGAGAAATCCGTTTCTCACCAATTACCGACCCCGCATTGTTTTATTCACATACTCATTCCATACCATAAAATTACTAATTCGTCGGGTTATAATAAAATAAGGAAGGGGAAAAAAAAATCAACATCTGGAATTTTGTTATTCGACCGTTGACTAATCAATAATCATATACCTGTGTTTAACTCACCCCCCCTTTTAATTTTTATTTTTGAATGTTTATTGCTCTCACCAATTTTACCTGTGTTTAACTCACCCCCTATTTTAATTTTTAATGTTTATTGCTATCACCAATTTTATTGTTTACCACTCCCACATATTTTTATTGGTATATTTTGGTTTCACTTTTTGCTTTTTCAAATTATATATATATATCTAACTACATTTTTATTTTTACAGTTTAGTAGATACTCCTGATGATGGCCTAATAAGCCGAAATCGATCGAGTGATTTTTTAAACCTTTTGTAATTTTGCGAAATATTTAACAAGTGTTTTTAAAAAAATTTTAAAAATGTGTGTATTAAGTGTGTTTCGCCAAGTGCCTACGGCAGAAAGTGTAAGAAGTAAAAATATTTATATAAAATAGATTTAACTAATACGCCGGTTACTCTCCAAGATCTGTATGAGAAATTTATAAACTTTTCAGCCGATACTGGTAAATAATTTGAAATCAGTCCCACACATAAACTATTAATTTCGTAGTTTTATTATAATTTATTTTTATTAACTTTTAAGATATTATTTTTACTTTTTTTACATTTGTGTATGTACATACATATAATATAAAACATGACATTTAATGTAATGTAACATAACTATAAGAAGAATTTAAATATGAACGACTATATATGTTTCGTCTGTAAGAAAAAAACGCATATTATTACTAAACTGATAAGTCATTTAAAATTAGATCATTCGTTGTTAGAATCGAAGTTCTTAGTTTTGCGCTGTGTTTGCAATGAAGATTATTCAGCGACATTTAACACATATTCAGGCCTTAAAAAACATGCTATGAAATGTTCTAATATCACTAGAAAACCAGGTCAGCAAATTTCTAGTGCTCGTTATTCAGAAGCACAAAATATAAATAATTTATTGGAATTTGAAATTAATTTTGCAACTGATAAAAATGATAGTGAATTTATTAACAAATACAAGCCTGATTTAAACTCAACTAATGAACGAGACAATAATTCTGTATCTAAATTCAACACAAGCTTAGCAATGTTTGATTCCAATTTAGAAAATTTAGATTTACCTGATACGACAATCAATAAAATATTAAGAAATAGTTTCGATTTCATTCAAGCCATATATTCTGACTACTCGAGCATTATTCTAACAGCAGACAATTCTTCTTTAAGATTGGAGGAGGTTTTAGAAAAAACTAAAGCCATTAGTCGGCAGCATGAAAACTTTTTAAAAAAATTTCTGACAAAACACAAAAGAACTACTAATTTTCAGAAGTCGGACTTTTTTGTAAAGCCAAGAGAAATATCAACAAGTGTGCGTTGGGATCGTAAATATTGCCGAAAATTGAAAATATATAAAAAATGTTTGATGCAAAATACTTTCCAATATATTTCTGTATTAGAAACCCTTAAAGCTTTATTTAAAAATACGAGTTTTAATAAGTACTTTTTCGTTAAACATGTTTGTATTCCAAATAAACTATCCAAATTTTGTTGTGGTTCTATTTTTAAAGATAAACATTTCTATCAAGATAACCCTAATGCTATACTGTTACAATTTTTTTATGACGATTTCGAATGTACCAACCCTTTAGGAAGCCATAAAATGATTCATAAAATTGGTGCAATATATTTTACCATTTTAAATCTTCCAACAATTTATTTATCACGTTCTGAAAATATCCATTTAGCAGCATTATTTAATGCAAATGATATTAGGCAATCAACTACTTACAATCAAATTCTTAAACCGCTTGTTGACGATTTGAAAATTTTAGAGACAGTTGGCATTCCCACTGATAAGGGTGTTCTTCTAGTTTCTACTACTAGTTTTACGCACGACAATTTAGGTACAAATCAATTATTTGGATTTTCGGGGGGGTTCAATGCAAATTATTTTTGTCGATTCTGCGAAATAAATAAATTGGACATACAAAGCACATATGTTGAGAATGTGGAAAAAATGCGGACTCTTACTAGTTTAACCACAAATTTTTTAAATGAAGATAAAAACTTAAAAAAAGGTGTTAAAAGTTTATCTATTCTTAACGAACTAACGAACTACGATATTTTAAATAATTGTACTGTAGATCCAATGCATGATTTACTCGAAGGAGTAGTACCTTTCATAATTTTGGCCTTATTTAATTTTTTTTCCGATTCAAAAATAATTAGTATGCAACATATAAACGACAGAATACATTCTTTTAATTACGGTTACCGGTACAGAAAAGTATTACCTACGTCTTCTATTAACAAAGATTCTTTAGGACTCTCAGCTTCTCAATGCTGGTGTTTAGCAATCCATTTACCGTTTATCTTTGGTGATTTAATCACCATATCAACAATGATTAGGTGGGAAGGGCTTACAACAATTCTCGAAATTTTGCAAATTGCTTTTTCAAAAACTGTTGATTTTAGTGTAATTGCTAAACTGAAAAATTTAATTGAAAGTCATTTGTCAATTGTTGTGAATATATTTAAGCTTAAACTAATCCCTAAACATCATTTACTCACTCATTATCCAAATGTAATGGTAAAATTAGGTCCATTGAGCCAATATTCCACAATGCGTTATGAATCTAAACATCAGTATTTTAAAAATTTATCAACTAGGCTGAAAAATTTCATAAATTTACCTAAAACCTTATCTCAAAGGCATCAAAAAAGGTTTGTTACCACTTGGGAAAATTTTACGTTGGATCATGAGATAAAAATTGGCAAGCTTTGTGAGCCTTCCAAAGATATACTCCACGAAATTTTAACGGGGTGGATTTGTTTAAATTATCTGGAAAACGAACCATTGTTTATAGTTCCGTATTTTGAAAATTCTGTTCATTACCGTCCATTACTATTTATTTCCTTGATTGATAATTCAGTGCCTTATTTTTTTCAAATCAAATACATTATTAAATTTAGAAATCGGTACCTTCTTTTATGTAAAAAATTCATTACAATAGCTTTTGATAAATTTCATCATGCATTTGAGGTAGAAGAAGACTTAAGCCTAAAAAAAAATTTGAGTATTTTTGATATTTTGAAGTTTGATGAAACTATTTATACTTATGAAGTAGTAACCTCAAGGAGGACAAATAAATGTTATATTTTAAAAAAAATTTAAAATTAACTTAGAATATTAAATTTAGTGTGTTTGTTGAATTTAATTATTATAATTTGATTAGAAAGAGAAATAAAGAATATATGTATGATAAATGAAATTTAGAGCTTTTTATTAATTCCAATTAAAGAAAAATAATTTTAATCCCCACTAAAATTTTAATAGGTATCGAATATACAATTGATAAATTGTTATCTATTAAATTAATAACATTATTTATCAATTTAATAAATATCAGAATTAAATATTTGATACAAAATTTAGATTAATTTAATAATTACTAAGTATTAGAGCATTTAATAAGTTATGTTTATTGAGCTAATATGTCATTGGTATTGATTTCATTAATATATCGCAATATCAAACTTATAAATGAATGTTATTAAATATTGTACATAGTTTTTTATTAGTTTAATACTAATGCTATATAAAAAATTAATACGATAGTACATATAAAATTTATAACCCTAAATATACACAAATTAATAAATTGCGAAACTATTAATTTAATACCATTTTGCTGATGGATTTATATGAATATCTAAAAATGATCAATTTTATACCTATTTTTTCAACCGTGTAGGTTTTCGATATACAGAGGTTTTTTTTTAAAACTTTCATCAGCCCTAAAACATAATAAATATTATATACATTAATGCACAAAGTAACAAATTTATCGCAAATATTGTTACAAACTAGAATGTGGTTAAAATAAATTGCATTCCTTGAAATGTTTAGAATACACAACATCATTTAGAGAGGTTGTTTTTTCCAAATTATGCGGCTACTCACCCCAATTTATGGGAGTTTCTTGTTTTTCGGCAACTTGGAATTTCAGATATTCTTTTAAGAAAAGGTTTTTGCATTACGGCACCCAGCCAAACAGAGGCATTTTATATCAACTTTTAAATGTCAGCTCATTTAAAAATAATTGAAACTCTATAGATACCACTGAATATTTATTAAGAAAAATTGTAAATTATTATGAGCGCTTCTGAGAAATTTTATTTTTAGCTGTCATGGAATATAACGTTAGATTATGATTCAACACTAAAATAATGAAGTAGCCCTCCAACGGAAAAAACATTATTTTATTCATTTCAAAAATCTTTATTAATAATTATATGTAGATATGTACAGTATTGTTTTGACATTTTTTTTTTCTACAGTAACCTTTAGGTTTTATATAGATTTGTGTTTGATATATGTAATAGTTTTAATATAAATGCACTGCGGCAACTTGGTAGTGAGAATTGATATCCCCCGTATTTTTTTTTTTTTTTTGTGCTATCTTAAAACTATTATTTACAATATTTACAACTTACGAACTAACTTAATGCTACCTTAATCCTAGAATACAATGCTAAGCGCAATAAAGTGTGTGAGCGTGAACATGTCGAGCTGTTCAGTATTGGTGAGCTATGCTGTTTATGAAGTCGCATGGTAAGGAAAGCAATTTTCTTAGCCGATTGGATAACATTGTAGCCGAGAAGTTATCGATATAATTTAATTGGGCCATGTCATGGAGACATGCTGTCGAGGTCTGCCTGTAATCCGGCTGGTATGGCCAGCTATCGAAAACATGGCATAGTGCTTTGTTTTGTATTCGTTGTAACGTGGTTCTCTGCGTTGATGTGATTAGGTCATACCAGGCTGGTGATGCATAGGTGATAGTGGGCCTGATGTATAGTTTGTAAACTAGTAGCCTGTTTTTGTAGTCCAGCACACTACTACGATTAAGTATCGGGTAGAGGATTCTGAAGGCATTAGCCGATTGTTTGCTGATTGATTTAATGTGGCTGTTGAAATTGAGGGTACTGGACAGAGTGACGCCTAAATACTTTGCCTCCTTTGACACCGTGATATTTTCGCCATTGATGGAAACGTCCACTGCCTTGTTGAATTTGTTTTTGTAGTTTTGGTGGGGGTAGAAATAGACCAGTTGAGTTTTTGTGGCATTATCTTGACATTCCATGTGTCGAAGTATTCCACCAGCGTATTAAGGTATGCCTGAATTCTGGCAGAACACTGGTACTCACTGTAACTGCTGGAATATACAGTTGTGTCGTCGGCATATGCTTGGAACTTGGTGTAAGGCTTCCTAGGGGCAGGTATGTCATGCATAAAAAATATGTATAGTAAAGGTCCCAGCACCGATCCCTGAGGCACCCCCGCTGCGATTTTTTTGATTTCAGAGTTGTGCCTATTGTTCACGCAGACAAAGAACTCCCTTTCTTCTAAGTACGAGTTGAGTAGTATGATGAGCGCCGGATTAACCCAACATTTGGTTAGTTTGTATATGAGGCCCTTGTGCCATACCGAATCAAACGCTTTCTGGATGTCCAAGAATGCTACCGCCATGATCTTACGACGTGCCTTGGCTCGTTTGAGGTCATTCAGGAGACGCATCATGGCGTCCGTTGTCGATCTATGGCAAACAAAGCCATACTGCTCCACCGGGATCAAGTGCTGGACCGCTGACCAGAGCCTACGGTGGATCACTCTTTCCACCAGTTTGCTAAGTCCGCACAGCAGACTTATGGGCCTCGTGTTTTCCGGGGTGCCTGGTTTGCCGGTTTTTGGAATTGCTACCACCTTGGAGAGCTTCCAACATTTGGGAAAATATGCATAAACCAGAATGGCATTTGTTATCTGTACCAGCTTTACGATAGCCGATATTGGTAGATTTTTGATTGCCCCGTTAGTGATTCCATCTACCCCGGGTGATTTTTTATTTTTTAATTGTCCTATAATGTTTGTCATCTCCGCGACATTAGTCGCTTCCGGATGTATCGCAAAAGGGCATGTCTGGTTTGCTATGAAACCTTCCGTCTGGTCTATTATTCCTTGATCCTCAGTACGTGTCCTATCGCTTAAAATTGTTTGGTATTAGTCCGCTACCTTATTGGCAATTATTGCAGGATCGATGACCGGGCCGTCGGGGCCGTCTAGCACCATGTTTACCTTTTTCGTTGGTTTGATGGTTCTAATGTATTTATATATGTTTGACTTGTCTGGGTCTACGTTGCTGAGCTTTTCGTTTATCTGTTCTTGGCAAAACTGGCTGATTTTCTCATGCACAAGCCTCGTGGTTCGGTTAATTAATGTATTGGTGTATAGTGCCGGCCAGTAGCGGTGTTTGTTCCTATAATAGTTCCTGAGTTTAATCAGCTGGATGATATGAGCAGGCAGCGGTCTGGTCCTGCTCTCCATAGGCGGCACATATTTATTCGTGGCCATGCACATTCTTTTTGTGAGCTTGTCAACTCTTCGTACGATTTCCTCTGTTGAATCGATTGGCTGTTCGTTGAGCGGAGCAATTTTGTTGTGAATGTAACGCCTATAGCAAGACCAGTCCGCGTTTTTGAAGTCCAATATTTTGACACCATTTGGACTTTGGAACAAGTCAAACCGATCCGAGGTATGAAAGACTACTGGCATATAGTCGGAGCAGAACTCGTTCAGCACCGTGACATCTTCGTTGATGTCCACTTCCTTTGCCACGACCAGGTGAAGTACTGCATCCCCGCGTGTTCCCACAAGGGGGAAGTGGATGTTGACGTTCCTGAATTGGCAGTATTCCTACAGTGTCCGGCCGCTGCTGTTGATTGTCAAGCCGCCCCATGAATGGTGGTGAGCGTTAAAGTCACCACAAACGACGACGCGTGGGTGAGTGCCAAGCAAACTGTGTAAGTCTTCGGCCACAACCTTCCAAAAATAGGCAGAGACTAGTGCGAAAGATTCGTCTCCCTCTCCACTAGGATCGCAGTACCTCCAGATCTCTTAATTTTGGAATTTGTTCTGTGTATGACATAGTTTTCGAAAAATAGTGTATGTCGGTCGTTTAGTCTGGTCTCGTTAAGGCACACTATGCTGGGTTTATGTTGGTTTAGGAATATCGATAGCTCCTGGCGGCGGGCAATATTGATTAGGCTATTGCAATTTAGGGTAACAATCTTCATTGCAGGAATTGTACAGTGAAATTGAGATATGCTGCCTTTTAGCTGGCTACGTCCTGGATCTTGTTTAGTTGGATTAAAAATTTGGATACGTGGCTGGTGAGCGAGGTAAAACTCATGCCGAAAAGTTCTTGCGACTTTTCGCTCCCGAAGGCTCAAAAGAATGTGGTACGTTATGGGCTGAAGGCCCTTGGATCGGTTTAGGTTTAAGAAAGTCGGCGTAAGGGACACCTTTTTTAACATAATTAAATGAACAAATTTTGGGCTGGGCATTGTTTACATTTGTATTCGGATTAGGTTTGTTTAACTTACCGAGTCTTTATTGCCTCTCTGGACATTCATGGAAGCTGGCTACGTGTCCTCCGCCACAGTTGCCGCATTTCACTGGGACTGATTTGTCTTCATTTCTGGGACAGGCACCTGGTAGATGTGATCCGGCGCACTTCACACATTTATACTGCATGCTGCACCCAGCAGCAACATGCCCGAATCCTTGGCATTTACGGCACTGCGCTAAGGGGATTTTTTGTTTATTCTCCCAACTGACCTTGTAGCCGCAGCAACCGTTGATCAGCGTTATATTTGAATGTTTCGTGTCATGCGCGAAGGACACCGTGAAACAGGGTAGTTTAATCCGTATCTCCGAGCCGTCGTTCTCCTTGATGGTTTTGATTATGGGGTACACATTTTGCACCGCTAGCCCTTTATTTGCTAATTCAGATTTGATGTCTTCCGTTTCTGTATCCTGATGAATACCCTTCATCACCATCACTTTTGGCTTTTGGTTCTTCTGGATATACGTGAAGAACTGTACGTCTTCCGTTTTGAGCTCCGCTACCAGCTGTTGGTGGTTTTCCAAGTTAGTTGCATATATTATGGTGCTGCTAGGGTACACCTTGAGCAGAGTGCCTGTAATTTTTCCTGTTATTCATTTAAGTAGGATTATTTTTGACGAGTCGAATCCTTTTAAAATTATTGGTGGTGGTTTGGCGACTCTGGCTGCGGCTTTTCTTCCAGTGTCCAGATTGACCTTGTCAGCAGGTACGTCTGACTTTAGTCTGTTGAATTGTCCACCTATTTGGCTGCTTGGGAAGACTACATGGTCCATTTCAGACTCGGTGTCCGTATAGTCGTAGTCGGAGCTGTTGTCCAGCATCATTTTGACCGCCTGTGAGACATCGTTCTCTATGGTGTCGCTGCTTTTACGCACTCTCTTCGTCTTTTCGACGCTTGACGTCGACGGGCTGTCCACTTCGTTGGACCGTTTTTTGATAGCGCCCTCATTAGGTGCGTTTGTTTGTTTTGATGGATTGTTGGTTCCGTCTGGTTTATTATGGAGACTAGTTTCTGCGGGTGCGGCCGGGTTGTTAACACTAATTTGGCCTAATATGTCATTTTTGAATATTTGTAGGGATTTGGAAATATTTCTGCTTATTAGCTTGGTAATGAAGCTCAGGGTTTTGTCATCCATAGGTGGTTGCCAACCAATTTTTTTTTTCTGCATTTTATGTTTCACTTTGCTGCCTGGCTGTGGTCACACCGCCACCGGCAAACCCAAATTTTGTGAGCACAGTTCTACTTTTATTGTTATTTATTTTTCTGTTATACTTTTATGTATTTTGATACAGCTAATCAAAATTTCTTTTTTCTCCTTTGTATTTGAGAATCTCAGTTTAATATTTCTCTAGTCTCTATGTTATTATTATTTTCCAATTTAATTTGTATTTCTTATTTTCATGGAAAAAAAACAGACGTCCGTCGACGTGAATGTCTAAGGCTACTTTTGAACATTCTTTTATGATAATTATACAAATTATATAAAAATAGCGACTGTTGCTTTCATCAAAAACGTGAAAGCGAAGTAGTTTCATGTTTTCATATACAACTAAGTATGTTTTGAAGCCGGTAGTTTTTATACAATTAAGTTATATCATTTGTGGCTAAAACTAAACCCAAATGTTACATTAGCCTGATCAAACTTCTCTTAGAGGAAGATTCCAAGAAAAATAACAATTCAAAACATTGTAAACGCATTGCCGATTATTTGGCTTACGGCTAACGAAGTTTTATTATATATTTTCTTGTAGTTTGTATCATTTGATATAATACTCAAAACAAATAAATAATAAAATATGACAGTGTAGACATATAATAAATAAACAACATCTTTGACAGAAACCTACATTAAACCACACGCATATTAATAAAATGCAATTAAACAAACTGTTTTTTATTCCAAATCAACATAAATACAAAACAAACCGCACATATTAACGAATAAATCAATTAAACGAACATGTAATTTACCTTTATTATACCGATATTTAATTTTATTTTAATCGCTCAAAAACCTGTAAAAGCTTTTTACAAAAAGGAAATTTACATATATACACGTACACACATTTAAATGATAATTTTCCATTAAACATTTTCCATCATTAATCATATTAAATAAATAACCGAGGCACACACATATAAAACCGTATTCTCGTTGTTCCGCAAAGTCGTATTGGACAGCAAGAAAAAAAAACATTGAAAAGAAAATTAATCACCCAAAAGGAAAATGTCTTCTATCATTTTTCTTAAATGAAAAATCACCATCAATTTTATCATAATTTACGGTGAAACCGTTGGGGTCGATAGAGAATTTACGGTTCAGGTATATTTAAAATGTATATACTTACATATTCGGAAATAAAATACCGCAACATCAATTCAAATTTTAATGTGTAATACTCCCTTTGTCTACAAATCAAAATCGCAAATGTTTAAAGGTTACCACACTAAATTCATATTAAATTAATTGATTTCTTTTCAAAACGTGAATAAACTAAATGTGCATTATTTAATAAGAACCAAAAAAAAAAAAGCTCAAATAGCTACCATATCCATAATTCGACCGAAATTTTAGCTGACTCAAAAAAAAAAAGCTCATTTTATGTTTGTGACATCGAACAAGTACCGTAGATAATTTTATCACATTAACTATAAAACATAACATAAAAATAAAATATAGTTTGTCATTAGAAAATACTGGAAACAAGTTTTCATGAAAAGCTCTGTCAAATAAATTGAATTTCGTTTAAAAACTATATGACAAAAAAAAAAACAAAAAAATAATATCTTGAGAACTCCAGGAAAAATACGAAAATGCATTAAGAATTCTGATCGGTTGAATTGATTATGGATAAAACAAAAAAAATACAGAAAATCTAATATAGTGTTGTGAAGAGTGGTAAATTATTTTCTTACATTTTTCTATACTTATACATTATACTTGAAATAAATTAAATCATTTTCCCTCCTTACACATAGAACACTAAGTTTATATGTTCACTCTATGTATAGTTGTAGATATTTGGTTGAAGTTTTGTGGTTGTTGCTGTAAAATACAAATATATATAAAAAATAGATTTTTCCATTTCCACAATTTTCTTTCTTTTAAGACTCAGCGAAAATTAATTAAATAAGTTTTTTTTTTATTTATTTTAAAAGTCTTTTAGTCTATTGATAACGCGGTGATAATAGTGCTGATACTGAATTTTATAATTATTTCATTGTTAGGTGTAGTATATGTTTGTGTATATTTCAGTGATGCCGTGGTGAATCTACATAATTATACTGTTATCCCTTTTAATTTATGTTAAATAGGTTAAGTTTATCTACTTTGCAGTTTTTTTTTTAAATATTTATTTATGCCATTTTCATATTTACTATGTGGAGTGTAGTGTTTGAGCTTTAGGTAGAAAAACGAGATAAATAAGTTTCACTTTATTGTATGGAAATTTAATTAGTGTAACATTTTGTCGCGTTTTTATTAATTTATATTCTGAATCAAACATTAAACCTTTTATCAAAAACTTTTTTATTTACACTTAAAAAAACGTAAAACCACCTAACTTGATAAAATAATTAAAGATTACAAGAGAGATGAGAGTTGGCCCTTTGAGAACTTTGGTCAGGTAAGATTGAATCATCATATACCTACTGAGTTTCGAGAAATAAATTACTGTACAGTTTTAAATTGTCCACTGCATTTTTTTTTTTTTTTAAGTGGACTTACTTCAGCATACAGATAATGATATGGATGGTTTGTTGCTGAAAGTGAATGTTTGCTTTAATTTTTCAAATTATTGTTCGTATAATGTGCTTCTATCGATTAGTAGCGAATATTAATGCATATAAGGTTAAACCTTTATTTATATTTTTAAGTCAAATCTGGGTGAACGGTTATGAATTGCCTTCTTATAATCTGTATGGTTATACTTTATTTGGTGCTTGCAATGAGACTTATAGATCTGGAGGAGTGTGTGTTTATTTTTTTCCAATTTGAGTTGTTCATTATATGCGTTTAATTTAACTTCGGCTGATATTGTTAGGGTTGACTGGAGTTTGGACAATGATTTGTACATTATTTTATGTATTTATAGGTCACATGATACTCCAGTAAACGTATTTCTCCAAGAAATTTCCTGTTTTATTGGCAAAATTAAGTCTAGAAATCTGTTTATTGTTGGTGACATTAATATTGACATTCTTAATTTTCCATCCCACTGTGATGATTATGATGCTTATGTCTTCTTTTGGACTTGAGTCATTGATCAATACTCCTACAAGAGTGACTACGTCGACATCTACATGTATCGATCACTTCTTTGCTCGCCTCAGGTCAAATGACCTTTCATGTTTTTCACCTTCGGCGGTCGATCTCATGATTTCGGATCATCATCTAATTACTTCTATTTTTAAAAAAGGCGATCGAACTATTAAAGGAAACTATAGGCCAATTTCACTCCAGCCGATCATCTTGAAAGTTCTGGAGAAAGCAGTTAAAAACAGAGTGAGTATTTTTTTAAATCACTTTAACGTACTGAGTGTACATCAACATGGCTTCCGTCAAGGTATGAGTACTGAATCAGCTTTATTGGAATTTCTGGATACTATACATAATGGGCTTAACTGTGGTAATGTTTGTGCTGGTTTGTTTGTTGATGCCTCTAAGGCATTTGATATGGTTGATCATAAAATTTTGTTGTCTATTCTGTCGGACATTGGTTTTAGAGGTATAGTAAACAGCTGGTTTGCATCCTATTTGGAGAATATAAAAGTGGGAGTTAGAGTAGGTGACATTTTGAGTGATCCTAGATCCGTGAGTGTTGGGGTTCCGCAAGGGTCAGTGTTGGGTCCCTTATTGTTCCTGATTTATACCAATTCTATTTTTAAACTTGGGTTAAATGGCAGCAGTACTGGGTTTGCTGATGATTTAGCTTTAGCTTATACTGCTGGATCTTCCGCTGATGGTATTTCCATGATTAATTCCGATCTGAAAGTTCTGCATAAATGGTTTGACAAGCATAGTCTAATTCTGAGTGATAAAACCAAGTTTATGTTGTTTAAAATTTTTGGAGTTATAACTGTACCTAATGATCACCATGTTACGTATCATAGCGCTTCTAAATGTACTCCTACCAATTGTCATACTGATTGTTTGAATATCGAATTAGTCGACTCATTTAAGTATCTTGGAGTGCATGTGGATACTAAGCTCAATTGGAAAACCCATGTCACTAATTTAAAACATTATTTTACATCCGCATCTAGAATTTTTTACCTTCTTCGCGATGTATGTCCTATTTCAGTTTTGAAAATGACGTATCATGCATTGGTAATGGCTAAAATGGAATACGCTTTATGCTGTTGGGGTGGTTGTTTCCCAACTACTTTAAAACCATTGTATATACAATAGAAAATGATTTTGCGAGTCATGTTGAGGAAGAAAAGAACAGACTCATCTTGGCCTTTATTCAAGTCAACTAATATCCTGACATTGCAACATTTGTATGTTTATAAGGTCTTAAAAATATTTTTCAAGCGTAGTGGGCAGCATATAATAAGAGTTGATGCTCGAAACAACTTCCGTGCTAACCGTCAAGTTTTGTATAGTATTCCCAGGTTTAGTAATGATCATTTTCGCCGCTACGTTCTTGTTGCATCACCTACCATCTTTAATAGATTACAAGATAGGATTAGGAGGCTAATTCATTCTAAGTCGTTTTTGTCCAGTGTAAAAGATTGGCTCTTTGAAACGCCTGACGTCACAAATCTGTTTCGTGTTATTACATAATTAGCGTTATTTATGAAATTTTCTAAAACATCTTTTATTGTATTTGATAGCCGATCAGTATAATGTTAAACATTTTGTTTTTTGTAATTTTAATGTGTCTTTAGAAGAATTCGAAACTGTCGATTTTCGACAAATAATTCTTCTATTTTCACTCCAATTAAGAAATAAATAAATAAATAAATATTGGCTGGAATTCAGTGATCCTTGGTATGGCTCAAACCATTCTATGTACTCTAATCTTGTTGTTGCTGTCCATAATTTGTATCCCCCACGAATGGGTTTGCCACGAATGAACTGTTACGTTCCATGATGAGCGTAGTATGGGACCATTGCCATCTCGATGAAAAGTTTGTTTATGACATCGAAAAGTGGCCGTATTTTTGAAAATTTGTCGTTCGTGTTGATTTTTTTGTTGTCGTTGCAGTGAATATTTTGCAGGATAAACCGAAATCTATTACGCGACATCGCAATGGGCACTAATTCTTTCCCCGTATCCTTTGAGTTTTCCCAAAATATCTCACATCTAGGTAAAGGAGTATATCCATTTAGCAATAAAATCGTTTCGATTATGTGATGCAGCGTATAAATTTGAGTAGTGATCAATCATGCCAATCACTTTGTCGGTAAAAAAAATATGAAACGTGTCAACAGGTGATAAAATACTCTGCATACAGCCGATTAAGTCAGTCCATATTGGTAATGTAAAAGTGAGATCTTTCTTCTCCCATTTTGTAAAGTTATTACTTGGATGTGGAATAGATTTACGACGTCGCTTTGATAAAACAGATAGTAGAATTTCGTCATCACTATCGTAAATGCTATCGCTGTATCGGAGTTCCGTTTCAGCTCTTAGCTGACCTCCAGGAAAATTGTTTATTATCACGTTTTCCTCGTCGCCTGAATCTTCGTCGGTAATATCATCATTTGCGTTGTTAGGCGGTAAAAAATCGATTTCATCTGGTATATTTGTATCATTGTTTTCCAACTCGTCCATTATTTCGTTGAGCGTCACGTAAAATAAAATACGAGTAAATATAGTAGTATATATAGCCATAAACCTTTATAAAGGACACTGCATTTTCCACGACTGTTTTACATACAAAAATTGGTTTCCCAAAAAAATGAATTTATCAAGAATTATATTGAATATTTTTCAATAAAATAAAATCGAGAAAATTTAAGGAAATCACTTATTTATTAAAATATACATACCACCAATTATCCATTTTTTATTCAAATGACGTCACTAAATTTTATTTCACTCTAGTTGTTCCACAAAACACAAACACTTCAGGTGATTATGTCTCTCTAAATGGATATCTTGAAAATATTTCCTGGGGTTTCCTTTATAATGAGAAGGATATCGAAATTATGACTAACCGGTTTTACAAAATTTGGATGCGGATCTATTTATTAAAAAAATTGTCAACAAACATTATTCGTATCGTGAAAAGTGGTTCAACAAAAAACTTGTTAATTTATATAACGGTGAAACCAAGGCACACAAAGGGTATAAAAGGACGAACTCATCTGCTGATTATGCATTGTATTCTCACCAACGTTTTTCAAATCCGTTTATTCAGTTGATAATGTTTTGACATCTGTCTCTGACCATGACATTGTCAATAATCATATTCACGCAATTTCTTCTTTTTCGGGGGTACAAATTAAAACGGCTTTAGATGGTTTCAATACTAAATTATCTATGGGCCCTGATGGATTCCCTCATTACTTTTATATAATTGTTCCGAAGCCTTAAGTAGCCATTTAGCTCATTTATTTATCTACAGCGTTAGGTAAGGTATTTTCCCTTAGTGTTGGAAACCCTCGTATGTAATCCCAGTATTCAAAGCTGGGCGAAAAAATTTAGTTGAGAATTATAGAAGAATAGCTATTTTATCTGTTATCCCTAAATTTTTTGAAAAATTGGTCAAAGATTGTATTTATTTTAATATCAAAAACTTAATTGTTCCCCAACAACACGGTTTTTTTTTCTGGTAGATCAACGACAACCATTCTTGTTTAGAAAAAGGTGCCCAAGTTGACACTATCTGTTAGCGCCACCACTGAATACGCGACCGGTGCGAGGCCTGGTGGTGAACAAGTCGAATCAACGAATTTCCCTTCGCCAGGCAACCCCAAAAACAAAATGGAAAAAACGTCAAAGTACACGACGTGTGCATCAAAGCAGTGGCCATTTTAATATAATAAAAATAAAAATAAAAATATAATCGATAATCATCTCGTGTAATAATCATTGTTTTTGAAGAAATAATAATAAATAATAATAATTATCAAGTGAAATAAAAGTAATCTGCTTTTCGTTTTAATTAAAGTATTTTATTTATCCGTGTAAATCAAAGTGCCCCTTTTTTTCGTGAATACTCTCGTCCATTCGACAAGACAATCGCAAATCTGCTAATCCATCGTAGTTAACACTATCTATACTGATTTCAGCAAGGCCTTTGACAAAATTAATCACAAGATATTAATTGATAAATTGATTAATGTGAATTCTAATTTTATTCCTATAAAATGGATATCATCTTATTTGTCGCAAAGGTCTCAACTGGTACGTATTGATCAAAATTATTCTGAGAAGTTCACACTCTCATCTGGTGTTCCCCAGGGTAGTCATTTAGGTCCATTATTGTTTATTCTGTTTGTTAATGATATTGTTACATGTTTCAGGTTTTGTAAATGTTTGTTACCATGCAGATGACCTAAAAATTTACGCTAATATCCGAAATGATGCTGACGTTTTATTAGTACAACAGGACCTTAACGGTTTAGTGACTGGACTGTCGAAAATCGTTTAGCTCTCAATATCTCCAAATGTAAAACTATGTCATTTGCAAAAATTAAGAATTTAATTATAGCTCCGTACAGTTTTCCACAAGATGTGGAAATTGATAGAGTTACTCAGTTTATTGATTTAGGTGTTTTGTTTACAGGTAACCTAAGTTTTGCTAAACATATAAAATTGATTGTAGCTAGGACTGGTTTGATGCTTGGCTTTTGTTACACTGTGGCTTTTGTTACTAGTTTACCTCCTTATGTTGGTCGTTGTACACTTTTGAACCTTCGTAGTCTTGAATTCAGAAGGGAGGTGAATCATGGAGTGTTTTCTCGGGACGCAATTTGTGCTAAGATTGATTGTCCGGTATTGCTTTACATATATTCATTTTACGTTCCTACGAGAAGCCTTCGTCCACGACAATTAATGTTGAGTATTGATTTTCATCGTACGAATTATGGAGTTGATGAACCGGTCGTGCGTACCAAAAAATATTTTAAAAAATATTCAGAATTTTTTGATTTTAACATTTCAAAAGATCTTTTTAAGAGTCTTATTCGAAATAATGATAATTTGTAACAATTTTTTTTATATACATATATATTCTATTAGTATTATAACCTATGCTATTTGTTAGTGCTGGTAATAAATAAATAAATAAATGCGATTGATTATCAAAAAGTTAAATTGTGGAAGTTGAATTCGTTTATCATATAAAAACGTTGGTGCACTTATTCGATACCGCTAATCTCGGGAACTACATGCCTAATTGACTCCAGATTTTTGATATATATTTGTCCTGCCTGTAAGCGGGTTTTTCTAAATTTTGGACCCGATAGGCGGCACTGTAAACGAGATATGAAAAACTGTTATTTCTCTGGAACCAATTGACCAAATGACACCATATTTTGGTCATATGACTGACCCTAATACAGGTTCTTGATAATTTGGACCCGATAGATGGCGCTGTTATCGAGTTATAATTAAAAATATTTGGATTTTTTAGAGCATGCATAGCGCGATCACAACAATAATAATCACACTATTCATCGTAAAAAAAAAAAAATATATAACTAACATAGCAATAGCGTGTGTTCCTGTCAAATAAAAAATTTTCGTCCCATTTGTTATTTTTTTAAGTTTTCGAATGTTAATAATACATATATCAATTGTAATTCTCTGATTAATATATCAGAGTATGTGAATCACTTTTGATTCGGAATTAACATTGGTTTTTTAAAATTCGTTGTAAGTGATTAATGTTTTTGTAACTGATTGACTGTATGAGCTGACTGGCTAAATATACGGGCTGACTGACTGATGAGCGTGTGTTCCTTTCAAATAAATAATTTTCGTGTATTTCGATTTTTAATATTGTACATCGCGTGGATCATATTTGAATAAGAAAGTATGAGCTGACTGACTGAAGTTATTTTATATTTCTTCCCCAGTTCAATTATAGAGTAATGCCGAGGTTACGATCAAACGTAGGAAGACATACTCGACGTAATCGAAATTTAAGATCCACCTGCAAAAATCTAATGCCTGTACAACTTTTAGAACGCAATGAAGCAGATAGAATTCGTATGGCTGCATCAAGTGTTGAACAAAGCGTGGCACACTTGTAGACGACGTATTACTGATTCAAATAGACACCTGAGACAATTACAAAATCGAGTTAGAATGTAATTATCCAGAGCAAATACTTTGTCTTCATTTAATCGTGTTGCTTTCGCCTATGATTCAGAAATAGCAGAAAGTGTTGCGCATCCGGAAAAGTGATTTTACCACCGCTAAATTCACCACCCGAACCATTACAATCATTGAAGTTGGGTCAAACTACAGATTCAAAATTATTTTTGAGAAAAATAAGAAAATTTAATTCCTGTTTCCAAATGAGTTCGTTTGCTGCCACAATTATTTCAAATTCAGATGCGCAAGGCCGTGATTTTAATTCAACTTTTAAAATACAGGGCAAGTGTATCATCAAATTGGCTCTTTACTTCCATTACCAAATAAGGGCTCAAAATTTCTGCAATTTTTTTTTTTTTTGGTAACGAAGAAGAACAAGTAAATAAATATTCATTGTGCATACAATCATATTCAACAAATACAAGAAAGAGCTATTGTCGCGTCGTTGAAAACTTTTTTGGCTGAAAAGAATCAACTTCTTCAAATACTTAAACGTGCATCAGAAGGAATGCATAATGATAATTACATGATTGTGATTAAAGTAGATAAAGTTCCGGTCGGCGAACACACGCACAGATTCAATGCTCCAATTTTGAATGAAGTGGCAGTTGTTATGGTTGGAGATGCTTTTGAAAACCGTGATTAAATCATGTAACAACACGCATTTGGAAAAACACAGTGCCCCATGTATTCAATAGAGTGGCAAAAACGGGGACTTCCTCATGCACACATTTTAGTTTGGTTTGTTGAAAAATTAGACCACATGAAATTGACAATATCATTTCTGCGGAAATACCAGATGAAGATGTTGATCCTGAATTATTTCACATTGTTATGGCCTGCAACATCAATTCAATGACATTGAAATAGATAACCGATGGGTTGTACCATACTCACCATTACTATCAAAGACATATAAAGCGCATATAAATGTCGAATATTGTTTCTCTGTGAAATCCATCAAATACATATGTAAATATATCCACAAAGGTAACGATATGGCTGTTTTTGCAGTGCAAGGTGTGAACGAAAATGACGAGGTAACACGTTATCAAATAGGCAGATATATAAGTAGCAATGAGGCTGTATGGCGTATACTTTAATTTCCAATACACGACAGAGATCATTCGATTACTCATTTAGTTATACATCTTGAAAACGGTCAACGTGTATACTTCACAGAGCAAAATATAGAACAACAAGCAAGTGCACCACAAAAAACCACATTGACTGAGTTCTTTCAATTATGCCAAGAAAACACTGATTCTGGGCGATTTGCAAAAACTTTACTATATGCTGAAAATCCAACTTATTTTACATGGAATGTATCAAGAGAAAAATGGGAGCCACGCAAACGAGGTAGCCCAGTTGAAACTCAGTTAATGGTTATTTACATCAAACTTATCAAAGTGCATGTCGAGCCTTAGATTTATTAGAGGACGATGGGCATTGGGATTTAACTATGACAGATGCAGCACTAATTTCAAGTCCACATCAGATACATATTTGGTATTGTATTAACAACCTGCTTTCCAAATATCCCTAATGAACTATGGGCAAAATATAAGGATGCAATGAGTGAAGATATTTGCATGCTATACGCACTACACGTGGATATAATACCATAGGTTTCACATCTGATATATACAATGAATCATTGGTTAAGTTAGAGGATATTTGTATGATGATTTCAAATGAACCATTCTTAAAATTGGGATTGCCATCACCTAATCGAAGTGGAAGTGATTTATTCAATCGCGACATGCAACGTGAATGGTCATTCAACATCAATGATTTGACTTTATATGTGCAAACACACGAACCAAAATTATTACCAGAGCAAAAATTAATTGTTCATACAGTCATGCATGCAGTTGCTGAACAACAAGGTGGTTTCTTATTCTTAGATGCTCCAGCCGGAACTGGAAAAACATTTTTAATTTCATTAATATTGGCTAAAACACGATTACAAGGCAATATTGCTTTGGCAGTAGCATCTTCTGGAGTAGCCGCCACCCTACTAGATGGAGGAAAAACAGCACATTCCGCTTTAAAATTACCATTAAACACTCAAACAAATGAAAACGCAGTCTGCAATATTAAGCCACACTCCAGCATGGCAAAAGTTCTTAAACAATGTCACATAATTATTTGGGATGAATGTACAATGGCTCACAAAGACTCATTAGAAGCCCTGAACCGTACACTTAAAGATCTTAAAAGAAACGACAGACTTTTCGGCGGTGTATTGATTTTGTTGTCAGGCGCGTTTAGACAAATATTGCCAGTTATTCCGCGATCATCGCATGCTGACAAAATAAATGCCTGTTTAAAATCATCCTTTCTATGGCGAAGCGTCCAGAGTCCAGACATTTAAATTAATAACAAATATGAGAGTGCAAATGTTAAATGATCCATCTGCTGCAAGATTTTCTACTCAATTACTTGAAATTGGTAACGGAACCATGAATGTCAACCTCACAAGCCAAATTTTGAAATTCCCAGACGATTTCTGCTATTATGTACAAACCAGAGGCGATTTAATTCTAAATGGTTTTCCAAATCTTCGCCAAAACTACAAAAGCCATCAATGGTTAAGCAAAAGAGCTAGTTTGGCGGCTAAAAATGTTGATGTTAATGCCATCAATATTAAAATATAAAATATGCTGGACACAGAAATACATACATTTAAATCCATTGATACAGTCGTTCATGAAAATGAAAGTGTTAATTTTCCCACCGAGTTTTGAAATTCATTAGATCTACCAGGAATACTATCACATATATTGCAACTAAAAATTGGTTCCCCTATTATTTTGCTACGTAATCTCAATGCAGCAAAGCTCTGCAACGGCACTAGATTAGTACTCAAAAGTGTATGGGTAATATCATCGAGGCAACCATAATAAGTGGAAAATGTAAAGGAGAACATGTATTACTGCCACGAATACCAATGATCCCAAACGATGCTCCGATTCAGTTTAAACGTCTACAATTATTTCCGATTCGTTTGGCATATGCCATGTCGATAAATAAATCACAAGGACAAACAATGAGTGTATGCGGCTTGGACTTGGAAATCCATGTCTTTCTCACGGACAATTATATGTCGCATGCTCTCGCGTTGGAAAACCACAAAATTTATTTATATACATAGGAGCTGGTGAAACAAGGAACATAGTGCACACATTAGCATTACAATAATCGTTCATATAATTATTTTACAACATTTTTCACTTATTCTTTCAATAAAAAGATTTATTAAAATTTACATTTATTTTATTTTAATTCGATTGAATAAAAAATTAAATTTATCTAAAATTTACATAAACATTTACTACCCCGCCTGTGCGGGACAACATCCGCCGGATCAGTTAGTATATAAAAAAAAAACAACGAGCGAGTTCACCCTCAACTCGCAAAATATTTATGTGAAAACTTTTTTGTATAAATATCTATTCAATCATTTCAAGCCATTTCGATAAGGCTCAGAAACCCCTCCATAAAGACGGATGTTGTTCGCTCAGTATTTAAACTAAGTTACATTTTTGGTTCAAAAAGTCAGTAAGTTTTATTTTGAATTTGGAGGACGAACCTTACTGACATTAATTAAGCATGAGCAAAGTACAGTTCTGTTAAGTTAATCACCTAAACCTGCCATGTACGCTTTAAAATATACCATTACTCATACACAGCAATTTGATCAAGATTCCATAGTAGTAAATGGGCACGGCAAACTGGCTGAACAAAGCCAAATCGCATCGCTTTATCACTGATAAGTTTAAAATAAATTAAATATAGCGGTTTTATTTGGGCGCAATGTTGGCCGTAAAATCATTGCAATTGGAAAGACAGTAGCGCGAAACCCCCCATAACCAAACTCATTAAGAAAGCACACTGATTAAAAAATTTTAAAATTATTATTTTATTATGTATAAATGTATATGTGCAATTTTCACAGCTCGCTATTTCCATTTAATTTTTTTACACTACAAAAGCATAATTTGCAGCCCTTTTGCTCGTATGTAATTTTCAATTTCAAAAATACTTGCTGCTACGGCCATGTACCTATAGCAGGTATTTTCACAAAAAAATAAATTAAAGTAGGCGGTTTTTTAGATTTTTTTTTTGTTTGTATTCGGCTCACGATGTTTTTGAAATGCCGGATGATGTTGTATATTGCATGTGTATGCGTAGATTTTGCAATCATTTTACGTTTTATTTATTTTTTGTTCTTGTCGATATTCACACATCTCAGCAATATTTTTTGTTCGGCAATTTTATTTCCGTAACCCGATTTCGGTACAATTTTTTACTTACTCCTGCCGCGAAAGATGTTTTCACATCAAAAAGTTAAACTTAAAAAGTTATCTAAAGGAAGAATTACGAATGTTCAAGAACAAAATAAGTAAACATTTTATTATGCGGCCAAGTGAAATTGTGCCAGTGGAATTGTGTGCAGTGGAATTGTGTCTAGTAGAGTGCTTAGTATCTAGTGGAGTGCTTAGTGTTTAGTGGAGCGCTTAGTGTCTAGTGGAATTGTTCTTGTGTGATCCAACAGACGCGTGATGATTTCGTCTTACTTTATCAACATCATCATCTTCTTAATTTTTTTTTTTTTAAATCTTGTCTTTAAGCTGCAAAAGAAATTAACCAACAGTCTAGACAATTTTTTTCAAAGGTATACCCTTCTTTTAAGATAGATTTTTTGCCTTTTTCGGATTATTTTAATTTAAAATCCATATCGTAATAAAATTTCAAAAACACACTGAGATATAAAAATTGCAAAAAATTTTAAAGTGTGTGTTACTGTGGGTCTGTTTGATAATTCGCACGGTGCGATGCAGTGTACAATTTTTTCTTCTTTTCACCACTAGAAAATAAATCAAAGTAGACAAGGAAAACTGTATGCTCTGCACCGCACCGTGCGAATTATCAAACAGACCCTGTGTTTGCTTTTCCGTGTAACTACACAAGCTAAAATATAAGTTAGAATGCAAGTTAAATTGTTCTCCAGTCGAATTGTTGCAAGTGGAATTTTTCCATAGTTTAATTGCGCCCAGTGGAATTGTGTCTAGTGGAATTGTGCTAGTGGAATCACCCGGTTACCATATTTAAAGATAAGTAAATTTTATATAATTCGAATTCAATTATCCTAACACCATTAGTTTGGTAGAAAAGAAATTGAGAAAATTCCGATGTGTCTAATTGCCCCATCCCCACTAAATTGAAATAAAAAATTAAATAAAATAAATTTAAAAAAAACTTAGAACTATATTTTGCAAGCTTTTTGGATTTAAATTCATATCAAATACTAAAAACCAAACCAAATAGTATTTAAATATCATCCCATTTGAATACTCACAAAGGCGTTCAATTTTATATATCCAAACGGCTGCACATTTATTTCCAATATTCATAACGCATAAATATAATAAAAAAAATTTTTTAGAAATAAATCAATAAGCCATATCAGCATTCCAATCAAGTAATCTCAAATTCATCTGAATCATATAATATTTAAGATCATGTTTAGTTGTTTCTGTACGATATTGATAAAAAGCTTTAGAAAATGTGTAAAAAATTCTTAATTTAAATTTCCATAAATAATAGATGATGTTCACATGAAAAACATGTGTATACAGTCGATGAAATATCGATATGTGTGAATGCGAGATAAATATAAGGCATTAACACACAGGTACACACACACATACACATTTTTTATATATATTATGTGTTTGTTCAATAAATAAAATAATTCTTTCCATATATAAATAAAACATAAAAAATGAAGAAAATAAATTCAATATTTTGTTGTTGTTGTTATTTTTTATTACTGTACATATTTCCATTTTTCTTAACAGCAAGTAACAAAAGCTCGAAAATGTTAGAAATTTTTCTCCATTCGATATTTCCTTTTTATATGTATATAGATCGTATGTTTTGGATATTGTGTATTTGTATGTTGCTGGAACAACAAAACATCAAGTAACATGAGTTCTGAATAAACAAGATATGGGAATTTTTTTTTTGTAACTTTGAATTTCCAAATAATTTTTCGCTTTCAAGTTTTGAGATTTTTTTTTATTTTTTTTTTTATTCAACAATCATGTATATGTATTTTTTTCGTTGTTACAAGAGGCTTTCGATAAATGGTAGATGGAAATAAAAAATACAAAAATAGAAAAGAGTGATTTTTAAAAGATTTTCGTTTGGTTTGGAAAATGATTTTTTTTTTTGTTCAACTTGTTTACAAAAAAAGTAAAAAATCGGTACATAAATAAATTTTAAATATTTTGTAGAGCTTTTTGCGTTGTTGGGTTGAGTTCACAAAATAAATTACTTTATCAATTTGGTACATGTACATTTATACGGCCACTAAACGTTTTTGACCGATAATATATGGAAAACATTGTGGGTGGTACTTTTAAACGAAATATATTCTACATTTTGATTTTTTTTCCCTTTATATGTGATTATTTTGCCTATTTCGGAAAAGGCTATAGTCCACTTAGATAAAATCTTCAACAAATTTAAATTTGTGCTCATAATAACCCCTTGAGGTAGTAAGTTTAAAACAAATTATGATTAGATTAATTTTTCTAAACTTAAAATTATCTAAATGTTGAATCAAAATATTTTAATTGCTTGAAAAATTATTATCTGTTACAAATATCTAAAAACTTTTAATATTTTTGCTAACAAAAAAGCTTGTAAAGTTTAAATTCCCATAAGAACTTCAAAAAAACATTTTATGTTACACAAGTACACAAAGCATACGAAAAGAAGAAGGTGAAAAGTAATTAGGTTCAAACAAACCAAAAAAATAAAAAATTAAGAAAATTGTCCGAAACGAACAAACAAAAAAAATCTTTCGAAAAGTTCAAGTTCAAACCAAAGTCATTGTCTTTTCTTTTTTTTTTTTTTTTTGTTTCTGTTACAACAAATAAAACACAAAATGAAAATAAAAGTTTTGCTAAATAATTATTAAATTAATTTACTAAATAGTTATACACAAGGATATATCTCTCTGCCAAAATAACAAAATATTATTTTTAAGGAAAATTAAAAAGTTTTGTCGTTTTCTAATTGTGCAACAACAATAATTTGTATTGTCATGAGCTTTTAAATATTACAACAACAAATTACCGAAAAATGTGAAATAAATCATGAAAATGAATTTAAATTTGTATATAATTGCCGAATTATCTTTTAAGCATTTTGATTTCATTCAGTTTGGTTGTTTGCCTATTTATAAGATGCATCAGCCGTTTGTTGAAAATGTTTTAGTAACCTACTATGTAAATTAAGTGATGCTTCTTTTGTACCTAGGTTATAATATGTGGAGCGAGTGGCTCTTTTATTGTCGAATTAGCGGCTCGGTTTAAATTTGTAAGACTACTTTGCTTGAGCACGTATGTAAAGTTTTCAACAAAAAACAAAAACGTATAGAGAGATATCGATTTAGTTGTTTGCTGTATTGAAGATTACCCAAAAAAGTCTTCTGTAGGTGAATGTGAAAATTGTCGATTTTTTTTTATTCTTTTTTATGGATTTTAGTGAGTTGCGCTGTACTGAACATTGCCCAAATTATAGAGTTTTGCCCGGGATATGACATATGCCACTAGCCAGCTTCAGAAGTGTGCTTTGATATAAAATTAGTAAGATTTGATTATGGCAATTAAAAATATTTTATAGGTGAATGTGAAAATTATCGATTTCTTTTAGTTTTATTTTATGAATTTTAGTGGTTTGATGTACTGAAGATTGACCAAATCATCGAGTTTTTCCCGACATGTGACATACGCCATTAGTTAGTTTGAGGAAAGAAACTGTACTCCATCTTTTCTGCACTTGTCCCCGTTTAGCGTTAAGCAGATGGAATTTCTTGGAAGCTCCTATCCTCAGTGACCTGGCGGATCTCAATCGGATGGACGTCAGGTGTATTCAACGCTTCGTTGTAAGCTCTGGATGGTTCAGTGAGTAAGGCCGAGAAAAATTGTATGTGGTATGGCTATGGGCCATTTTATTGTCCATGCATTAGCAAAGCGATTCAGAACTAAATATTCTTCGATAAAAATAAATACTTGGTGTCTCTGGTGCACCAGTACGGGCATCTAGTTGTGCTGTAATCAAATTTCGTTCGCGATTGAATACATACGTAATTCACTTGAATTCGAAATATTAACTAAAATATCCGAATAACAACCGCCAATTTTAATTGATCCAGTGACCATGAAAATTCTTGCTAACATTAAACTTGCTGACCCAAATGTTTACCAGCCGTAAAAAAAAAATTTGTTAATGGGTGCAGAAATATTTGCTGAAATTTAAGCAATTGGACCAATTAAATTAGTGGAAAATTTACAATATTTGCAAAACACCATTTTAGGATGGGTCGTTACTGGAGCAATATTCAACAAACCGACAGCAGCAGTTTCCTGTAATTTCGCTGTATTAAGAGCAGAATCATGCCACATAGAGGAATTGTTACAGAGAATTTGGGAGCTAGAAAATGTTGAAGAGAACTATCAAACGGCTGAATCGGACTGCGAAAATCATTATAAAACACTTCCAAGCGGGATACCTCGAAATCCACATCATTATGTCTTCAAGTCATACTATACCACAACTAAAACTAGAGAAGTCTTTGATGGCTCAGCCAAAATTACTATACTGGAAAATCGCTCAACGATTTGTTACTAATTGGACCAGTAGTTCAAAATGTATTATTCACGATGCTTCTGCGGTTTTACTAAAATTACAAACGTTACTCCGTCTGGAGTTATGTGCTACACAATTGCTGGCTAACTTAATGATGACAATTACTAAGGAAATCAACTTTCCCTACGAAAATATATTCTACTGGAGTGATTCCTCCATTGTATTACACTGGATCAACTGTACTAAAAAGCAAAAGTCGCATATCTGCATTTTAGTAATTTTGAAAAAACGAAGGTTAAAGTTTTAAAATCAAATGGTAAAACATTAAGAGGATTAAATGTATTACCTCATAATTTTTTTATTTTTTAAGTGATATTCATAAAAACCGCTTTTAGTCACTTAGGTGACATTTGCTTTTAAGTACAGATTAATTGCCATATGCAACTTGGTAAACGTTTGTTGCCACAAGAGTAGCCAACATTGAGCAAAATTCTGATCCTGTGAAATTGTAAAGTCTATATTCATAATCCAGCGGATCTGGTATCACATAAACTATAATATCTTAATATATCTTATATCTTTTCAAATTTATGGTGGTTTGGACCAGATTATCTACGAAATAGCAGCGACACTTGGAGAGTAAATCCCTTTGGAGGAAACACCGCCATTCTCGGTTCTGATATAAAATTGCTTGTGATGCGAAAACAATCATTATCTGCCACGATTCATTCTGTTAGTGATTCTCTCGAGCAAATTCATGCTAAAAATTCCTTTAGAAGGATCAATCATGCAATGGGTTATGTGCTATAGTTTATAAATAATTGTCGAAAAATAAATGCAAAACAAACAGGATCGTTGAACACAGCTGAAATTCATAATGGACTAACCGTAATCCTGCACTAAGTTCAAATTAAATGTTTTCCAGCTGAATATTTTAGATTGCAACGAGATAAATTTAGGGTGCAAGATGCTTCATTAAAATCGCTTTCATTGTTCATTGACGAAAACAAATTAATCAGAGTTGGCGGTTGACTACAATATTCATCATTATCATATTCTTCACGACACCAGTTTCTTTTGCTGAAAATGCATTTGTTTACGATGGTGCTCTAGTATGGTTTCTTCATATGGAACACTGACATGTTGGTCCGTGGGCGTTACTTGCAGTAACGAGTTATATAAACTTCTACACAGCACTGAAACTACAGAACGAATTAACACTATGTGTTAATCAAATCATTCGGAAATTTGCATCACCAGGATCACCTCATTTTATAGTACTCAAAAGTTACCTGTAATAGTTGTGCCTGAGTATATCATTTGGAGTGCGCAGTACTTTCCCAAGCCGATTTGAATTATTTAATTACAAATAAGTTAAAGTGGATCTATAAAAACTGTGGAACACTAGTTAGGCAACTTCGGCAGGTTGATGAATGTCCCGTATCGCCAAGCCCGCCTTTAATTTGAAATGACATTGAAAAACTATTACAGAAAATTCAAGAAGATATAAATACGGATATGTTATTTGGTAAAATTAATAAAATTAAGAAGATTTTGATTGAAGAAAATCAACGATTAATCTCAAAAGTTTTGCTTCTGGAACAAAAAGCTGTTTCACCAGAAAATCTAGAAAACAAAAATTGCATTGAAATTGTTGATGTACAATTGCAAAGTGTCGAAAATTGTGAACAAGCGGTGCTCAATGTGCTAAATTTCTTCAAAAATACCCGGAAATCCTGAAAGATAAACAACCCGTCCTTTAAGTTTAAATATAAACGTATAAGTAAATCTACGTTACCCGCCTTTCGAAGTTGCAATGAAAAAACGTTCTACGTCGCCCGTCCGTTAAGTGTTAATAGTATTTTAACTATATTTTTGATGTCAGCTTAAAGTTTAATGATCAAAATGAATTTTCTAGCATGTTATCTATTCCTTCATATATAATAATCATTTGTGGATTGTGTGTCAAAATATTAGAAGTATGCGGAAAAACAGTGCCAGATTACTAATTCAATTATCTTCCCCTTTACGTATGCCTGATGTAATTGTTTTAGCGGAAGTCAGGATCATATCGAATAAATTGATCTTGTATCAGCTTTCACATTACGATGCTGCAGATGGATGTAATAATAATTATAGTTCGGGTGGAGTATTAGCATATGTGAGTAAAGGCATCAAATGTTTGTCAATTTACCATAACTTAAATAGTGCCTACATCTTATGTGTGTGTATAGGTTTCATTCAAGTTTTGTTCATGAGTTAGTCTATGAATTCTCAACTTTAATTCAAACTGTTAAGTGTAAAAACTATATCGTAGTGGGTGATTTAAACATTGATATTTCCAAACTACCTAAGATTGAACCAATTAATTATTAATAAAATATGATACCTATACCTTTGGTCTGGAATCCAAAGTGAAAGAATTTACAAGAATAACAGATATCAGTTCCACGACCATTGATCATATATTCATGAGGATAGATCCGGGTTTCATAGATAATATTGAATGTGAAGCGTTAGATTATAATGTGTCGGACCATAAAATGCTTTCTCTGAAACTTAGCTTAGTCACACAGTTAGAAATAAGACGCCTATTTTTAACCCCAAACACCATCTTAAAAAGGGACCGGGTCAAAATGATTGTTAAATTTGACTCCTAATTAGAGAGGATCGTTTTTTGATAGAATACTTCCATAAAAAAGTTAGAATAGTAAACTATTACCCAAAGTTAGTTAGATAGTTTGTTAGTTCATTCTGACATCATAATTTAGCAAAACGTGTTAGTTTTAGGAGTATAGATTATTTACAGTCCATTAATGATTTTATCTATTATTTAGTATTATGAAAACGAAAAATTGTTTAGTGAACTCCTAATTGTTCTTTGATATTACCTCCTCCGAGCAAATAGAATTAGCAACGTAAAATTAATTTAATTATAATACTAAATAAGAGTTACTAAATAATTTCACAGAGTAATAAATGACACCCAAAAATAAGTTTAATCAATTCCGTACTAAACGTTGTTTAAACTCCAGAGATATAATAGGTTAAGCTGCATATAATAGAAGTATCTATTTACGTTTGAGTAGTAGATTTTATCATTTTTTAGGAACAAAAAAACACAAATTGACCCCTAAGTGTTCTTTCATTTTACCTCCTTCGAGTAAGTTGAATTAACAACGGAAAAAATTAATTTAAGTATAATTCGGAATTACTAAATAATTTCACAGAGTAATAAATGACACCAGAAAATAGGTTTAATCAATTCCGTACTAGGCGTCATTTAATCTCCAGAAAAAGAATAGGCCTAGCTACATTTAATAGGAGTATCTATACGTTTGAGTAGTAAATTTTATACCTTTTTAGGAATAATAATAACAACAATTCATTAAATTTTTAATTTTTTGTTTATTTAAAAAATCTATTTTATAATATGGTTTTATAAAAATTGTTTACATAAAATATATATTTCATTATTTAATAAAATTTTCTCAAAAACACATTTGTAAAGTAAAAGTTCCAATTTTATTAATGTTATACTATGGTTTCCCTTTTTAATTTTAAAACAATTTAGCCTAGAAATATAAGCTTCTATGATCCAATTTTGAACCATTAGGTATATTTCATTATCTATTAATAAAATATCAATAATTTCCCCGAACTCCGGTAGCCCAGAATTTACTGTTAAACATATAAAAAATTCTCTTTTATATTCAAATCCGTAATTTAATGATTTACAAAATATGATAGTTACAAAATTTTGTTTTCCTTGCAAAATAATAGATTGGTGTTCATAAGTCCCCAATTTTATTTTACTATCGATATTATATTCCAATTTTGTTCTAAATTCATTATTGTTGTAAATATTATAAAGATTTAGTTGATGTGAAACTGCTAACGTCTTACAAATATTTTTAAAATTTTTTTTTATATTACTGATTCGTTTAAATGGTAAGTGAGCCCCTTCGAATCGCATGCTCCATAAATGTATCAATGGCCCTAATTTCTCAATAGTACTAGCATAGTGTATCATAAAGTGATGCTTCGGCTTTAAAGGATATTTCGGATATAATACTTTAAATAATTGATGATGTTTTTCTACAAGCGTCTTTATTTTTAAAATCATGTGCTGAGAAAATCTTGTTGCAAAAATAAGGCGCCAAATTTTTATTAAAATAATTATTAAATTACAATGACTTCTCACAATTGGGATTGACGACTGAAATATGTCTCGCAAAACTATAGGAACATACGGCAACAGATTCCACATTTGTGCGGCTTTCTGCCCTACGTTGCAATTTTGGATATCAATAA
The DNA here is from genome assembly GCA_963556165.1 of Tipula helvola. Lineage (NCBI taxonomy): Eukaryota > Metazoa > Arthropoda > Insecta > Diptera > Tipulidae > Tipula > Tipula helvola. The sequence goes on along the minus strand of OY744482.1, from coordinate 82,109,372 downwards.
CAATATCACTAGGCCTATTTGAACGATTTAAATAACCGAAATTAAAACTTCGGAATTTAGACTTTAAGTCTGACATCGATATCAGTTTTTGATCATTAACAATGAAGTTCAGAAAAAGTGCAGTTTCATAAGGCCCGACACCTTCTAATTGATCGTGCATTATATCGACCACAGGAGAATCAAGTATGTGAAAATATTTCAGTTTATTTAATATGCAAGCTCCTTTAATTCCGAAATGATTGTTTATGTTGCTTTTTAACTCTTCTTCGATATAATTAAGCTGCAAATCATAATTATCTTTAGTTCTCAACTCAACATTTTCTTCTTTAAAATTTGATTGGATATCTTCTTTTTTAATTAGACACATACGGCAAAAATAGTTTGCAGAAAATGATTCGACAAAATTATGAACTGCATTCATTCCCAAATTGTCGCCACACACAGAAACTAAACCTGCTTTTATGATTTTTTGGTTATTTAAAAAATCAACTTCTATACCGTCTAGTTCTAATATTTTAAGTTCTTCTACAAATCTAGATAAAATTGTGTTCAACCCCACTGACTTTATGTCTTCTGAATAACAAAGTGACAGCAAATGTATATTATTTAATTGACTATAAGTGCGAACCGGGAAATTTCTTATTTGGAAGTAGAATGCACCTATTTTATGAATGGAAGTTTTTTTCCAATTGGGTTAACAACTTCAAATTCATCAAAGTAAAGTTGAATTTGTAGAGCATTTGGTGAAGTTACAAAAAGTTCATTTGAACATAAATATTTCCCATGATTTATATTTTCAATCACATTATTAGCCTCTATTGGCGGACTTTGCATTACATAGCTTTGAATATCTTTGTTTTTCAAAAGAAATTTTAATGTATCGACTATACTAACATAAACAAACTTATTTATTATTGGAACTTCCATGTACAGCTGATTTTGTTTGTTATATCTTTGTTCATAACGAGTATTCAAGTCAATTTCTATAGGTTGTGGTACAATACTAAACGCCTTTTTCCTTCTTTTATAGCTTGAGTTAGTTTCTTCGATAATTTCGATAACTGATTTGTGTAAAGAGGAAATTAGATTATTCTGTTCTGGACTATTTAGTATTGATGATTTTATAAATAAAAATAATAATTTTATTATTTGAAGTATAGAATTCACTATAATATCGATAGCACAATCGGACAGAGAAAGCTTTAGTATGTCATCCAACGAATGATTTATTAGGTCCAACATTTCAATATTTGGACTTGGTTCCAGGTTAAGGGAAGAATTATCTTCCGGGCTAACGATACAATTATCTACCATTGGTACACGGTCATAACTACTCTCACTAGGCTCATTTACTGCGTTTAATCTGTCGATATGAATTGTTTTCATGTGTCGTCTTAAACCACTAAATGTTTGAAATTTACATGAACAATTTCGAACTAAACAGATAATTTTATCTTCTCCATTTTCTTCTACATTATGCACATCTTTTTTCAAATGTTTGATCATTTCCTTTACGGTGGACCGAGTCTCACCACATATGTAACAAACGAAGTTCATTTGTAATTTTTCGGAACAATTAAATAAAAGAACTACGACTTAAAATTCTCTAACACAAAGATGTAATGTGAAACGTACTTCATGAAATTTACATTACAATTAGAACTTAAATTAAAATTTGTTAATTATGAAATAAAGGAAATTATGTGTTCGGCTAAATTATTTAAAAAGACGTTACAGAGCACTATTACAGGGTGACTGACACGAAGTGTTACCAAAACGAAACGAAACAGAATTTTTATTTTTTGATGAATTTTATTGAATCAAAGTAAAAAATGTTCAGAAATATCTAAATTTTCGAATTGCATTAGAAGTTTTCAATTTGGCCACCCTTAGCCGCGATTATAGCCTTCAAACGGCCGACAAAGCTATAGCATGCAGCACGAAAGTGGCTCTGCGGTATTTTGGCCCATTCCCGGCGAAGCGGTTGCTTGAGATGATCGATACTTTGGTATTTTTTTGTCCTAACCTTGCTCTTCAAAATACCCCAAACCGAGAAATCTAGCGGATTTGCATCCGGTGAATTTGGTGGCCATTGGGCAGTGGAAATGAACCGCGGGGACGTTGTTTCTCAGTCAATCTTGATTGACGCGTGCTTTATGACTCGGCGCCGAGTCCTGTTAAAATGTCCAGGCTATGCGGCCGAAATGTTTTTGTGCCCAAGGCTTCAACGCTCCCTGCAACACATGATCCCGATAAATTTGAGCATTTATCTTGATGCCACGGCCCAAAAAAACGAGCGGTGAACGGCTTTCGACCATTACGGTGGCCCAAACCATCACCATCGGCGGCGCTTGGTTTCGAGTGGCAATCCGTTGGTCCAAATTTTCAGTAGAACGGCCGGGCAAGTAAATTCGGTCGTTTTGCTTGTTCACATATTGCTCAATAACGAACAGTGACCCATCGGAGAAAACGAAATTCGGAAAATCGCCACTTTCGTGAACAATCACACTATTACGCTTGAATTCCATTGCGGATAACTTTTTTTCTGAATATTTCCCACTAAAACGCTTTTGTACGCTTGTAAACAATGAAATGCACTGTCATTAGTGTAAATTTGAGCGCTCTGTCATCACTGGTTTGACAGCAATGACAGTCTGAAGTTGGTAACACTTCGTGTCAGTCACCCAGTATATTGTTAATAATTATTGATACTGTAATTCATTAGATTTAAGTGAACATTTTACTTCAAATTTGTTAAATATGAATATGAAATATAAAATACTAAACGTGTTCTCGAATAAGTAAATAATTGCGATGCTCAGTTATATGTATATTATTCATATTTTCAGAATACTTTAAATGTTAAAATAATTCATTAAAAAAATTGAACATAAATTAAAATTGGTTAATTATAAAATATAGGATATTGAATTATGTTTTCAACTAAATTATTTAAAAAGCGTTACAGAGCTCTATTAAATTGTTCACAATTATTGATACTGTAATTCATTAGTTTTAAGTGAACATTTTGCTTAAAATTTGATTATTATGAATATGAAATATAAAATATGAAACATGTTCCCGAATAAATAATTTAACAAATAATTGCGAAGCTCAGTTATATATTGTTCATATTTTCAGAATATTTTAAATGTTAATATAATTACTTAGTGTGAAAAGAAAATTGAACATAAATTAAAATTTGTTTATTATGAAAAATAAAATTGAGAATTATATTTTTGATTATTTTTTTAATAAGTCGTTGCAGAGCTCTATTTTATTATTCATTTAGTACGTGAAAATTCAACATAAATTAATAATTAAGTAATATAAAACTAACCTACGGCTTTGATTTAATTATTTAATAAGGCATTGCACAGTCTCATGCAAGTTGATATATGGTTAAGGTTAATTTGATAAATGAAATGTTGTATGTATCCCCATAAAATTCTTAAATTTTCATCATATTCGATGTTTAAAATATAATGAACCTTAAAACAAATGTCGATGGCGTGCTTTAATTCATTTCCTGTATCTACTATATTCCCGTCCACGGCAACGTAGTAGTTATTGATCTCATTTAAGTTTCGTCCGGATGCTATAATATATGGTTGTTTGTTTATTATTGTTTTCTGTTCAAGTGATGTATTGTTCTGAAATTAAAATACAAAAATGTTTATCTATTTTAAATTTTAATCAAAATTTCAAATATACCTCATGTAAGACTACTAATTTTCCAAATGATATTGCAACGCCACATTTATTTGAGCTGCCGCGACCCTTAACTGCAGGTGGACATAATGTTAGTAAACAGAAGAGAGCTTTTAAAGATGTACATAAACCTAAATTTACAAAAACATTAATATTAAGGAATAATTTTGGTTTGTTATAATATACTATGAATTCACAACTTTTATTTGCGAGTATGAGCCAAAATATTCTGAAGCAACAATATTTTTGAAATTTTTACTTAAAAGTGAAAATTTGTATTTGTTTTTAATTTACTTTTGTAAAGAAATATTAAAGAAACGAAAAATTAAAAAATTATTTTCTATTATGTGTTAGGAACAGCTTTAGTTTCAATAACCATTTAAATTTTCTTTACAAAGAACAATGATTTATTTTAGTAACTCAGTTGAAAATCACCATTCATTAAGGAAAATTCAAGAATTTATGAGTTTTATTGATTTATATTTTTATCCTTATTGATATTTATATTATTTGTTCAAAATGCACTTTATAATATTTTTTATCGATTAAATAAAAAAATGAAAAAACAGGAAGAATGTGAAATGGTTTTCGAAACTAAATTTTAGCCGGTTTAATATAAGTAGATAAATATTTCTCTAAATCAAATGACTGAAAAATGTTTCTTCTCATTAGTATAGTTCTGGATTTAGAATATTTTGGTTCAAGATTGGGAACACACTAGTTTAACTAACTAATTTACATTACCTAAATTTTCAATTGGACCATTTCTGCTTTGTTCTGCCGAAAAAATAATTTTATTTGCATTAGATTCATTCCAAAATTCTAACAACTTATTGCATTTTCCCGGTTGATTTAACTCGAACTCGAAATCAATCTAAATAAAATTATATTAAATATAAAAAAAATTATTTATATAATTAAATACAAAATAAAAATATTATTTAAAATAAATACAATAATTAAAGCAGTTTTTATAAATTTAATTTGTCTTTTATGTTGATTTTTATTATTAAGGTTATGTATCTCTAAATGATATAGTAATATCATAGACAATCATACTAGATTTCTCATTTCATAGTAACTAAAGGAAAAAAACAAAACTTCTGATAATTCCAATGTATCGTTGTGTTGTGTATTTTATAAGGCAATGATTTTAGAATGCGTTGCAAATATAATACCTATATGCAATACATCGATAACATTTGAATGGAAATTTTTTATTTTTTTTTTTGTGTTTTTAGTCAAATCAGATATCTATTATGAATGTCTATGGTAATATCAAAATCTATATATACATACAAAATCTATATATGAATACATCTCTTTACCTTCTCTTGGAGATTCAAGAATAAAGTCATTGGCAGCAAAAAAATTAAAAATTATAATAAAAATTGCTTTAATTAAAAGAAACTAAAAATTGTTGTATTCAATAAACAAAAACTACTTACCAATTCGACTTTTTTCAATAATATAGGATATATTTCGGGTATTTTATTCGATTCTGTGATGATTAGAGATTGCCGATGTTGAACGGTTGCACGTAAACTATTTTTAATATCATCCGTCTCTGAGCTAGTGCTTGCGGATTTTAAAAATTGTATATGAAATTCCAAATTATCATTTGAAATTTGCTCTGGGTCAGTAGCTGCTGAATGTTTTGCTTCAGAAATATTAAAAATTTTATTTTTTTTTATTAAAATTTTGCTTAATGTTTTCAATCTATTTCCTAAAAAGCCTCCTCTGGTCTTTGGATCATAAACAATTTCCTAATTGTGGAATAACAGAAAAATTAATATTAATAAGTTTATGTTTTAGTAGGTATTGCGATTCAAAATTATTTTATAGTTTTAATATCTTACATATTTCCTTCAGTTGTCTCATCACGAAGACATGGAAATATTTGGATGGTTGCTTTGGCCCAAAGAATTTTATCATCCCTTGAAATATGTATATTATTTAGTTGAATATGGTCAGCAATAATATTAATAACCTTAATACGATCTTTGGTCGTGAGAAACTTGTGTTTTTGATAATTTTCCAATAAAGTTTGTCCATTTATGTCAATGTTTTTTTGGTGTTTTATATATTGCTCCAAATCCTATAAAGAAATATTATTCAAAATTAGTTCATTTTGAAATTGCACCGTGATGTATGATTTTAATCTCACCTTTCGTAATAAATTTTCTACTAATCTTTTTCTTTCTGGAAATTGAACTGGACATTTATCATCATTTGATTCAGAAAAATTCCAGGAACAGTTACTTGATATCGTTGAAGCTGATGATGGTGACGGAGATATTGGGGATATATCCAGATTTAATACATCCAATGGTGTACTTTTTGGTACTAGTTTAAATCCGTAATTTATACGGTCGTAGCTTTTAATAAAATGTTCGAATATTTCACGTGGTATGATCACGTCGCATGTATCCAATAAAATAACTTCTTTTAAAATTTTAAATTGTTGTTTCGCTAAATAAATACAAGGTATTAACAATAAATTAGTATTAAACACGGTAAGTTTTAAACGAACAGGATGCCCCAGTAATAAGTACACTAAATTTAAGAGCTTATTTTTAACCTTAAAGTAAATCGAAAATTTCTCAACTACTTATTTTTAAAGTTTTTAAGAGATGAACTTAATAGACAAACCCAATTTTAAAATATAAGATTTAATGAAATTCAAAGTGAACAACAAATAAATCGGGAAAATGTTTATTTTGAACTTGGTTTTGTCAAGTAAATTCGACTCGTATGGGGATGACTAGTATCACAAAATGTTACTGAATTTTTTGGTCTTATTTTTTATTTACCAACTTTCTTATGAATAAATTATTTAATAGAAAAAACTATTTTGGATTAAAGTACAGTTGGGGGAAATTAAATAAGTTCGATCGAAAGATAAATTTAATAGAACTACTACATACATACATTTACCTAGATGAATGAAAGATAGTTGTAATCCTTGAATTATGAATGAAAATCGGGATTTGGAACATAATATTTCATTTAAATAGCAAAACCTAGATTAACTCAACTATGGTTAATGTATTTATAACTGAGACATTTTACATACGTATGTATACATTTGTAAATTGTTAATCATAAAAATAAAGAGGTAGCATTCAAATTTATTAGTCAATCTAATTTTCATAATAAATTTTAATTCTAAGGAAAGATATAGTTAATTTACTGTTGTAAAAAATTATTTGATCAATGAAAAAATAATAATTTAATTTAAAATTATTTTCAATTAAATTTAAAGTTTGTTTGGCTAATTCATTGAGATTAAGACTTTTATATTTGTTTTACTGTTTTACTTCTCGCAAAGGGTTCAACAATTTGTTGATAAAATCACAAAAATAATTTCACATGGTTTCAGCACTCTAATACAAATGTTGGTCTTGGTAGATTTCAAATAGCGGCTGGTTAATTGAATGAGGTAACTTTCTTATTTGGTTATATGTATAATGTAAGTTAGACCTCCGATTTAATCTTATGGGTATTTAGATGGAGCGGATAGTCATCCCGATATAAAAACTTGCATTCAAAACAGTGAGATAACATTCTAGAACTAATGTTTTCTAAGAAATATCTCTTGCGAGATATTATAAATACGACTGAGCATGAACACACAAAGCCTTAATGTTTATTTAATTATCCAATAGTAGTTTGAAATTTAATTGATTTATGAAAATCGATCATTAAATAATTATGAGTATTGGTTTGGGGAAATATTTTTTACAAAAGTAAATTAACAGTATTTTTCCCTATAATACAACTTCAAATTATGTTCAAATTAGCATTTTTCAAAAATTGTATATTAATATTATTTTTACGTTGCAACAAAAATTAGCTGGTCCAAATATACTTGAATATACCGCATATATTTTTCATATATTTAGGTAAAATATAACAAACCTGATGAAATTATATCATCATATGTGGGAAAATTCTGATTTATTATATAAGAGACTTTCACCCAGCTTGTACTACTCATGTATGTTATTTTTATGAGTTCCTCAGTGTAAATTTCACTTTCATTAATAATGAAGTTATTGACTTCCATTTTAAAAATTGATTGTATTTAATTGTTATTTTGCTGAATTTAAAGTTACTTCAAACAATGTATGTCCTTAAGAAAATTGTTGAACCGTTGACGTATTGATGCTTTTTGTTAGTAATAATAATTTTTAGCTACAACTGTATCTTTCCTCAAAGATATAAATTTGAATTAATCAAAAAGAGAACGACATATACATACATTCTTGAAACTTGCAACGGCTTTTTGAATAATAAAATGAGACGTATCGCACACTTATATATTACATAATTTATTAACTATTTTATTAATCAAAAGGTCGTTACAAATTTGAAAATTATGTACATGAAACACATTACTCAATTTACTTGAAACACATTTAAGTCACTGAAGAAAGAAAAACTAATTGCACGTACCACTAAAATTTACACGAGTTAATTTTTCTTTGCCTCTTTATAATGGCCAGATTTCTGAACTGAAATTTAACGTACACTATATATATTTTACATATCACATAATATAATTGACTTATTTCAATAAACAATTTTTTAATTATTTTTTTGACTTTAATTATTTTTTAGAATTTTTACACTTTGCACCTTCTGCAATGAAAACTAAAACTGCAATGATTTAAGTATACGATTGCCTGGCAATCAACGAATTTATTTTCGACACATTATTAACCAAATAACATTAAAATTAACTCCGATTTAAAATATTATTTATTTTTTGTAGATAAAAATATTGTGTAATTGTAAAGTAATTATTATGTAATTGCATACAGGATCATAATGCGAGGGAAAAATAATTATCCCGTTAGATTTTGTTTTCATTGTGAGGTATTTGACGTCTCTTTCCTCAAAATTATAAATTTGAATTAATCAAAAAGAGAACGACATATACATACATTCTTGAAACTTGCAACGGCTTTTTGAATAATAAAATGAGACGTATCGCACACTTATATATTACATAATTTATTAACTATTTTATTAATCAAAAGGTCGTTACAAATTTGAAAATTATGTACATGAAACACATTACTCTATTTACTTGAAACACATTTAAGTCACTGAAGAAAGAAAAACTAATTGCACGTACCACTAAAATTTACACGAGTTAATTTTTCTTTGCCGCTTTATAATGGCCAGATTTCTGAACTAAAATTTAACGTACACTATATATATTTCACATATCACATAATATGATTGAACTTATTTCAATAAACAATTTTTTAATTATTTTTTTGTCTTTAATTATATTTTACAATTTTTACACTTTGAACCTTCTGCAATGAAAACTAAAACTGCAATGGTTTAGGTATATGATTGTCTGGCCATCAACGAAGTCATTTTTGACACATTACAAACCAAATAACATTAAAATTCTTTTAAAAACATTACATGTTAAGTTACAGTTGATTAGTTGAACATATTTTAAAATATTGAAGACTTACAGTACAGTATACGATAGATATGCAGTTTACATTCTCATGGATTGCTACTACTATTACGTTTTTATTTTGGCTTGTTAAATACTATAAAACTAAAACGAAAAAATTGAGATTATGCAATATAGATAATTACTGAAATTATAAACACGGCTTATCCATAAAAAGACATGTAAGTTTAAATGGCGAATAATTCTCACTAGAGGGTTTATCAAGCGTTTTGGTATGGTTGAATAGGGGCAAATACTCGGTTGTGTATTAATCGAAGTATATGATCGTTGTTTCGGCATGTATTACGTGGGGCGCTTCCAGGTCCGCCAACTGTTGACAACATGTTGAGCAAAATCAACATTTTGTTTCCTGAATGCATTCGATTTATTGAAAATTTCCAAAGCCAACATGTTGCGAGACCTGAAATCGCCCATTGTCATATGCTTCTACGTCAATTTAGATATAGTATAGTATTGATGATATAGTATTGAACTTCTATAAAGTATTTATATTAAATAAAAAAATAAAAACAAAAATAAACAAACTGAAATATTTTAATAAACTGGTACCTATTTTCTATGTCAGACAAACATATTTAAATATTTCTATGGCATAGAAATAATGCAATTAAAGCATGTTGGATTTTTGTTACACGACCCAAGTACAACAAAATTGGACTCATTCATCAGTTTCAAGTTTTTTTTGCCATTTATCAAAATTATCGTTGGAACTTAGGTAGCCCACACCTATCAAGTTCCAGATAAGGTTAGAATTTTTGTTTCACTTTTCATAGTTAATCTTATAATAAAATAAAATTCAAACTTTTAACGCAGTTTAAAAAAAATCAAAATATATTTGAAGTCGTGATACTTGGTGAACTGAAAAACGAACTGTTTCATAAATTCATTCATTTCTTTTCGTATTTAAAGAAAACATAACATACATAACATACATAAATACATACTTTAATGGAGTTAACACTGGTATTAAAATGAAAATAATAAGTTTTACAACAACTGGTAGTAAAGTTGTGATATTTTATTGAGGTAACTGTATTAATGTATTTGGTAAGGAAAAATTTGGAATAACATTTCGGAAGTAAATTGTTTTTAATGACAAATCGTTATTAAATTTTAACTTCTTGTCGATTTAACTGCCCCTAGCAATTTTTTGGGGTTAGCGAAATGGTTTTTTTGAAGATAAATTTTAACTACTAAGAGCAAAAACATATTTATATTCGTAAAATAGTTAAATTAAAATCAACTACTATTGATTTTAACTCACCGTTTGGGAAGAACGTCCCATTTTTTACTGTGCATGTGCTCAAAAAACTGATGAAAGTGTCCCCAAACTAAAAATTGATTTCATCGAGTTAAAGAACTTATTAAAATTTGAGGCTTGGTATAATACTTTTCATTGTGTCGACCCAAACCGCATGCGTACGAAGAATTTATTTCAAAGTTCTCTTATTAAATACGTAAACGATTGTACAACTAGAACAGTGAGGGGAAAAATTCCGGTTAAACTCCAACCTTGAATTAGAGACGGTTTATGCAAGCTGATTTATTTAAAAAATAAGATAAATCAAATTTTAAAGAACATTCAAAAAATGTGAAGCTTAAAAAAAAATTAGAAAAATTAAAAAGAAATTATCATAATATGACATACCGGCCACTACAAAATACACATTACTATCGGCAGAAATTGGAAAATTCAAAAACAGACTAGAAATCATAATGGCGGTTTGTTAATAATATTTTAGGAAGAAAAGAATGTTCACCAACGATCAGTGCGCTCAAAGATGATACAGAGCATATTTATGATTAATCCAGTATTGCTACAAATTTTAATAATTTTTTTCTACAGGTTATAAATGATTTAAAAGCCAATATTATAATAATTATGCCCCCCTTTCGATATATCGGAAAGAGGATATATTTATAATAAGTGCGGAATAGCGTCTTTTGCATTTTATAACCTAAATGAGGAGAAAATTTTATTAGCCATTAATTCTTTAAATAATTGTTCGTCTTGCGGTCATAACAAAATTAGCAGTTTCGTCGTAAAGCAAACCAGTAATGAAATCGTCAACGTGCTATGTTTTATTTACGATTTGAATCCCTCTATTGGTATTTACCCATATGCCCTTAAATCTGCTGTTGTGATTCCATTATTTAACAAAGGTGAGAAAGTGGATATTTGTTATTATCGAATAATCGCATTGGTATCCGTATTTGCTAAAAGTTTTGAAAAATGTATCAAAAATATGTAAAATCCTGCGTTTCCCCAATAAGAACAATTTTTTCTCAGACAAGCGATTTGGATTTAGAGAAAGTAGAAGTACCGAATATGCGCTGTTGGAGTGTCTAAATAATATTATTGTTCCGTTGAATGACCGCAAGCTTGTAACCTGTAACTTTATAGATATCACAAAAGTATTTTATACTGTGCACCATTCCTTACTTTTGCAGAAATATTATGCAGGGTTTAGAGGGATTGTCAATAATTAGTTTCGTTCCTATCTTACAGACCAAGCTTCAGAAAAACTACAATGTGGGGTTCCGCAGGGATCCGTTTTAGTGCCACTGCCAATTTCTCTCAAATTTTTCTCATTTTCAAGGAGTTTTGGGTATATGTATTACGTTTTTTATCATATTTTCGGAACGGGCTGGCCAATTTTGGTTTTCACAAAGGTGTTTTAAAGCTAGAATATGTAAAGTTTTTAATAATTTTCAATTTTGGAATTTTGGTGATTTTTCGAATCTGTATTTCTTAGTAACTCGATAACAAAAAAAGGAATTTTTTTAAATTAACGTTAAATCACTTGCTAATAATGATACTTTAGTCTGCCCAAAATTCAGCTAGGCCGAAGTATAAAATTTTAAAATACAGGCTTTTGAAATCAACAGTTTATATCTCTTTCCACTCAAATTGTCTTTAGACACTAGTATTGCCATTTTTATCACAGCAGTTTAAATTTCTTGTAATTTTTAAATGTTCTTTGTATAATGCTAACTGTCTTCTAAGGTGAGGTGGTTCAATATTGGACAATATCGGCAACCACGGTAATGGTGTTGTTTTAATTGTACCCGAAATAATTCGCATGCAACTATTGAGTTTTGTATTTACATGATTTGTATGGACACTATGTTCCCATTCAGGCGTCGAATACACCAGTGATATTGCTAATATACGTAACGTTTCAGTGTTCGCACCCCCATCGAGTTCCAGATATTTTTTGGATAACGTTCACTCTTGATTTAATCTTTTGTCCAAGTTTTAAATAATGTCTTCTAAAAATTAAAGCTCGATCCAAAGTAACTCCCAAATACAACGGATTCTGATTAAATTTGATTAAAATACCATCCATGTAAACATTTAACCGAGTATTCGAATGTTGATTTGATAAATGAAAAAATGCAACTTCGGTTTTGCTGGGATTCGCCTTCAGACGCCAATTCTTGTAATAATCATTTAGTAAATGCAAATCCAATGTCAAAGTACGCTCTGCATCTCCCACCGCTCTGTCATTGTAAGGAAATTGGTAAGCTATTGCCAAGTCGTCAGCGTAAAGAAACTTTCTAGATTTTGTTTCTGGCAAATCAGATGTATTGAACAAAGCAGGAGCAAGAACTGAACTTTGAGGCAATCCATTATTCTCACAACGAATTCTAATTTTCTGATTTCTCAAATGTACAACAAATTTTCGATTCGATAACAGAACAGAGATCATGTTTAAAGTTTGTGAACATTTTAAAATCTTGCTTAATTTCAACATCAATTCTTTCTTCCATATCGTATTATATGCTGCACGTAGATCCACGAACGCAACAGGCGTTTGTAATTTGTCTTGAAATCCTGCTTCAATATGTGTTACCAAAGACAAAACTTGATCATAACAGTTTCTTCCTGGACGAAAATCGGCTTGATAATTTGGAATATATTCTTTAAGTGTTGGGAAAAATTCTGTTATAAATAATTTTTTCGAAAATTTTATATATAACCAATGCACAGCAAAGATATCGGTCTAAATTTTCACTTAAATGTTTGTCCTTTCCAGGTTTTAAAATGGCACGAACTTTTGATAAATTCCAAATCGGAGGAATTTTGCCACGATTATAACAATCAGAATAAAATTTCGCCAACCAATTACGGGCGTTTTTTGATAAATTAATAAAAAATTCGGGAAACACCTCATCCACTCCACTAGCTTTTCTTGGTTTTAGATATGTTAGTACCCTATTAATTTCATCTAAAGATACTGACGAATCCAATGGAGAATCCGTAATTAACTTCCTTGATCTTCTCCATTTATTTTTAACGTTTCGAATTTTATCTTTGGGTATACGAAATTTTGAGTTTTTGACAAATGTTGACGCAACATCCTTCGGATGTACTGTTGTAATGTTAACCCCATTCTTATTACTAAAATCACCACTTTTCTTTAATAGATCCCATGCTTCTCTGCTTGAACATGAAAAATCCATTGTTTCAACTAAATTTATCCATTCCGCAGTACGCTCCTGATTAAATTCATTGATTAATTCATCTGAACATTCTTTAGATTCGTACTATTGATACAACATCCATAATCTTTCAAATTCATCGGACCAACTTGGAATGTATGTTCTTTGAAACCCTCTTGGAATAAACCCATCTGATGTTCGAATGTATCGCTTTGGCAAATTCTACCCAATTACCTTTTTTAAAGTTCCATCTCGGTTTCGGCAATGATTTTATTATTGGAATTTCTATTCCGACTTCTACAGCAGATAAGACATTGAACGAATCATCTGTCGAAACGAAACATAGATCCGGGTTATATCCTCTGTTCCATCTACCAGAATGAAATGTTGGTTTATCTTTAGTATCAAATAATAAGTGTAAACGGTTTCTGTTTGCCCAATTAAGTATAAATTCTCCATTCAAATCATCTTGGTTGTAATTTGTAACGTTGTAACCCCACGCCACACACAATGATGACTATTGAAATCGCCCATATACTGCGGGATGATTAAATATCGGCAATGGTGTAGACCAAGAAGAGCCAGGAGGTTTATAAACATTTAAAATTTTCACGTCGTTTAATTTGATAACCAGAATTTCAATATTATTGATGTTTGATTTTAATAGCACGGAACAGTCGTCGTGCTCATAAATCACTTCTTGGTTATGATGAATAGAATCAATGCACGAAAATTCATTTATTAATCCGCAATTCAAAAATTGAAGATCATCTTTCATATGGGTTTCCTGTTGAAGCAAACCACCACATTTATTAGAGTGAAGAAATCTTGACAAATACTTCACTTTCGCCTTCGTTAATCCTTCAACATTTAATTGACATATTTTAATAACAGCACCGACGGTACGCCATTGTGGTTGATAGTCTTCTTCAACTTCATTATCAATATTTGTTTCACCGGGAGGTTCAGAATTGAACAGGTTCGGTGTACACTTTTCTAATATTTCGTTATCCATAATAGATACCGGTGGACCTCACAGGTTCCACTAACTCCATCAGCTGCTCCGTTTCCATTAGCTGTAGCAAAAAGATCTATTCTGATTTTAGCTAAAACACGTATCATTTGCAATGATATCGGATGAATTTAAACATGCTACAAACCAAGTATACCTTTTCCAGATGGAGCTGATAAATTTTCTCAATAATAATAGTGAGATCTATCCTGCGTCTACAAAATTGACTTACTTTTCTGATGGATCACCAGCACAATTCCAAAAAAAAAAAACATTAACATTTGCTAAAAAGTAAATACATGCTGAGTGTGTTCCTGAAGCACCTGACAAAAAGCGTTCTTTTGGTCGTTCAATAACAAATTTTTGCAAAATTCTGCTTTTTACGTCATCTGATAATGGATTACCCTTAATAGGATCTGGGTAACTATAATGTCCTTTGGTAGCAACTAGTTATTTCATTTGGTTGCTTGTGTATCTGCTTACTTTAAATTCTTTTGTATACGCGTTTCACTACAACTAGCTGCTAATTAATGCGGTGAGCAAGTACATACATATATCCTTTGTAGACGGTGGTTCCCGGGAATTCCCGGGAACCATTTCCTGGGAATTTTACATATCTTATTAAACCCGAATCCCGGGAATTTGGGAAAAAATTAAAAAAAATTCAATAATAAAATGTAAATATTGTTATACCGACGACGACTTACGAAGTCACGAGGATGCACAACACCAAGGTCGCTTGTCTCTTTACTTCAATTCCGCAAACAGCAAGATTATTGACCTTCCTCTTCCTCTACGAGGATTTCTGTTTGGGGAATTGAGATTTTGGACTTTGTTTGAGGGAAGAAAATACTATTGAATAATTCAAATTTCCACGGTATCAAAAAGCTGACTACGTTAACTTTATTTTCATTTTTACATCACGGGTGTTGGGTGAATCTCAATAGGGTAGGGGTTGACCGTCCATAGCCATGTATCTCGTGGTCTATATTCCAACGCTGCAACTATGTAGTGTAACCAATGCTCGTTTTCGACCACCAGGAAATTTATGTGGGATTTGCTCGCCGCGAGGGGGGTTCATTGGTCGAAAACCATCACTCGGCATTTGTTCTTTATAGTAACTCCTGGTTAAAAAAAAAAAAAAATTGCTCATAATTGAACCGCTCATGGGGCTCATTCACATCACTAATAAACTGGTCAGCTAACACGACATATCTCTAATCGACGATATCATTGAATCCAAAATTTTCTTTTGTTTTTTTTTTTTTTTTTGCTTTTAATTTACAAAGTTTGAATAACCCTAATTTTATAGCCAAAGAAAATATCACCAAATTCAGAAATTTTAAATAATGTGAAAATTTAAGAAAAATTTAAAAGCAAAATACACCAATAAAATAAATTTTATAAAAATAAACTTAAAAGGTAACCTTAGCGGTGGAATTAGCTGTCCTCCCGGTAGTCTCTTGTATACGGTATTCCCTTGCGTAGTTGCATACACGATTTTAAGCCCAAATAGCAGTTATGTATTGTGATAGGAATTTATCGATCACGGTTTTTAAGATTTCGGAAATTAAAACATTTAGATTTATGTTATTTTTTTATACTAAATTTCTGTTTTTATTTCTCCAAAAACTTCTTTATTTTTTTATTTTTATTTCATGTAATTAAGTTCAGTATAGGCACCAATTTAATAAACGGTTAAATTTTTTTATTTTATTATTATTCAAGCATTAAAGTTTCTGATTTATTAAGGATTATTATAACATTGATTAACAACTCAACAGAAAAATTAGCACCTTACATACAAATATGAGTATCTATGCTCAGTTAATTATTATTTAGTTTTTATAATTCTTATCAATATTAATTTTATTTTATGATAATCCAATATAACTTATTAATTAATGATTTCTTTTTTTCAAATAGTTTATAAAGTAACCATTATATCAAACTTAAGAAATTAAGAAAACAAATTTAATTTAGTCACTTATCGTATGATACATATTTTTTTTCGACATTTTTATTTACTTTGTGCTTATTTTATTCTCTAACGTTTCTTTTTATTATTTCCAAATTTTTTTTTTTTCAATTATTAAAAGCAAGCTTGAAAATTCTGGACCAACTGACTAATGATATTTTTTTTTCAACCCGACTCATAAAAAAAAATTAATTGTTTTTGAAGGGGAAAGCTTAACCAGTTGTTTGTTTTTTTTTTTATTACATTTTTTTCAAGCACCGCTTATCAAAAAAAAATCAAACAAGGTGATCCATCATATCGTTACAGGGCAGATTCGAACGTGTGTTAAAAGGATGCTTCTAACCACATTCGACTCTGAGTTTTACGATTACAAACAATGCGCACACCCATCATACATATACACAACTAGAGTTTCAAATCTTTTGCATGAAAATTTCCCAGAATTTTGTCATTTTCATCTTTGCACACGTAAGTGACGTTTCCAATTTTCTGGTGTATAACCGCTTTTATATATTTTGGACAAAATTTTGCACAAATATTCTTGGAGGCATCGCTTTGCGGATGTTGTAATATATAAACAATTTGTCCAGGTGTGAAATTAATAGGACGCGTTCGAAGATTATAATGTTTGGAATATTTTTCATAGGCCGTTTTCAGATTTTTAACTACAGTGGAATGTAATATGGAAAGTCTGTCCGTGTGTGGTAAAACTTCTACATCGTCACCTAGGGAATGCATGTCTCGCAATATTTCATATGATTTGCCATTTGTGATCATATGATAACCGAATAACAAAAAGAATGGGGAGTATTCAATTGTCTGATGGATTGCAGTGCGTAGAGCGCAAGCAATTTCAGGTAAGGCCTTATCCCAGGTTCTGTGTTCAGTTCCAACATACGCTCTAACAGCCGCTACAACCGATCTATTCACGCGCTCTGACGCGTTTGCTTGAGGTGAGTATACTGCTGTTTTACTGTGTACGATGTTGAACTCGCTCAATAGGTCTTGAAATGCTTTACTGATAAATTGCGGTCCATTATCGGTTCGCACTTGCTTGGGTACCCCAAAGACTAGGAATACTTCATTTCTTACGTAATTTATTATTTTAGTTGTCGTGCTTGAACTTAGCGGTTTTAGTAGTACGAATTTTGTGAACTGGTCTAATATCACCAAAATATACGTGTTACCCAATTTGGATCGTGGGTAAGGTCCCATGAGATCAATATAGATATGTTCCCAAGGCCTGGTGGCGAATACGGTATCACCCAAAGGAGGCTTCGAGATACAATTAGTACTTTTGGTAGTTTTACATATCTTGCAAGTTTTTACAAAATCGTATACCTGTTTTCGTATTCCGGGCCAGTAAAAATGTTGTCGCAATCGGGTTAAAGTTTTCAAAATACCACCGTGGGCAGCAAGAGGCGCGCTATGAAACTGTTGGATGAGATGATCCGTCATACTTTGTGGAATCCATAATTTACAGTTTGAGAGGTCGGTTAAAGAAGGATCCACATTCGTACCAATTTTTATATAAATACGGTCGGACAATATCTTAAACGCGGGGTATTTATCAGGACATTCCAGGATTTGTCTTCGGAGCCTAACATATTCCACATCATTGAACGAAACTGATGAGAGATCCACTGTCGTATGCAAGTCTGATATGACTGAGTCACAAAACATCCTAGACAAGGAGTCGGGCACTACATTTTCCGATCCACGCTGATGTTCGATATTAAAATCATAAGCTTGAAGCTTGAGACTCCAGCGAGCCAGTTTGCCATTTAGATCGTTCTGTGCCATTAGCCATTTAAGACTAGAATGGTCGGTTATTATTGTAAAATGATAACCTTCGATATAGGGACGAAATTTGCTTACGCTTAACACCGCGGCTAAGCATTCGAGTTCCGTAGTGCTATAATTGCCCTGGGCTTGATTAAGCTTCTTCGACATGAAAGCAATCGGTCTTTCGTTGCCTTCGGAATCCTTTTGGAATAACACACTCCCGACTCCTGTTTTGGAAGCGTCACACCTAATCCAGAAGGGTTTCGAATAATCCGGGTTTACAAGTAACGGAGCCGTAGTCAACAAATATTTAAGTTTCTCTAGAGAAATCTGAGCATCGCTAGTCCAAACAAATTTTGGTTGCTTTTTTAAAAGATTGGTGATAGGAGTGGTTACTTGGGCATAATTTGGTATGAATCTCTGGTAATACCCTGTCATCCCCAGCAGACGGCGGGTTTGCTTTACGCTTGTTGGTGGTGGAAAATTCCTTATGGCCTCTACCTTTTCCGGATCCGTCCTAAGTCCACCTTCTCCAACTATATACCCTAAATATTTTATTTTTTTCATGAAGAAGTGACTTTTCGATACATTTATGGTAAGACCGGCATCAGAAAGACGTTTGGAGACAAGTTCTAATAATTGAAAGTGTTCTTCAATCGTGGCCGAAGTAATCAAAAGATCATCCAGGTAAACAAATATTTGTTGATGATAACAATGTGGAATGACCTTATCCATCAGACGACATAACGTCTTAGGAGAGTTGCATAAACCGAATGGCATCACTCGAAAGTGGTATAGCGGTCGACCAGGAACTGTGAACGCAGTTTTATCTCTAGAGGCAGGAGCTAGGGGAATCTGCCAGAAGGCATCTTTAAGGTCAATGCTGGAGATATATTTAGTGCAAGTTAACCTACCGAGCAGACCGTTTATTAGTGGCAGAGGGTACGCATCTTTCTTCGTCACAGCATTGACCTTGCGAGAATCCAGACACAATCTAATTTTGTTAGGTTTTCGAATAAGCACCACTGGTGATGACCACGAACTCGAGCTTTCCTCTATTACCCCTAGAGATAACATTCGGTCAAGTTCCTGGTACATCAATTCCTGAATCGCCGGAGAAACGGCATAATGTCGCTGCCTAATTGGAGGACTGTCGCCCACATCTATGTGGTGTTCCAATATTTTCGTTTTTCCTAGCCCCTTTTTTTCAAACGAGGGAAATAAGGCCAATATTCTATTAAATTCCACTGACTGAGCTGGCGTTAAGCAGTGAGTATTATCATCGGGAACTATAGAAGAAGGGGATTCTATTGAGTCTACGACTTGTGGCCTGATTTGGAAAGTAATCCAAAAGTCTATACCTAAGTACATTTGTCCTTGCAAAGTAGGGACGATGTAAAAGCGAACTATTTTGATAACATTATTGAATTTGACGGCTAAATCTACAAAACCTATAATTTTATTTTTGGACCCGTCTGCGGTGGATACTTCAGCATTGATGGACTTATATTTAGCATTGATTTTATTGAGGAACTCTAAAGCACCGTGTCCTAATATGCTAAGCGAGGCGCCACTATCCATTAAGCCACGAATCTGTATGCCATTGATTTCGATGAGTGCATAAGGTCGGATATCATTCTCACTCCCGATGATAGTTTCTGCACATGCGCGAACAAAAGAACGCCGTGCTTTCCAATATTCAAGTATCCTATCGTTTGCTGGTATCCGATTAATTTGAGATGGAGTTTTAGTTAATGGTAATTTTGGGATTCGTTGGTGGGTACTGCTGAATTGTTCCTTACTGTTAAAGCAGTCGTGGTCTGTGGTCGGGACATAATTTGTACCGGTAGTGGCATACCCGATCTTCTCACTCCCGGATGGTAGTTTTCCGCCACACGCTGACAATGGGTGCAGTGGGGTTTGATTACGTCCTTGGCTCCGCAACCGTAACAAAATACTCCTTGAGGTGGTAAATCGCAGTCTTGATAGCGATGTTCTGGCCGCCGACAATTCCAACAAACTAAATTTTGTTTGGGGTTGGTTAGGTTAGTTTGATTTACATTCGCCGACTTGCGTGGTTGATTCGAAACCGAATCTATGTAGTAACCGTGTTCTTCGTTTAAGGCTTATGGATCATGTACCATACCATAATATGGAGACGCTGGGTATAATTCCATAGCAGTCCTTGGTATTGGCACCGTTAGTTCATCGATAAGTCGGACTCTACGTTCTGGTGGTGAACTGTCTCTTCGTTTCCTCTCCCATAATCGCTCATATCGGTGTCCAATGATTCTTAAGTCTTCAACAGAACCAATTGCCAAATGAAGAGTCATCTGCTGAAGATCAAAGCTCATGTTTTCGCGAATTATCTCCAACAGGTCTAATTCGGGAAATTTACGGATCAGGCGATTATTCAAACTTTCAACCTCCAGTATGAAATCACTTAAAGACTCACTGTACCGTTGTTTGCGCGTTTCGATAAAGCGCCGAGTGGCACGGTCTGAATCAATACTACTGAAGCGTTGAACTAGGGCCTGTCGTAACTGTACATAAGTTGCATTAGGGAACTTTTGCGTGAAAACCCAATACCATTTTTCCGCTACATCCTTTAAAAATCTGGGCATCATGGCGTATAATTGTTCAAATGGTACTTGTTCGCGCCAAGCGAAAGATTCTAACCTGAATACGAAATCCTGTACTGCCAGACCTTGAGGAGTGCCAGAAAAGCTTATATTCCATTTAGGATCTGATTTCAACGAATACTGCATATTTATCGGAGGGGGTCCGAAATTTGGTGGAGTTTGGTAATTGCTAGCGACATTAGCAGGGGGGAAAATATAATTATTTGGCTTTCCGTTAACTGTTTTATTCGGATTAAATGATGCGGATCTAGCTGGATAATTAAGCGGAACATTCGAATATATACTAGGATTATTCGAAGCTGTATTGTAATGCCGATTAAATGAGGTACGATTTGAAAGTTTGGGACTGCTAATTGGTATGGATGACGTACGTGGTTCAAAGCTCACTGCCTTTTTACTCCAAGTTACATAAGTGGACTCTGGCGGACCAGTTATCAATGGAGAGTTTGTGTTATCAGACAGAGTAGCTATAGAGTGGTCTGTTTTTGGTGAAGTGTCAGTTCCGAATGATTTCGTCTGTTTGTCAACTAATTGCAGTCCGGATAAGGCTTCTGTGGTTGAGATCGTCTCATCAATGGTAGATGTTTTTACTATAGGCTGACGAGCATGGAGATTTTCTAGGCAAACGTCGTATAGTTTTTCTAGTCTTCGCCAGTGATTAATCAATTTGTCCACTTCATTGTCCTGATGGAAACATCCTTTCAGACGGTACGTTCGGTCTTTCCAGTGTCGAATCCTGGTTTTTATGTCCGCTAAATTTTCAGAGGATAAACGACGCTGATCATCCAAAATTTTAGTAATTATGGAATCTTGATTTTGACATAGTTTCAATTCCTGGATGAAATCATTGGTATGTGGATGCGAGGGCCTTAAGGATGGTTGAGTAACTTCAGATGCCAAAACGCTATACAGGGTCTGTTCCCAACTCGGCTTTGTTGTGTCAATATCCCTAACCGCACATTCCACTGTAATCTCATCTTCGGTTAAACCTCCATTAGGGTTCCATTGCTGGTCTTCGTAACTCATGGTAATCCCCGAATCTTTTTACTCCAATAATTAAATATAAACAACTAAACTTCAATGTAGCTATTAAAAATACACGAATATTAACCGAAATTATGCGCGACTTCAATTGATCCGCAACAATTGTGAATAATCAATTCGATTATTGCCAGTACAATAATATCTGAGCAAAATAATTTTAGCTAAAACCAGCTAATAAAAAAAAATATAGGACAATTTGCCGTTACTTCTTACGTGTGCAACGCGAAACTGTCGAGAATCAATAGATTCAGATATTCACAAAAAAAAATTTAATTATATGTATGTGTATATGAATGAAATGCAAAATAAATTTAAAAATTAATTCAAAATATGTAATATATAAAAAAAATGTAAATACTTATTTATGTATTATAAATGATAGGACAAAATTTAGTGATGTGAATGAGCAACCCGTTAAATGCGGCCAAATACAATCAAAATGTACAGAATTAGCTAATTATGAAAATAAAAAAAAAAAAAATTATCATTGAACTAACATTTTTTGGTAGGGCATTATAAAAATAACCGATGTCAATGAGATAACTGGTTTATCCAGAGCATCAATCGACGACACTTGCAAATCAACAATGCCGACCAAAATAAAAATCAGTACTTTCTTAAAATGTTTCGGAATTTGTAATAACAAACCAGTGAGAATCTAATTAAAAGAAAATCAATCACTACTGATCATACAAAAATTTCTAAGTAAGATAGTAGTATCGGAATGAAAAAAAATAAAAAAAATGATGATTTGTAACAAAAAAAATTTAATGAAACAAAATTTCGGAATTACCAGACAATGTGAAATACTTTCGTTGTTCACGAGAAGCTAAATTAATTAGTAATCAATCGTGATAAACGCTAATAAATTCAAACACTATCACTGACAATTATCGAAATTAAATTTTAACACATGGGCACTTCAGGTCCCTGTTTCGGCGCCAATTTTGTAACCAATGCTCGTTTTCGACCACCAGGAAATTTATGTGGGATTTGCTCGCCGCGAGGGGGGTTCATTGGTCGAAAACCATCACTCGGCATTTGTTCTTTATAGTAACTCCTGGTTAAAAAAAAAAAAAAATTGCTCATAATTGAACCGCTCATGGGGCTCATTCACATCACTAATAAACTGGTCAGCTAACACGACATATCTCTAATCGACGATATCATTGAATCCAAAATTTTCTTTTGTTTTTTTTTTTTTTTTTGCTTTTAATTTACAAAGTTTGAATAACCCTAATTTTATAGCCAAAGAAAATATCACCAAATTCAGAAATTTTAAATAATGTGAAAATTTAAGAAAAATTTAAAAGCAAAATACACCAATAAAATAAATTTTATAAAAATAAACTTAAAAGGTAACCTTAGCGGTGGAATTAGCTGTCCTCCCGGTAGTCTCTTGTATACGGTATTCCCTTGCGTAGTTGCATACACGATTTTAAGCCCAAATAGCAGTTATGTATTGTGATAGGAATTTATCGATCACGGTTTTTAAGATTTCGGAAATTAAAACATTTAGATTTATGTTATTTTTTTATACTAAATTTCTGTTTTTATTTCTCCAAAAACTTCTTTATTTTTTTATTTTTATTTCATGTAATTAAGTTCAGTATAGGCACCAATTTAATAAACGGTTAAATTTTTTTATTTTATTATTATTCAAGCATTAAAGTTTCTGATTTATTAAGGATTATTATAACATTGATTAACAACTCAACAGAAAAATTAGCACCTTACATACAAATATGAGTATCTATGCTCAGTTAATTATTATTTAGTTTTTATAATTCTTATCAATATTAATTTTATTTTATGATAATCCAATATAACTTATTAATTAATGATTTCTTTTTTTCAAATAGTTTATAAAGTAACCATTATATCAAACTTAAGAAATTAAGAAAACAAATTTAATTTAGTCACTTATCGTATGATACATATTTTTTTTCGACATTTTTATTTACTTTGTGCTTATTTTATTCTCTAACGTTTCTTTTTATTATTTCCAAATTTTTTTTTTTTCAATTATTAAAAGCAAGCTTGAAAATTCTGGACCAACTGACTAATGATATTTTTTTTTCAACCCGACTCATAAAAAAAAATTAATTGTTTTTGAAGGGGAAAGCTTAACCAGTTGTTTGTTTTTTTTTTTATTACATTTTTTTCAAGCACCGCTTATCAAAAAAAAATCAAACAAGGTGATCCATCATATCGTTACAGTAGAAACCACCAAATGTGTCTAGTATACCTCCAAGTGGTAACACCCGGGCAACGATGTGAATACGTCGGCTAAATACTAGATGCGAGTGCAGTACACTATAAATGAGCAATGAGCGGAACGAATATGGAAAATAATACCCCAGGTGGTACACCTGTTAATCAGGTAAATCCACCCTCTTCGGAGGTCGGTCTCGTGGATTCTGGGGGAGACCAGCCATTGCTAAACTACAAATATTTTAACCAATCACAAGATATGTTGGTGAATAAACAAGCTCAACTGAGCGAATCAGAAAATAATATTATAAATCCCTTCGATAGGAGTAATAAAGTATCGTATTCTCCGATAAGAGGCCGTAGTCCTTCCATTGGGGCCAGTAGCAAGAACATTCGTTCTACAAACGAAGAAAAGCTTCACAATGAATTGTGTAGAGCTAATAATGCACTAGTTGAAGCCAACAATATTAACAAGCAATTGAATGATACAATTGCATTGATGCAGGAGCGTATGAAAATGCTTGAAAACGAAGTTAAAGCTCTTAAGCCAAAGGAGGCAATCTATCCTAGCCAGACTACAATTGAACAAGAGTACCATACGGATGAAGACGAACTAGCTCGAGAAACTGAGTGGATAAGAGTTAAAGGAGTTAGAAGAAAAAAAAGAAAATTGAATAATACGCCCTCCCCACCTCAATTAAAGGATGATGTTCCTAATATTATCCAGAAGCCATCAAAAAAAATACCTCCACCACCACCAATAGTAATAGATGAAGTCAAAGACTACGATCTACTCTATGAGAAATTAAAAAAAATTACTACAACTGATAAGTTTAATGCAAAGGTGATGAATGGAAACACCATCAAAATAAACTTGGAAGATGGTGAAACTTACAGAAAAATGACAAGCATGTTAAATGAAGAAAACCGTGCTTGGCACACGTTTGAAGATAAACAAACCAGACCAATAAGGGTTATGGCTAAAAATCTACACTCTACGTGTAAACCAGAAAAAATAATTGATGATCTGAAAGCAAAAGGATTTAAGGCTATACTGAAGCATCAATTAAGCTAAAACGGAGAGGCAAAGTACCTCTCAACATGTTTATGTTGACCTTCGATAATGATGAAGATATCGAAAAAATTTATCAAATTAAGTACATCTTATGGTGCAAAGTAGTTATTCAGCCTCTAAGACGGTCTAAACTTATACCACAATGTAAACAATGTCAAGCCTATGGACATACACAAAAATATTGCAGCAGGGAACCCAGGTGTGTCAAATGTTTAGGTACACATCATACCAAAGATTATGTAAAAGATATAAATGTTCAGCTTAAATGTGTTCACTGTGGAGAAAACCATCCGGCTAACTATAGAGGATGCAGCGTTGCCATTGAACTGCAAAACATCAAAAATAGGAATGTGATTGCTAAAAATCCAAGATTATTCAGGCAGCAGGCAGTTAAGATGACCCAACCCGAAGTAAATCGTAGAGAGTTGGGAACTACTCATGGACAATTGGGTAAAATGACTTATGCTCAAGTAACGATGAGTAACGGAAATCCAGGGAAAACTGGTCAAAATGACGAAATAAGTCAAACACTTAAATTAATTTTAAGCAGGCTCAATACATTTGATGAGCGATTACAGAAATTAGAATACAGCACTAAGGGAGCCATCCCTAAACAGAAAAATGGCAGGTGATCTTAGAGTCTTATGTTGGAATGCCAATGGACTTATGCAACATCAACAAGAATTGCAAGTGGTCCTGGACACAGAAAAAATCGATGTATGTCTCATCACGGAAACACATTTCACTAGACAAACAATCATTAAATTTAAAAATTATCATATATATCATACCATTCATCCGGAAAACACTGCTAAAGGAGGTAATGCTGTTATAATCAAAAATAGTATCCATCACTATGAAGAGTTAAAATATGAAACAGAAGAAATACAAGCAACTGCTGTTAACGTCAAAACCAAAAATGGTTCTATTTGTATTGCTGGTGTGTACTGCCCACCGAAGCACTCGTTGAAAGAAAAGGATTATCTCGAGTTCCTCAGTAAATTAGGAAAACGGTTTATACTTGGAGGAGACTTTAATGCCAAAAATGTCCACTGGGGCTCCAGATTAACAACAATTAAGGGTAAAGAACTCCTAAAAGCCATTAGGAAATGCAGTTGTGAAGCTCTCTCAACTGGAAAACCAACTTACTGGCCTACTGATCCAAATAAAGTACCAGACCTGATTGATTTCTTTATAATAAAGAAGATATCTGTAAATTATATACAAGTAGATGAAAGCCACAACCTAAACTCTGATCATTCACCGATACTTTTAACGTTAAGTGAAAAAATTATTCAGAAAGAAAGGAACCCTTTTCTAGTAAATAATCACACTAAATGGGAATGCTTTAGACTATCGCTAGAAGAAAAAATTAACTTAATGGTTCCATTAAAGACCGAGGAGCAATTAGACAAAGAAGTTCACAAATTTGTAGACGATATACAGCAATCAGCTTGGGAAAATACCCCTGAGGTTAAAAAGAAAATCAAGGGAAACAACTACCCTTTGGAAATTAGGGAACTCCTAGCAGAAAAAAGAAGAGCGAGAAGAGTATGGCAACAAACAAGGGCCCCTCAAGATAAAACTAATTTGAACAATCTCACTCAACAATTAAGAAGAGAAATCAAAGAATTGAAAAATGAATCAGTCAGCAACTATTTAAGAAAATTAACTAATGATAGCAGTACTGATTATTCTCTTTGGAAAGCAACCAAAAGAATTAAAAGACCAATAATACAGAACCCTCCAATAAGAGTAGCAGGTGATAAATGGTCTAGGAATAATGAAGACAAAGCTCGAGAATTTGCTGAACATCTTGAAAAAATATTCCAGCCACATCAAGATGAAACATTAGAAGCCGAGATAATATCTGAACAAGCTGTGCAAGAAAGTAAAGAAATCCTACCGACAACACCAAAAGAAGTCGCGTGTGAGATAAAAACTAATATGAATATGAAAAAAGCTCCTGGCTACGATCTTATTACAGCAGAAATCTTAAAAGAACTGCCAAGGAAAGCTCTGGTAAA
Organism: Tipula helvola; assembly: GCA_963556165.1. Classification (NCBI taxonomy): domain Eukaryota; kingdom Metazoa; phylum Arthropoda; class Insecta; order Diptera; family Tipulidae; genus Tipula; species Tipula helvola. The sequence goes on along the minus strand of OY744482.1, from coordinate 82,081,935 downwards.
GCTCACCAATCTTATAAATGCAGCATTTAGAATCAAATATGTACCAAGCTTGTGGAAAATTGCAGAAGTAATCATGATCCCAAAACCTGGGAAACCACCACACATAACCTCATCTTATAGGCCAATTTCGCTATTGCCAGTCATGTCCAAACTCTTTGAGAAGCTTCGGGTGAAAAGGTTAAATCCGATAATCGAGAGTAAAAACTTAATCCCAAATCATCAGTTCGGTTTTCGTAACCAACACTCAACAATTGATCAAGTTCACCGAATAACCAGTATAATTGAGAAAGCACTAGAGGAGAAAAAAATCTGTTCAGCAATATTTCTAGACGTTGCCCAAGCATTTGATAGAGTGTGGCATGAAGGACTTAACCATAAATTAAGAAATCTTCTACCAATCCAATTTGCTAATATACTGGAATCTTACTTAAAAGATAGATTCTTCAGGATTAAGTTAGATGACACTTTCACTGAATTGAAAGAAATCAACGCAGGAGTTCCACAGGGCAGTGTATTAGGGCCGGTTTTATACCTAATATACACTTATGATCTTCCTGCATTAGAAAACAATACAGTGGCGACTTTTGCAGATGACACGGCGATCTTAGCTGTTGGCACTAGCAACGAAGAGTCAACACAAAAGTTACAAACAGCAATAACTAAAATTTATAAATTGACAAAAAGATGGCGAATAAAACTAAATGAAACTAAATCAGTTCACATCAACTTTACAAACAGGCGATTCGAACATATCCCGATTACCATAAATCAAGAAATAGTACCGTATGCGAACACAGCTAAGTATCTCGGCATGACCCTGGATGCTAAACTGCGATGGAAAGCACATGTCAAGAAGAAAAGTGAAGAACTAAGAATTAAATACAGAAAGATGTATTGGCTGATGGGAAGGAACTCTTCTTTATCAACATACAACAAGCTGCTACTTTATAAGCAAATATTGAAACCGGTTTGGACGTATGGTATTCAACTTTGGGGTTGTACCAAACAGAGCAACGTAAATATCATCCAAAGATTTCAGAATATGGTATTAAGGAACATCGTTGATGCACCTTGGTATGTCAGGAACAATGATCTCCATAGGGACCTTAAAGTGAACCTCATCGTAAATGAAATTCAGGAGAAAGCGCGGAGACATGAAGAGAGGCTCCGGCATCATGTGAACATTGAGGCAACTCAGCTTCTAAGCAACATGAATTTAATACGTAGACTTAAAAGAACCAAACCTTTTGAGTTGGTGTAATTGTTAGCTTAAACAGCATTGTGCTGTGTAAAGCCCGCTACAAAGATGTGGTTTAATTCAATTTACCAGACTCTATGGAACGCCAATGGGAAGAAGCCATAGATTAATATTAAGTTAGTAAATTAAGTCAGAAACAAATTGCTAATTAGTCCAGGAGACTAGATTGTAATAACATTAAATAAATAAATAAAATTTATTTAAAAAAAAAAAAAAAAAAAAAAAAAAATTTACATCACAAATAACCCGTTTAACTTAGCGAATTACTTTATAAATTATAAAATTTTATTTAAATTATGCTGTGTCATTTCTTTGTTAAGCGGCCATCCAGGCGAATATGCATTTGTTACAATATGTATATCAATAATATTCCGGGATACGTTGTATTGTGAACGCCACACTAAAAATGCTTACCTAGTAAAACTAGGTAAGCTTAAAGTCAGATGACGAGCGAGGTACTTATTTTGAAACCATCGATTTGAAAAGTGATAGAATTGTTGCAAAACTATTTAGATCATGTCATCTATAAACTCGTTATTACAGAATCATGTTAAAGCTAACCGTTGAAAATAATTAAATTTACTATTTGATTGTAAAACAAGGTGGAATATCGCAGAAATAAAGATCCTCCGTTTTCTAAAATTGCGTGGCTGTGTTGTAAAATCCTAAACGATCTGAGTTTGTCTAATTTCAAATAACATCAAAAAATCATAACAAAATTCTATAAGGCTGACTCGTGAATTCCATCTCCAATTAGAGGGTTCCAGAGCATTCATACTAAGAATTACCTCAGCAAGAATTACCTACGAAGCACAATTGGATTGGAGTGGCTAAATCCCCCCCTCTCACTCCTCCCTTTACTCTTAACCAATTTCTGGCTACACTATACTGATGGTAATTAAATCGACATTAAAAAATTTGAAAAAATCAGCTTTCGACGGATTAAATTGTTAAAGCTAAGCGGATGGTACCTACATACAAAATGCTACAAATTGGCAAAATTCGTATCAACATCTAGACTATAACAACATGCCATATGTAACATTTCATTCATTGTATATCTCGTTCTTATTTCCACAAATACCTGAAAAGTGTAAAATCGTCTTAGGTTGGATCAAGACAATTTAAATGCTAATTTTTCAATTTTTACCAAATCAATTACTATGATTCCTCAAATGTTAACATATTATATTGTAAAACTCTAAAGTAGTTGGTGTTATTATTCCTAACTGTGTATATATGTATGTAGGTGTGTATATTTGTACCTAAGAAAAGAACTGCTTGTTAAAACAAACAACAACAAAAGCTTTTAAACATCATCGAGAAAAGCTGAAATAAGCTTTCTCATAAAAGCACACACCAAAAACATAGCACACAAAAAAAATGAATATTCAACAAGTTTTTGTGTTTTTCGGTACAAATAGAAAACAAAAAAAAAAAAACGAAGAAAATCCATTAAAATAATTTTTTTGTGTTAATTTAAATGAAAATATGAAGTTTTGTTGTTGTTGGTTTAATTTTTACCATAATTTTCCATATGAATTTAATAATTATACGTACCTTATAGTATTATGTATGTTTGTATATAAGAGAAAAATTTGCTTTTTTTATTTTTTGGGGAAACGAGAGGGGTTTGCCATATCACATTTATAATATTTTAATGTAAAATAGAGGTGTTGATTTTATTTTTATATAGAAAATGAATTAAAACAATCGAGACTTGGAAATTATTATTTTTTTAATTTTTATTAAATTTCCACCCCCGAAATATTATTTATGTTGTACTTAATAGCTGAAATATGGAAAAGTTGTTTTTAATGAGAATTAATATATGCTAATAATTATTATATGTATGCGGTGTGTAATTTCCTCGTTTCTATGTATATTTGATAATTTAATGGATTTTAATGTAGCTGAGGTAGAAAATGTATGTATGTAGGTACATACATATATACAGTTATTATATGTCTTAAAACCACATCAAAAACATAACGCTACCTACAAATGCAATAAACATAAATAAATTAAATTTAGTTCTCAATTGTATATATATGTACATATAGAGAGATATTTTGTCGTTGATTTCGTTCATTTTTCCAATTCCAGGATTATACGGAAAAATAAAATAAAAATCAAATCAAATATTTTTTTTTTTTTTTTGGTTTGAAACAGGAAACTATAATACAACTACCATATACTGATAACAATAATGATAGTAACATAATTCTACGAATTCAATACAAAAATCAATTTTATTTGTTATTTCACCAAAAAGTCTCAAGATACGCGTATTGAAAAAGCACAAAAAAAGAAACAACTTTATGTAATGAGATGTAAATGAAATTCGCACAAAAAATATTGTTATTTACATTTATATTTTACAGAGGCAGACAAAATTTTTTCAATTCAATTTCATTATAAGCAGGAATTGTATGTGTTTGTAGTGATCATAAATATAAAAATAAAAAACCGCGAAATTCATCAAAAACATTTTTTTTTTTTTGTTTTAATATTTTCATATAGCTATTGTCTTCAGGGCTAAATTAAAAAAATAGAAATCTCCAGCCGAAATACCAAAAAAATTAAAATTATAAATTATAAAAGACACAAAAAAAAATGATAAATTGGATTCATAAAAATTGTCATCTCCTCTTACAAAATATAATATTTTTTGAATTAAAAATTCCAAGTTTTTTTTTTTTTTTTTGTTGTGCTGTATATATTTTATTCACTTAAATTAGAAAACTCTAGAGCATTTTTGTTATCATGAAGCTAGGAAGTCGTCCGTCTTTTCGGTGGTTGGGTTGAATGTTGATTCTATCCCATCGTGATTTTTTAGCTGAGGTTTCGAATTTTTTAAATTGTTTATTTTTTATTTTGGTTGGTATACTAAGCTTTTCTTAAGCTTAAACATTTTTCTCAGGATTTGTTAATAATGCCTAACTTCTTTCGTAGAATGTTTTGCGATTGTTTGCTTACATACCTGACAAGCTGACACTCATTCATAATGCTATTAAGTTATGATGAGATTTTTAAAACGACATTTCATCACCCGAACCAAAGGCAATCCCAAGTTTTTAGCAAAATTGTATTTGTATAGCTAAATATCTTTCTTATTTGATGTATAAAATTTGAATAAATTAATTAAATTCCGTTTGAATATGATATTTGTTAAAACCTAAAGTTTTTCTGTATATAAAATGTCGCAAACAAAACATTTGACTAAAAATGAAAGTTTTGCCCAAACGTTACTTTCCAAATTATTTTTTCGTGAAAAACTTTTAGCCTTAGCGAAAGGCCATAGAACAAAATGATCCAGTATGTCCACTGTTAACCACCTTTTGTATTGTAGTAAAATAAAAACCGTAGATTATCATTTCATCATTCCACTTTCAATCATCTAGCCGTCGTGCATATTATAACCATTTGATTATTGATAATAAAAATTATTTAAATGGGAATAAATCAAAAATAACAATTGAAAGGTCAGAAATATAAAGCAAAATAATATAGAAAGCATTAAATATTGGTTTTATATGCCAGTTTTATGTCAGTTTTATTTGTTGTGTATAGTGTGATAAAAACTTGTGGCGTACCTATAGAATTTTATTGACTGTGATGTAATAGTTATTATAATTCTCACACCTAGCATAGATACTGGATAATGTAAGTTAACAAGTTGTGTACTAGTTTACTTAAAAAAATAACTTTATTTCTCAAGATCCAACCTAAAACCATAGACAAAATAGTATAAGATAAACAACTTTGGTACTAACCTGTTACATATGTAATTTTTCGAACAGTTTGGAGGATGATTGAACGAAAGGCATATATGTTTTATCTCTTTTCGTCATAAACTTTTCCGCTGATCAAAGAACATGAATGACGAAAAGAAATAAACATATTCGCTCTACTCCTTTTATTATTCAATTTAAATAACACAGCCTATCTCGGTTTACATTATGTAATAACCAAATTCAAATATGAGACAGATATATTATGTAGGTACATCGATATTTTTATTCTTAAAAAAAAAAATCAAAATTGAAAATATATAAATGTAATATATATTTTTAATAAAGTATAAATGCTTCAAGCAAAATTTATACGAATTACGAATAATAACGTACAGATTAGGCGCATTTATTTGTAAAATTCATAATTTGATTTTGCCGATTTTCAATTGAGAAACAATTAATATTATGTATGTCACGCCATATTTTCTTTCAATTATAAGCATTAAGGAAACCTATACGTAAATATTATTATTATTGTTTTGTTTTCTGAAAACGTATGTTTACAAAATACTACTAAGATCAAAAAGAAGTAAGACTTTTCCATTTAAATCGAGCGGCCTTATCCAAACGAGTAGTTTTATTTTTCTTACGTTGGTAGTACCCTAATAGACTTTTGTGTCAAATTTCGTGTCAAAATCTGTAGGAGTTATGAAATACGCTTGTTTACTTTCATCTAAAAAAGTGCATTTTTCGATTTTCAAAAAAGTTCAGTTAAGTGGAATCAAATTTTACTTCAAAAATAGAATTTCGGCTTCCAAAACATTGGAAAAAGCTTTTGGTGACAATGCACTGTCCAGAGCGAGTGTTTTTGATTGGTATATGTTGTTCAGAGAAGGCAGAGGATGCATTGAAGACGATGAACACTCTTGATATCCTTCGACGTCTAACGATGAGCACTACGTCAAGGAAGTCAAGGATTTTGCGCAATAACCGTCGGCTGATAATTAGAGATCTTTTATTGACATGATGCAAATATTTTTATATTTTTATTGTGAGTACGCCTCTGCATTTTTGTCGAACAAATCCAAGAATGGTCAGGTAATAAAATCACGGACATGTATGGTTTTTATCCGACATAATAAATTAAAAGTTATCATTCATTAAACAAACAACTTTAAAGCGTTGGACTGCAAAATTGACCCAGACATTTTGTCGGAGAATCCTACGCTACCTCTTGAACTTAAATATTTTTGTTACACAATTCTACAAAAAAATAGTTGGTTATGTATAAATTTTCAAACTTCGTTATTTAGACATGTTTTCGATTGTAGACACGCTTGACACCCACACTTTGTTATCAAACGGAGCTATTAGGAGAAATAAATGATGGGTATGAATGTTGAATGAAATTGATCTTGATGAATGTTATTGATCGTTAGTGTTAATCGTTCAATCAGTTCTTCGTAGTTGTCCAAATTGAAGATGTGGATTAGTTTAAAATTTCCGTTAATAATTCGCCCATTTCCTTGTTTTACAGTTACTACTGGGGTATTGTATTCGTAGATGGTCGCGGAAGATGTTAAACCCCATAGCCATGAGCTAAAAGTAGATGAAATTATTGAGTTATATTTTTAATATGGGCTTTATGAATTCGTTTCCGGGTTATTGTTGTAATGGTAACATTATTGTCTCTTGCTACCGTTTATTTTTTGAATTTTGGTTTATCCTTTGCCTGAATTTGTTTAATTGCGGTGAATATTGTTTCTCCAGGCGCGTATGTTTTCGATATTTCCCTCTTTGACTTCTCTCTTTCAATTTTGGTTTCTGGGCTTCTCCGGATCCTTTCGATTTCGAAACGAAGATATAGTTTATTCTATTTTTGAAGTCAGACAGATTTTGATAGTTTATTCTTTGTGTTCTACCAAAAAATATGTCACTTGGTTTTTGTTGAATGTTGATATATTGATTAATTCCTTTACTGTTAGTTGTTTGTACTCGTTTTGGAGGCATCTGACTATTTCAATTATCGTAGAATGGACCCTTTCGACAGTCCCATCTGTCTCACTTCTTTGTGATGATGTCAGGTAAATTTTAACTCCCAAAGTTTTTAGATAATCCGTAATTATGGGACTTATAAAGCTTCTTTCATTGTCCATCACAAGTATTTTGGGTACAGAGAAGAAATGCATTGCTTTAATTGTTTTATCCCTCACATGTCGAATTGATTTAGTTTTAATTCGGAAAAATTTCACAAATTTTGTGAATTTGTCCAGACATGAAATAAACTTCTCATCTTTGATTTCCATTATATCGATGTGGAGTATCTCTGTCGGATGGGTGTCTCTTGGATTTCCACGCGACTAGGGTGTCTATCATATTTGTTGATGTTACAGGTGTCGCAAGTTTGTGTATGTTTCTTTTTTAGACTAGCCATTCGAGGGAAGTAGTATTTTTCTAATATTTGTTTTTTATTCTCCGCATGATTCCGGTGTGCCCGTTTTGTTCTTCTCTTATAATGGCCAACTGGTTTCTTTGTTGCGTATATCCGTCACCACTCTTTGTGTTAATCGTATCTTGTAACCCGAGAAATTTTCTTTAACGACCTCCTGGAGGATTTGAATATATTCTTCTGGTATTTTTACTCCATTGATTGTGTTCGGATTTAGTTTCTCTCGTAGAATTTTTTTTAGGGTTTCTTTACTAAGTTCAGGCAGGCCAATGTGATGCTTGTGGTAAGATGTGTGTGGTTCCTCCTGAGCGTAAATCTCTTTCCCTTTTTTGAATATAAGTTGATTTCTAACGGCGTTGATTCGTGCTTCGCAGCATCGTATTAGATCCGTGGAATCTTCCTCAGCACTGTGAATCGTTCCATTTGTAGATAGGGTGTTTGCTTCCATTCCGGTTTGTAAATGATTTCGTAATTGTATTCCTCTAAGCGCGCTTTCTATCTTTTTAATTTGGCATTTTTGTTTTTATTGCTTATTGCAAACGTTAGTGGTTGATGATCCGCCATAACTTTAATTTGCTTTGCTCCATATAGGTAGTTCCTGAGATTATCTAGAGCCCAAACTATAGCATCTCCTTTTCATTAGCAGCATAATTCTCTTCTGTTTTATTTAGTGATCTAGAGATATATATGTGATGAGCATGTCCTTGCCGATATTGCCCTGAGATAATACTGCGCCAATTGCGAATGATGAAGCATCCATTGTCAGAAGGAACGGTTTGTTGAAGTCCGGGAAGATTAATATATCCGTGGAAGATAGTAGCTCTTTGATATGTTAAATGCTTGGATTTTTTCCTTGTTCATGCTGATTTGTACCTTTTTGGACTGGGTTGCTTTTGTTTCCTCTTGTCCTCTTGTAAGGTTGGTCAGTGGCTTGACTATTTTTGCGAAGTATCGTATAAAACGTCTGCAATAGGACGCTAATCCAAGAAATGAATTTAGATCCTTTAGATTTTGGGGCCTCTTGATGTTTTTAATGGCTGCAACTTTTTTTGGATCAGGTCTGATACCCTTATTAGTAATGAGGTAACCCAAGAATTCTGTTTCTTGTTTCAAGAGCTCTGTCTTGTCTAGGTTAACCCTTAGGTTGTTTGGATTTCTCCAATTTTGAGAAGATTTTCTCGATATTCAATAAGTGCTCCTCTTCTGTTTTTCCTCCAAAGATTATGATGTTATCTATGTATATACGTAACATATCTCGCCGATGAATTCTTTTAACACGTCGTCAATCATTCTTTAAGCCAAAGGGAAGTCGTAGAAACTCGTACTTCCCGTTCATTGTAGAGAACGAGGTTTTTGTATATCCGCTTCTTTCATTTTTATCTGAGAGTCTCCGAGATTTGCTAATGTACTGGATATATACGGAATCGGATATGAGTCTAACACTGTGACAGCTTTCAGCCATTTGAAGTCTATGACCATCCTATATTTCTTTGTTTGTGAGGCGTTCAACTTCTTGTCGACAACCCAAATGGGGGAGTTATATGGGCTTCTAGAGGGGCTAATTATACCGTCTTTTAAGAGCTGGCCTATTTGTTTCTCTACCTCCTTTCTCATACTGTATGGGTAGGGATATGATTTGGTATATATAGGTTTATCCGTTGTTGTTCTGATTTCAGCTTTTACCCCAGTATCGATTGTTTCTAGTTGTTTACGGGTCCGAATAATTTTTTAAATTTTGGTACTATTGTTTGCAGTAGCTTCTTTGTTTCTGATGAAAGATGGCTGTCTCGGATTTCCATACTGTTGACTTGAAGTGGTGATTTTTCTCTTAATGGAAGTCTAATATCTGGTGTTATTTATAAATGAGTTTGATCCCGGTAGAATGAAGAATGCAATAGTATTGTTGATGCCAATACTTTTGAAAAATTGTCCGCCAATTTTCTTACTGATTCCGATGTCACCTCCAGCTGATCTGATTTTAAATTGAACCTTAGTTGGGATGGCGCTATTGGCTAACTGTGGTTTTATAAAATTTGTATTTGCTCCTGTGTCGAATTTGAGGATATCGCCATTTGTCGTTGACCAATTGGTTATAATAGTCTTCCTCTAGTTGTGTTTCCATGTGGTTTATCCTCTGCTGTCTAACTGCTTTGTAACGGTGAGAATAATCTCGTTTTGCCATTGGATTATCTTGATTGGTTGTACGGTTGATATAGTTCACCTGTCTTGTTTGTATTCATGGGTCGATATCCATTGGCGTTGGTGGCTTCGGATTGTTTGGTGTTGGTGGTGGTAAATTGTTTTGATTTTGGTTAACGCTTTGATTGTGGTTCACATATGGTATTCGGTGATTTTGGTGTTGTATATTGTAGGCCATATTTCTCCGTTGTATTGGTATCGTACCATCGTTTGTTCGTAGATTTGGTGAGTTTTTATATGAAATTTGATTTATTGGAGCTGTTATCACGTTGTTGACATTTCTTTTGTGTCTTGGTAAGTTTCTAAAATTAAGGTTTTGAATTTCCAGACAGGACGCGTATGCCTATGGCAGCGTGGTTGGTTTTTGAATTATAAGCATCTTAGATAGGTCTCCATTCAGCCCCCGGACGAAAATACCTAAAGCTCTATTCCTGTATGTGTCAACCAAAACGTTGATTGTTTCGGCTGCATAGTCCTCCATCTTGATCTTGGTGACTATTAGTGGAGAATTGGTGGTTAGCAGTAGCATTGAATTCGTCCACTGTCATATTTTTTTGTGTTATGTTGCTGAGCTGGTATTCTAGCGTACGGAGATCCCTTTTCTTTGCATAGTGAAGAGACAGGCATTTCTTTATTGATGTCCATTCTTCGTCAAAAATATTATAAGATATTAATGCGGAGTCGGCGTCGCCCTGAATTGTTTGTCTTATTTATTGAAGTATAGCTATGTAGATCGGTTTACTTCGCATAATGTTGTAGTCGCGTAGTTTAGTTTCTACATTTTTATTTTTTTATTTTTTTACTTTTATACATTAACTCGCCAGCTCAGAAATTCCAATACCTTAAGAGGTTATTAAAAGGAGAGACATACAAAACTTGGTTAAACATTTTCAAGTAACCGAGGCTAATTATATCGAAGCTTTACAGAAAGCTGAGACAGCGGTATGACGGTAAACGACACACGATCAATGCATTCATTCGCACGTTCATGAATCAACCGTGCATGAATTTAATTACCGCAGCTAACATTAGAAACCTGTTAGACATATCCGTTGAGGTTATTCGTGGCCTAAAGGCGTCTGGAGAAAAAACTAAAGCCAGAGATCCTTGGCTTATCTATCTATTAGCACAAAAGTTCAACGATGAAACGCGTAGCCTGTAATTCGAAAATTCGTCAATTTTCTTGTCGACAGGACTGATGCCCTTGAATCTTTGAATATAAAGTCGCTTCGACCGGCAAGTTCCGCTATACAAAAGAAATCGACAAACAGCCTGGCGGCAGCTGTTGGCGTGTGCTGTATTCTTTGTAGTGAGAATAAGCACAGATAAAACGAGTGTGATATATTTAAGGCAATGCCAGCAGAAAATCGCAGGAAGCTAAAAGGCGATAGTAAAAGATGCTTTAATTGGCTGAATACAAATCATGCGATATTTCATTGGAGAGTGAAGGTGAGGTGTCGTTATTGCTTTCGAAAGCATCATTCTTGGTTATGTTTAGCTGACCAGTCAGCATCTACGGCCGCAACGCATTTAACACACCCGCGTGATGATGACACAACCCAAGTACACCATTCTCAGCTCCAGCACGAGGCATCCAAGAGTCAAACCATTTTACCAACGGCGTTAATACACGTAGTTGATAATCGACCTACATCATGTCGTGCTTTATTTGACACTGGTTCACAAGCATCATTTGTGACCGAGGCTTTGGTAGAAAAACTAGGCTTAAAACGAACGAATGGAAGAATGCTTATATCTGGAATTGGAATCGGGCAGACGTCAGTGGGAAAGTCGAATGGAGAAACAACTCTCGAAGTACCATCCAGGTTTAATTCAAACAGAATATCAATAAAGGTACTTATCCTTTCCTATGATTGCGTTATTAACGCCAAGTACTCAAGTTAACGTCAAAATATTGTAAAATTTGCCTGAACTAAATTTTGCTGATCCACGATTTGATAAACCGCAACCCACAGATATACTGTTAGGGGCCGACATAGTTTTCAATATTTTTCTGGATGGCATTGTAAAGTTGGGTGATAATTCAATTGCGCAAAATACTCAGTTCGGTTGGATCATTAGTGAAAAATGCGAAATCGACACGCAAAGCAGCGTTTGTACTTATGCGACATCCTTTGATGAAACATTACAAAATTTTGGGAGCTCGAATAATAACCCAAATCCGGCACAAAATTCTACATTGCTGAAAAGGTAAATGTGAAGGGTGGTTTAAAGCTACCACGAAAGGGTATCATTGGGACTGTCAAGATTGCTACCAATGGAGAAAAGATTTAAAAGGGACGCTAACTTTCATTATGCTTATAAGCAGATCATTGAAGAGTATTCATAATTGGGCCACATGGAGCAAATCCAGTTGGACAGTGAGAAGCTCGAAAAGGAATATATTTTACCTAGAATCATATCTATCCTAGAAATAATTTTAAGATTTAGGCAGCACCGATACGCCTTGGTGGGAGACATCGAAAAGATGTATCGACAAGTATGGATGGACAGCAAAGATACTAGCCATCAAATGATTCTTTGGAGAGATGAAAAACAGAAAGCATATATCTTTATATAATGAAAACCATTACGTAAGGGACAGCTTTTGCCTCATTCATGGCAACCAGATATCTGAAGAAATTGGCTCAAGAATACCTTCACAAACCCCAGAATAATCGCAAGCCATAAAACATGACATTTACGTTGAAGATTTCATGACCGGAGCGAAAACTCTAAATGAGCTGAGTTCTATGAAAGATGACATTCTTAAAATATTGTAAAGTGGTGGTTTCCAACTGAGGAAAATGTCGTCCAATGACCAAACATACGGGATAGTTTGAAGTCAAGTGATGAGCGTATCAAAAAGTTCACAGTGTTCCCCGAGCCCATCAAACTTCTAGGCATTGGATGGAAAGCACAACTAGATAATTTCGTGTTTCTTATATACAAATTGACCAGAGAAAAAACTACACAAGACGAAGCCTTCTCTCCGAAGCGAGCAAACTTTTTGACCCCCTTAGTATTCCAAAATCTATGGCTACGGGAAATAGATTGGGATGAAAGCTTGCCTCCAGATATACATTCGTCATGGAATAGTTACGAAATGAACTTCGAGAGACCAGTGAAATTCGAATCCTGGAAAAATATGTGAAGGTATATCGATAACGATACAAGGATTTTGCGACGCAAGCCAATGGGCGTATGCAGCAGTGATAAATACCAGCCAGATCAAAACTAAGGTCGCACCAATTAAAACCATAAGCTTGCCTATAGGCTAGAGTTGATGGGTGGGACTCTGTTGATCAAATTAACAAAGGCAGTCGTCGAAATGTTAACCATACAAGTGTCTTCTGTGGTGCTCTGGACGGATTCTAAAATTGTTCTCGATTGGCTCTCCAGTCAGCCTAAGAAATGGACAATCTTTGTAGCTACCTGAACATCCAAAATATTTGGCATCTATAAAAGGGATCGGTGGAGACATGTACTCCTGACTGTGCCACGCGAGGTTTGGCTACCAAAGAATTGGTCAGTAATAAACTGTGGTGGAAGGGCCCACCATGGTTAAACCAAGAAGAAGACAAATGGCCAGATCAAAGAAATATACCTTCAACTTCAGAAGAATGCCCGGCGAGGCTAGAGGTAGGCCATGTGGTTATTCAACCCTTTATAAATAAATAATATCCCTCTTGATAAATAAATTCGCCAGTTGCCTATGAAATTCGTTTTTGCAACAATTCTTCCTGTGGTACTTGCGTTTTATTTTAGGCCAATGGTTCTCATTTAATTTCAGCCAACTGGGACCCTGCCACCAGCATTCTAGGTTTGGAATTGGCTTCGGATCTACACCTCGAGATATAATCTGCTGAATTTTGGCTCGACGAAATAAGAGCTCCGGTGGTATGTTTATCCAAAATGGTACATTGTCCTATTGGCTATAAAGGATTTTCGCCTAGCTGGGACATCTGAGATAGGCAGTGTAAAACCACCATGGAGTCTGTCCAAGCATAAATATGTTTACATATATTGTCAAAATTTAATAATGGTTAGCAATATTTGATTAATTCAGCTAGAAGTACGGCTCCACATAATTCAAGTCTTACGTACGCTGCTTCTGAAGCATCACAAAATGCGTGTAACTGCAACGATGTCGGGTTTGATGATGTTAACAAATACCTTGGAATTTGTATCGGTTGAAGGTAACTTAAATTTTTATATATTTTATTTCATTGGCATAAAATGTTATCAGGTGCTTCGTCATCCCAATCGGTTCTAGCTATTAAATTATTATAGGTGATAGCCAACATAACGGATCCTACAATTTTGAGCTTTCTGCCAGATTACACCTACAGGCTGACTATTTATTTTGAATGTAAATATATCGCTCTGAGCATTCCAATTTTTTGTTATTGGTCTTCGATTAGTTTAGGGATGTCTTCAGCATTATCACGTTCTACTGATTTCAGCACTTCTTTTGAATTTAATTTTAATTTGCGAAAACTATATCCGCAACTGCCTATAGTATTTCTGTTATCTGGTTTTTCAATATAATTCCGTGTTCCACATTAGGACTACCGCCCGGTTAGAAGGTAACCCATATAGAACTGACTTCGAATAACTCTCGCTGTATTTGGATATTTCGGTTCGTATATTCTTACCAACTCTTCTAAGGTTCGGATGGCTAGAAAGGGTGTCTTCGTTTGGATGATTTCGCCAGAAATGAACCGAATATTGGTATCAGACGGATCTACCAATATGTGTCGATACATTTTTTTCAATATCGGCATTTCTCGTGTGGAGCTGCTAGTCTCCCATCGGGCGCGTCCCCAGGTGGCGGATAGGGGGAAACCCTAACCGACTTGTCGGAGGGTAAATGGGAAATAAAATACCATTCGTGGACCAAAACTAGCTAGGGGTGGTTCCCTGAATATAATAACCAATATGGGGGACTCTAACGGAGAAAACCTTACGGCGCAGGGAAACGGATACCCAGTGCCGGCGACTTTGAGGGGTGAGCAAGCGGGCTCCCAGTCGTCGTTATCCAATGACCGCAATACTTCAGAGGTGATAAGTTCTGTAAATCCATTTGGAAGAAGTTCCATAGTGCCACGATCACCAGCAAGACTCTATGCAATGCATAAGTCCGAGAAAGTTATTACCCCAAGTGGTACTCCAGTCAGTCGACTGGACAATACATTCGGGGGGGATCCATCCTCTTCGAAGGCTGGCCCTATGGATTTTGAGGAGGGCCAAACACTCCATGAAAGAAGTGATGCCAGCGGAAATTTTACAATGCGAGCAGTAAAATTCAGTGAAAGAACTGTTGACCTAGAAAAGGAAAATATGGATCTCTTTGAGAGGCTACAGAAGATGGAGCAATCATTTGCCAAGCTAAGCGAAGAAATTGAGTATCTAAAGCGAGAAAATGAACTTCTAAAAATGAATCGGGATGCTAAAGAACAAAGCGAATTAGAGAGTATTGAACCAAAGAAAGTCAACTATCTCACTGATGAGGATGAATTAGAAAGGGAGACGAACTGGATCCTAAAGAAGAAAAAAAAAACATTCCAGGAAGGGTAAGAAAAGAAAAGCTGAATCGTCACCTGAGGTTGAACAACTAAATGTTAGTGGAACTACAAGTACCGAACCGGAAGTTGTCCAACCTGAGGCCAATCAACCGAAAGGTAGTAAATCTACCAAGAACATTGCACCAAAACTGGTGCAACCGAAAGAAAAAACCCCCCCACCAATAAGTATCGTGGGAGTAACCAGTTACCCAATAATTCAGTCACTGATGAAATCGGTTACTGACAAAGAATATAAGGTAACAGCGCTAAACAATGACGTTTGGAAAATTAATACTCTGGACTCAGAAACCTATAGAACATTATCTATGAAGCTGAATGCTGAAAAGTATCAGTGGTTTACCTATGAGGACAAACAGGCTCGTCCGATAAAAGTTATGGCAAGAGGTTTGCATCACACTTGCTCAAGCGAAGAAATAATGGAAGACTTAAAAAATAAAGGTCTTAAAATACTAGATGCTGTGAATATGATTAAAAAAGAGAGAATAGAAAACCAAGAAGGAAACCCAACTTTCAATAAAAGGGGACTCCCTCTTTTTATGCTAGTATTTGATAACTCAGAAAATGTTCAAAATATTTATGGTATAAAAGCAATTCTTCACATGAAGGTAAAAATTGAACCTATGAGGAGAACCACTACACGCATACCACAATGCAAGAAATGTCAGGGATTTAATCACACCCAAAAATATTGCAGCCGGGATCCGAGATGTGTAAAATGCTCAGGTAAACATTTTACCCAGGCATGTACAATAGGGAGAGATGTACCAGCTAAGTGTATAAATTGTAAAGGCCAACATCCGGCCAATTATCGGGGCTGTGAGGTTGCTAAACACCTACAAAAATTAAGAGATAAATCACGAAATCAATCGCAAAATCATGAAATTCGAAGGATTCAACCATCAAATCAGATGGATCAAAATCCACAACCAAGCAACGCAGGGCAAAGAAGAACATTTGCTCAGGTAGTGAAAGGCTCGGGTTCAACCAAATATATGGGCTCTGAAAATAATCGAATTATGGAAAACATTATGAACAGCATCGAAGCTATTACAAAGCGGCTAGATGACCAAAGTAACCTGAACAACATGATATTTGATCAACTGAAGAAAATGCAACTCCCACAACGCAATCCGATAAAAAATGTTAAGTAAGAACACAACTTTCAGAATAGCAATCTGGAATGCGAATGGACTTATGCAACATATTCCAGAAATAGAAATATTTTTAAATACAGAAAAAATCGACATTTTTCTAATATCCGAAAGCCATTTTGTTAAATCTTCGTTTGTTAAAATCCGGGGTTATAACTTATATCATTCCATTCATCCAGCAGAAAGAGCAAGAGGTGGTTCAGCATTACTAATAAAAGAAAATATAAAACACCATGTAGAAACAGAAATCGAAGAAGAAACAATGCAAGTCACCACTGTTAGGATTCACATTAAACACAGACAGCTTACTGTCTCCGCAATATACTGTCCTCCCCGGCATAACTTGAAAAGGGAGGACTACATTAAACTATTTAAATCATTAGGACGTGATTTTATTATTGGAGGAGACTTTAATGCAAAAAACACCTATTGGGGATCTAGACTTACGACGTCAAAGGGTAAAGAATTGTTTCAAGCAGCCCAGACATCAAAATGTGAATTTTACTCTGGTGGTTCCCCAACATACTGGCCCAGTGACGAAGCTAAGATACCGGACCTAATCGACTTTTATGTAGCAAGAGGTATATCTCAGAACTATATTCACATTGAAAACAGCAATTCTCTAGTATCGGATCACTCACCGGTTATCATGACAGTCAGTGAAACTGTAATTCAAAGGGAAAGTGCACCCAGATTAACAAATTCAAAAACAAACTGGGATCTCTTTCGTGAAATAATGAAGGACAAAATCAATCTCCAGGTACCGATAAGAAATTCTCGACAGTTGGAAGACGAATTGGAGCAACTCAATGAAATAATTCACTATGCTGCATTGGCAAGCACTCCCATTTTACAAAATAAGAAGACGCTTAACATATCCTACCCAATGGAAGTTAGAGAGTTGGTAAGAGAAAAACGACGAGCTCGTAAAACCTGGCAAATTAATCGAACACCGGAAAACAAAACAATTCTTAACAATTTATGTAACAGCCTCAAATCCCTTCTTAAAGAAGTTAAAAATGAATCAATCAACAGATATCTAGTTAGCCTAACTGATGAAAAAAATTCTGATTACTCACTGTGGAAGGCGACGAAGGGACTCAAAAGACCCAAAATGCAAGTGCCTCCACTTAAAAAGGATGATGGAACCTGGGCAAGAGGCCACAAAGAGAAGGCTGATCTTTTTGCGGAGTATCTCCAGGAAACCTTCCAACCACTACCAAGACAAACTGCCAATGAAAATATAATATCTATTCACAAGCTGGATGAGTTTGAAATACGGCCAGTAACTCTCAAAGAATTAAAAGAAGAAGTGAAAAGTAACATGAATGTTAAAAAAGCCCCAGGGTATGATTTGATTACTTGCCAAATTATCAAAGCTCTACCTAACAAAGGATTTCGTAAGCTACTACACATAATCAATGCGAGCCTTCGGTTAAAATATGTTCCGAATCAATGGAAAGTAGCAGAAGTAATCATGATACCAAAACCTGATAAACCACCTAACGATAAAAAATCATACAGGCCAATTTCTCTGCTGCCAATCATGTCAAAACTCTTTGAAAAATTATTACTAAACAGACTTAAACCAATAATTGAGGACCGACAACTAATTCCTCCACATCAATTTGGATTCAGAGAAAAGCATTCTACAATTGAACAGGTCCATAGAATCACCAACATAATTGAAAGAACGTTAGAACGTAAAAAAGACTGCTCAAGCATATTCCTGGACGTCGCGCAAGCATTCGATAAAGTCTGGCACAGTGGTCTGGAATACAAGCTGCATAGAGATCTACCGAGACAATTCTATGCCATACTAAGATCTTATTTATCCAATAGACACTTTCGAGTGAAATATGAGGATGAATACTCTGAGCTAAAGAAAATCTCTGCCGGTGTCCCGCAGGGGAGTGTCTTAGGACCAATCCTGTATTTACTATATACAAGGGACATACCAACCACAAATGAAGGAACCATAGCCACCTTTGCAGATGACACAGCAATTATGGCAGTTGGAAATAATGTCGCTGATGCAACGAGCAAACTCCAGAGGATGACCAATGCGGTTTGTAACTGGACAAAGCGTTGGCGAATCAAACTTAATGAGACAAAATCCACGCATATTAACTTTACTTATCAAAAGGCTTACCACCTACCTATAGAAATTAACTCGCGACTCGTGCCATATGCAAATACAGCTAAATACCTTGGCATGACCCTCGATGCCAAGCTTAAATGGAGAGAGCATGTCAAAAAGAAAAAAGAAGAACTTAACATAAAGTTCAGAAAAATGTATTGGCTCATAGGTAGAGGCTCTGAGCTTACAATTCACAATAAGCTGCTGCTATATCGGCAAATTTTGAAGCCGATATGGACCTACGGTATACAACTCTGGGGATGTACCAAGCAAACAAACGCCAAAATGATACAGACGTTTCAAAACAAGGTTCTTCGTAGCATCGTCAATGCTCCGTGGTACGCAAGAAATGAAGACCTTCACAGGGACCTACGGATGGAATACATCAAAGAGGAAATAAAAATGCATGCCGCAAAACACGAAATAAGGCTCCAGGAACATGGAAACCCCTATATTCGCCATATGATAGATAACCCTGTCGTCGAAAGAAGACTCCAAAGAACGAGGCCACTTGACCTATTGAACTTACCAAACTAAAATTAGTAAATAGGTTTAATTAATTATGGGACTAACCAGTGGGTTACACCCCAACCCTTTATATAGAAATATACAAATTTGAAAGAAAAATTGCTAGATGAGCGCAGTCTCAGTCGTAATAAAATAAAATAAAAAAAAAAAAAAAAAAAAAAAAAATATCGGCATTTATTGCTATAAGTATTAAGTCGAAACCGAATTAGTGTTGTCGTTAAATCCGGTTCCAGCTTTGGTCCCGCCATCAAACAATCGTTCAGAGATATTACCGTAGTGGCCACTGTTTGATGCTATGTAAACCCGGGTTTACATAGCATCAAACACCACTCGGAGTTTGGTGGTAGTACTTTCCTTAAATACGATGTGATGCGACATGAAATATTTGTGGTTATTTTCGTGTGGTAATTTAGACCAAGATACTCATTTGATTTGCTCAAATTTTATGTATTCCTTAATGAACGTATTGTAATCTTGTTAATAGTTTGTTGACCTTGAAGACCGTTTTTCAATACCAAACATCCTGGATTTTGCTGTTGCGAAATAGTCTCCTAGTTTTGGTCGCGGGTTTTCAAACGGTAGTCGAACTCTAAATTTTCCACCCTCCGATCGAATTGTTGTTTCTTTGAATAAAATTCCACAGGGATCATTTCCTTCGTTATGCTGCTTGTCGATCACTGGTTCTTCAATTAAAACAAAAATAACAAATTATTCCAAATTCAATTTAGTGTATTTCATTTTTTTAAATAATGGGCTAGATACTCCTACTGTAGCAATTCGCAACTCTGTAAATATGGCGGATTTGCTAATCGAAAATTTGCTTGCGTAAACTACTTGATTATTTTAGCAAAGTAAAATATATTTTTGTATTCAGCACAAACGTTAAAGTGCGTTAAAGTGTCCCATTTTCTGAAATTCAGAAACAAATTGCGTTGCTAAATTATCGTGTATAACATTTCTAGCAAATTCGCAAAAAAATAACTGGTTATCTGCTTATCTGAGCATCGAGTATCTAGCCCAATATCTACTTAATATATTTTATCTACGATAGTGCAGTAACCTATGCGTTCGATGATGATTTTTGAATTTAAATTATATAAGAAAAGGAGCCTTTGCGTCGTCTACTAAAATCGTGTGGAAATATTCATTACACAACGATTTCTTAATATTGCCACACGATTTGTGAAAATGCAAACGTTTCAATTTCATTTTTTGTTGTGAATAATTTTTTTTTCTATCGTAGAAAAAATAGCGTATGTAACTCGTGTGAAAATGAGTCATTGCAATACTCAAGTATGTGCGGCCCTCGCTATCGCTCAGACTGCAAATTTCACGTTCGCACTGCAATACCTCTTTTGCTTTACTTGTTATACAATATACTATTACAAGCATTGCAATGTCATTTCAACATATCATTTTCTACATTATCCAAATAAACAATTTAACTCAAAAACATCGCTTACTTGCTCAATGAAGAGGAATAAATATTTCAAAATGGTTAGTAAGTACATATTTTAAAAGGTACCAGGAGATTTCCGTGTAATGATGAATAAAATATTTTCTTACAATAATTTCATAAAATTCTTCTTTCAATCGTCTGTATTTTGATTTCGGCTCCCATCTTTTTATTTTCACTATATATGTGTATTATTGTAATAAATATAAATTGGGTTAATCGCCATTAAATTAGGAATTCTCAGTACTATATATGTACGAGTATGTATAGTATGTTTGTACAATGTATGTACATACATATATTATGAAAGTCATAAAAAAACTGAATATGATTATTTTAAGCTCATACAAAAAAATAAAAAATGGCCTGTAACTCTTATGTGTATAGTATATAGGTACCGAATGTATTAGTATATGTATATAGTATATAGGTACCGAATGTATTAACTTTTTGAACAAAAAAAAAACGAAAATTATTTCAGGCTCGTGTGGTTTTTCCGGATATAAAACAAAAACAATACAACGGTAATAAAGTAATTAGATTTTTTTTGTGCTTTAATTCTACTGGTTACAAGGTTATTTTATGATGTTGGGACAATTTTGGGTGTTTGGTTATTTTTTTTTTTTTTTTTGATATTATATCCCCCCTTTTGGTTTTTCTGGACAGTATGTTTCAATTAAATTTTATTCCAGAAGGTTATTAAATCATGAATGGGAAACAGAAAATTTATAAAATTTATTGCAAATTTTTTTGTTATTGTGCGGTTTTGGTCCCCAAAAACTATATATACTGTATACGTATATACTATCGACCAAATTTCAACCGAAACATAAATTTATTGTATAAAAAAGTAAAATTAGTTAATTCGACTCGAATTCGAAATGTGACGTGTAACACCAGATTTTAGTTTCTCTATGGTTTTTTGTAATGCACAACACTTTGTATAGATTTTGTTTCGTCTCAAACTATTTCGTTTCTTTCAATTGGAAGATAAATTTAATTTATGACAACAAAAAGCACGAAATCGAATATAACTTTTGTCGTCATCGAAAATAGGAAATTAATAGAAAAAATATTGCTTTTGTTTTAAACTTAAATTACATTACAGTTTTTATTATTCCCGGATGCACAACATGTAACCATATTAAAGACAAAGCTCAATGTACAGAGTTTAGCACGCAATGACACTCCACCCGTCTGTGCAGTATATCGTAACATTATGCCAAAAATAACACAATGAAATCTAATTTTTGTTGTATATCACAACATCACAAAAATTTAATCAGTCAAACAAATCTTAATTTTTTTTTTTTTTTGTTTTTATTAAGAAAATAATAAATAAATTATAAGACACAAATAAAAATAAAATCTATTTAAATTTTACAGTATTTTGTAAGTATATACACATAGTTGTTATTGTTGTCTTTTATTTAAGTTAATTTTATTCATTTTTTTTATTTTTACTTTCCAGATGGATAGAGACAAAAAAATAAAATAAAAAGAAAATTAAAACCAGTGAATGAATGAATAAATTAAAACTGTAATTTTATTGTAGAGCTTTTCTTTTAGAAAATTTAAAATAAATACAAAAATGATATAAAAATAAAAATCTAAGTACAAGTACACAAACACATACACAACTTATTACATTGTACGACTTTAGAAAAGTTTTTGTCGCAGCGACTTATAGAATTTAGAAGAAAATAAAACCAACAAAAAAATTTAAATGTCAATGATCAGAAGTGAAATGTTTATATAAATTTTATAGTTTGAAGACGATTACAGTGACCTTTTTTTTTGTTTTGTTTAATTTAGTTGAAGCTTTTCTATGGAACATTTAATTGTCAGCAAAATAATTTATTAACTGATGTTATTTTGGATATGCGGGATCATTGTGATCTTGTTGCTGGATATTTTATTGCATTAATGTGGAAGCTTTACAAACCAAATCAGATAATTTATTAATTTTGATAACGTTTAAGCTTAAACTACTATAAGTAATATGAGCTTAAAATGCAAATTTCATATTAAAGCACATAGGCAGAGCCTTCTAGAGTATAGAGCTATAATCAATATGACGTACTTTTTAGAAGCTTTTTTAGTGGAATAACTTTTCACTGATATCCATAGGAATCCATAGTAAAAATTATGTTTTTTAGCTTTAAGTTTTTGAATGAAAAAACCAAAAATATTATAAAATGTTTATAAAAAAGTTTTCTACATCTTTAATAATTATTTACAAGAAGGCTATATTGGTCTTAAATAAATATTAATTGCAGCAATATTAAAATTAAATTATTTCTAAAATATATTTTTCGAACTTTCATTTTGAAAAATACATCACAATAGGTTCTGACGAATTAAAATAATACTTGTTAAATGTATCTTAACTTTTACTAGTGAACGTCAGATGTCTAAGATAAATACGGGAATCTATAAATTTGACGAATGGAAAAGTTTAAGTTGACCGGTGATCAGCATTTTAATTTCTAACGTTGACAAATTGCTATTGTTGAATTATTTTGCATTATTTACATTACAAATCTGTACAACAACAAACGTGTCTATATAATTATTGATATGATTGTATTAATCATTGTAATATTGTATGAAAATTCAAAACTATAAATATTTCTGTAAATAGAGGTCCTATCGAAATTTAGTCAAAAATTTACGTACGAAGCATTTATCTGGATGAGGATAAATGAAGACGATAATAAATACCAAAATTCAAATTCTTGTTCAATAATATTATTTAACGCATTGTTGTTGTTGTAATAATCTGCTATACATTACAAATCTAAACAAGAACAAACGTGTCTCGTGATAATACGTAGATATTATGCATGTAGTATTTACTCTTAGTGTTACATAATTCGGCAAAAGGAGTAAGAATTTCGCTTCATCAAAGTGACATCAAAATATCATTATTGCTACGTGTTGTAATAGTTCATGAATGATGTCATTTTTGCTGCAATATTTTGATGTAAATTAAAGTTAAAAAGCTAAATTTAAAAAGTTAAAATTAAAAGGTTAAAGCAGGGCCATATATTAACGGGCCTGATTGTACAAAAATCGAAGCTTTCGATATGGGTACTCATTTGTCTATTTTATATGGAAAATGCATATTTTGAGTGATAAAATCATGATATAAAATATGAGTAATTTTAATGTTTGTTGAATTTAAAAAATTACTTGTATTTTAAACCATTTGTCATTTTAATTTCGATGAATGAATCAACCTCGAAATTAATAAAATAATTAAATAAAAATAGTCCCTTTATCATATTTTATAGAAAAAGTTTCATTTTAATTGTGCTGCCAGATGCATAAATGTAAAAAAAAAAAAATTAAAACAGCAATCGCTGAAAAAAATGCTGAATATTCGTCAGCAATAATGAAATGTCAAAATGTCAAATTTTTGTTTTGGTTTTTTGTTGTGTTTATAGTTTTTAATTAATTTTTTTTTATATCGAATACTCGTATCCACGTATTGCTCGTATGTACACAATTAAATTTAAAACCAACACAAACTTTATTGGAAATAATAATTATGTACATTAATATTTTATTGTACAATATAAAAGAAAAACTAATTTAAAAATCTAAACACAACAAAAAACCAAAACAAAAATTTGACATTTTGACATTTCATTATTGCTGACGAATATTCAGCATTTTTTTCAGCGATTGCTGTTTTAATTTTTTTTTGTACATTTATGCATCTGGCAGCACAATTAAAATGAAACTTTTTCTATAAAATATGATAAAGGGATTATTTTTATTTAATTATTTTATTAATTTCGAGGTTGATTCATTCATCGAAATTAAAATGACAAATGGTTTAAAATACAAGTAATTTTTTAAATTCAACAAACATTAAAATTACTCATATTTTATATCATGATTTTATCAATCAAAATATGCATTTTTCATATAAAATAGACAAATGAGTACCCATATCGAAAGCTCATTGAATATTTTTTCGTGTACAATCAGGCCTGTATATATAAGGCCTTGGTTAAAGTTAAAAAGGTAAGTTAAAAATAAAGTTAAAAACATTTGTTAAAAAGTTGAAGTTAAAACGTAAAAAAAGTTAAAGTTAAGAAGTATAAAATCTAAAAAGTTTAAAAGTTAAAGTTAAAAAAAATTAAGTTAAAGTTATAAAGTTAAAATTAAAAAACTAAGGTTAAAAAAGGAAAAAGTTAAGTTAAAAATTAAATTTCAAAATATGTCAAAAATTAAAGTTAAAACTTAACAGTTAAAAGTTAGAGTTTATGTTAAAGTTAAAAAAGTTAAAGTTGAAAAGATTAAAATTTAAAAAGTTTAAAAGTTAAAGTTATAAAAATTAGAAAATTTAAAATGTTAAAATTAAAATGTTAAAGTTAAAAAAGTCAAAGTTTAAAAGTTAAAGTGCTTTAAAAAAAGAGAACAAACATTTAAAAGATAATTTGTAATGAAACTATATTTCAAAAATACTCTTGGAAAACTGAATTTGGGATTGGGTATTGGTTATTGCTAAATTGAATAAATATTGACTGATTATAGTGATAGAAGTAATTATAAAAGATGATTAACCCGTAAAGAGCATTGTGCGGTCCGTGGGACCGCTCTACTTTTCAAAAAATTAAATTATCCCCAAATTTTTAGTATCTTTGTAATAGCAATTTTAAGAATCGTTCTAATTGAACAAAAAATAATTAATATAAAATTGCGGTCCGCTAGAACGCACCACTATTTTCATGCCCATTTTTCCACGACGCACTTTACAGGTTAAGAAACTAGAAATCTTGGCGTAATCACCAACTTTTAGGTTTTGAGATATTCAGTTTTGAAGTTTGAAAAAATATAACCATACATTTATTAAAACATAGGTCAATGGTACTTGGACTAAACGATAAATTATGATTTACCTACAGCTTAGGTACAATAACTTTTCCGAGAATAGCTATTTTTTCGGGAAAACTGGGAAAATCGGTGTACACCTCAACAAAAAATTTGGTGTATCTCCATTTTTGAATTTTTTTTTTCTGGAGATAAGCCAATTAGTGGAGATACCCCACGAAAGAATGTTTAACAGACATTTTCGTATCGTGTGAAAATATGGGAGATACACAATTTTTCTATGGAACGTGCATTCAATTAACATAAAATATTTTTTTCTACGAGCGTGTGGAAAGTAGTACTTTCGACTATGATTTTTTGTTCAAAATACATCAGAAAAGGATGCCTTGCATAAATTGTGTTGCAATTTCATTACATACGATTTCTCATTGCCGCACGATTTGTGAAATGTTTAATAGTATATTGTAAACAAGTGAATAAAACAAGTCATTGCAATACAAAAGTGAAATTTGCAGCCTGAGCGATAGCGAGGGCTGCAATCACTTGAGTATTGCAATAACTCATTTTCACACGAGTTACACGCGCTATTTTTTCTACAATAGAAAAAAAAAATTATTCGCTATAAAAAATGAAATTGAAACGTTTGGATTTTCACAAATCGTGTGGCAATATTAAGAAATTGTTGTGTAATGAATATTTCCACACGATTTTAGTAGACGATGCAAAGGATCCTTTCCTTATATAATTTAAATTTAAAAATCACCATGGAAAGCATAGGTTACTGCACTGTCGTAGAAAAAACATATTGGGCCAGATACTCGATACTCTAGCAATTCGTAAATCGGTAAATATAACTGCTTATCTGCTAATCTGAGTATCGAGTATCTAGCCCATTATGTTTAATTATACTTATTGTTGTCCAGGATACGTAGTTTTCGAATAATTTTATAATTAATCATTACTGTTATTAGTACATATTAACAAAATGAGGGACAAATTGTGTATGTTGTTGCTAATTAACGCAAACGTACATCATTTAAACATTAAAGTACTTTCCATACCAGACGCCTCGCCTCGAAATGTTTAGTTATGTACCACAAATGTGAAGCTGAGACCCTTTCATACCGGTGGCGTCGGCATTGAACATTTAGTTGCTATCAAATATTTTATATAGGTCCATTTTACACGTGAATTTTAGTAAGAAAAGAGATATTATGAATTTGTAAGCTACATATGTGCTAGATTTTTCGGTAAATATAAAACAGTTGCCCCAAAAATGTGATTTGTAGGTTATGTTACAAAGCGCTTCGCTTTGTAATTGTACTACATACTTTAAAATATCGCAGTCGAGTGTGGAACGCATTGCCTTGGCTTTGTAGATAACTTCATTGCAATATATTTTGATTTTTTTTAAATTATCACTTAAAAATAAATTATTTCTTAATAAATTGAATTTATTTCTATAAAATTAAACGATATCAATCAAATAAAACTAATTTGCATAGTTGAAAAATGAAATAAAGAATTTTTATTTTTGAAGGTCAAAGCCGAGGCGCCTGGTATGAAAAGTACTTAATATTGACGATTGGAGGATTGTGGGTACCACGTAGCGGAGAAATTTAAATTTGAACGAGCTATCCCAATTTGACGTTTAATTATGAAATGTCATTTATGTTGATATTTTGTTATTATGAAATGTCATTTAAGGATAGATTCCTTTAATTTAAAAACATATAAAACCCTAATGCTGGAAACAGATGTGCGGAATTTTTGCCTATAGTAACGCGCGCTTTTCCGCATCCAAAATACATGTGCCGCTTAAAACTGCGTATTTTATGACGTTTATTTTACACGTATTTAATTTTAATATACAATTTTTCTTAATAAATTGTATCATATTTTGTCACAAACGGATTAATTTGTATCTTCCATTTTGGCAATTCTTCGCAAACGTTTGTTTTCAGTCAACAAATACAAAAATTGCCCTGAAAAAAATGAAAATGTTGAAAAATCGTACTAGATTTGGTAGTACAGCCCAAGGTATATAGAAATAATGGTATGATTTTCCTTTACTTTATTTTAGTTCGCATTGCGCATATGCGTCACATGCATGGTAAAAATTTTATTTGACTATTATGTTTATATGTAAGTGTATCGCTGGTTTCAAAATATAAAAAATATTATATTCAATTAATCAATTATGCGTATAAAATATTGAAATAAAATGCCTTTCTCAAATTTTAATTAATAGTTTTATTTAATTTTCTGGTTTTTGAATTTATATTTTGTAATAACTTAGCATTTAAAATTCTTATTCTAAAAAACATTTTACATCGAAAATACAATTTCTTTATTTCTAAATTTAATTCAATTTTCTCGGGGATTGATAATAGTGTTTTTATGTAATTTTTACCAGTTTTCAGAGATGTAGAGTTGAATTCATTAAATATGTCCTCTAACCTTTTGAGCGTTTGGATGAATTGGATATTCGGTTTTCTTAGACTTGCTTCACTCACTTGATCCGCCCATGTGAAGTTATGACTTGTCCCAATTTCAGTAAGACTGGCCATTATAAGCGGCATTTTGATTTGGAGTCCCTTTATGATGTACCCAGCTACATACTCCAGATCAGTCATATCTTGCGTTGAATCCTGTAGTTGAGTATATTCCGCTGCTGTGATGTCGAGAGTAAATTAGATGTCAGTAAATCCCCGGAACATTCTTGTCTCTCATCCATAATATTTAATTCGATTTCATCAACACTAGGATGCCTTAAACACGTATTAAAATCCATTTGAATAAAATTAATTTTGTCACATTCTACATTTGCAGATTGAGAAATAATACCTTCATTTCGTCCCAATAAATGACTAGGAAGGCGATATTTGAATTGTGAAGCGGTTGGATTGTCGTAGAGACCTCCTTTAGCCCGCATAATACCACAAAACATTTCCGGGGCATCCTGATTTAATCGGTATGTCAGAACGTAAGTAATTTTATATGCCTCTTTTATATATATGAATAGCATTTTTAATGCATTGATGCTTCTGATTATGCCTTTTGAAACGGCAAAAGCCAGTTCATACCAGTATTTAGATTTTATAATAGCCAAACTACCTACCCATTAGAGCACAAGAATTAGTGTGCGAGAATAGTTGGGTTGCTAATTTTACTTTTTGTTCTTCGTCTTGCGATTTTCAAATCGCTTTTAGATTGGTTTTCGAACAGTTCATGAAGTGGTTCTTTTGGCAATAAATTGTTCTTGAGCCAAATTGCCGAATCCAAGTGATTCTTCAAAAGCTTTATCATATGAGTGTCACAAAATACATATTTTCTTACTATTACTAGCATCACAAGTATTAACAAAATAAGGCTTGTTCTCGCCTATCCCGTACTGATTCCAAAGCCCTTGGTTATTCCCTCCTAAATCGGCTACAACGGCCACACCATCATATTTAATTTTATATAATTTCAAAATTATTGTTTCCAGTATGGTTTGTATCACAATTGTAAAACACCGGTTGTTTTCAATTTTTGAAACAGGCCTCGTACCATTGTAACTTGGACATAATTAGTCGGAGCAAGTAATGTATCTGATTTCTGCTCATATTCATAAGATTTTGCAATTTTCATTTCATCCGCCATCAAGAGACACAGACCTTTTCATGAGGAGAAAGATTAACATTTTCCATGTATTTGAATACAACGTTCAGATACTCAGGGTTTATATCAATTTTTGAGGCCCAATGTTTTAAGGTTGAGACAGCAGGAAAAGGATATTTCCTTTTTAATAATAAACGTTAAGCTTTTGGCCCGCTAGCATAAATTGCGATGACTCGAGAAATGTCATCGGCTTGCCATCGAATTTTTTACTATTTTTTGGGGAGTAATTCAACAATGCGTGTTGCAGATTTCTTTTATATTGATCATTAGTAAAATGTTTCGAACAAATGTAAGATTTTTTAATGTTCAATTTATCTCGTCTACAACATTTTTGAATCCATATTTTAGAATAATAAACGTTTTTTGGAAATCGAAAGAATCGAATATTTTCATTATCACGCGACTTAGCGTTTCGTTTTAATCTCTTGTCATTGTCACTATTGCAATTAAATACCGCACAAACAACCATTTGTAAACTAATTTTACTATGATAAAAAACAACTTATTTTTTATAAAACCTTTTTCTATTACCGCTTTTTTTCAAACAATACAATACGAATAAAATAAAACTACAAAAAATGCATGGTAGTTTTGTGACGTAAAAATATAAGAAAGAGATAACATGCTACATGCGCAATATCGTACCATTATTTCTATATACCTTGGTACAGCCTACCAATCCGCAGCTAAATTAGAAATAGAGACAACTTACGGAAAAACGCCTACTATATGCGGAATACATGTATTTTTTTATATTTTTAAGTAGAATACGATAGCTGTCATATTATTAACCATTTCTTTCAATCAATTCTTTAATAAAACGGAAAATCTATACCCACCAACGTCTTCTTGGCAAAATTAAATTATAATATTCATGTGCCAAAAACACAAAATTTCGGTAATGTCGTTTGTTGTTATTTTTTTATCGCCATGCGCTGACGCTCTTGTTATATTAACTACAGCGATATCGCGGCGATATTTGTTTTTTTATTCGTCGACGCTCGTAGTTGTCGCTTTTGTTCTGTTTATACCTTAGTGCTGATACATAATATGTACGCGCTTGATTTTTTGTTATTATGGAATGTCATTTAAGGATAGGTTGCTTAATTTTTAAATTTTCTGGTAGGTGGCTGGCTCGTAGAAAATATAGCGTGTATAACTTGCGTGAAAACATACCATTGCAATACTCAAGTAATTGCAGCCCACGCTTCTCTCGAGCTGCAAATTTTACTTTCGTATTGCAACGCTCATTTTCTGCGCTTGTTATACAATATACTATTAAATAAATTGGTATGGGATTCTGTCTATATGAGATATTTGCGAGTGACAAGAATAAAATTAACTTTTAACCTTTGCTTAAAGCAGTTATACAATAAATAGTTAGGCAAAAAAGCAGAGGAATCATTAATTAACTATTTTATTAAGACTTAAGTACAATAATTCGATACCAAATTAAAAAACGGTGGGAGTTAGAACAAAATCGAATGAATATGGTAAATTTATAAAATCCAGTGAATTTTTGTTCAAATGCATACAAAATTTGTTAGTTATGGGCATACAATAAAAATGAACATTTTTGTTTGACTGTATGAGGGACTTACACCAAACTGTACATTGTGTAACTCGAAAACTATAGTAGATAGACCAATTTTGGTTGAAGATATAGAAAGAGCGGATAAAATTATATATATTAATTGTTAAATCTAAAAATTCATTAATTTGGAGTTACACCAAGATAGAACTACGGCGACGAAATGTAAAATTAAACTAGAAGTGATATTGTATCATATAAAATAGTGAAAGTTATAAACTTGTGTGAGGTTGCGTTATCATCATTATAAGTTCGAGCAGCCGAAAATTTGAAAATAAGTTATTTGCTAAGTTAATTACGAAAAAGAAGCCACTTCGAAATAATATTTACTTATATTCATATATACAATACATATATATGTAAATACTAACGTAATTTAGTTAAATAACAGGTTTTGTAAAAATGTAATTATGTAAATACAATGTCTGAAATAAAAAAAAGTAAAAAAAAAAGTTAAAGTTAAAAAAAGTTAAGTTAAAAAAAAAGTTAACGTTTTACAAAGTTAAAATTGAAAAGTTAAAGTTGAATAGTTAAAGTTAAAAATTTAAAGCTAAAAAGTTAATGTTAAAAAGTTTAAGTTAAAAAAGTTAAAGTTACAGTTTAAAAGCTAAAGTTAGAGATTAAAAGTTAAAGTTAATAAAGTTAAAATTAGAAGTTTAAAATTTGAAAAGTTTAAAAGTTAAAGAAAAAGTTAAAAAAAAATTAAAAAGTTAAAATTAAAATGTTAAAAGTTAAATTAGAAAGTTAACGTTAAAGAGTTTGTTAAAAAGTTTTAGTTAAAAAATGGTAAAGTTTTAAAGTTAAAGTTGAAAAGTTAAAGTTGAAAAGATAAAGTTGAAAAGTTAAAGTTAAAAAGTTAATGTTAAAAAGTTAAAGTCAAAAAGTTAAAGTTGAAAATATAAAGTTGAAAAGTTAAAGTCAAAAAGTTAAAGTTGAAAATATAAAGTTGAAAAGTTAAAGTTAAAAAGTTAATGTTAAAAAGTCATAGTTGAAAAGTTAAAGTTAAAGTTATTAAGTTAAAGTGAAAAAGTTAAAGTTATAGTTTAAAAGTTAAAGTTAAAAATATTAAAAAATTTAAAATTAAAAAGTTTAAAAAGTTAAGGTAAAAAAATATTTTAAAAAGTTAAAGTTTCATAATGTTAAAATTGAAAAGGTAAAGTTGAAAAAATAAAGTTAAAAAGTTAAAGTCAAAAAGTTAAAGTTGAAAATATAAAGTTGAAAAGTTAAAGTTAAAAAGTTAATGTTAAGAAGTCATAGTTGAAAAGTTAAAGTTAAAGTTATTAAGTTAAAGTTAAAAAGTTAAAGTTATATTAAAAGTTAAAGTTAAAAAGTTAATGTTAAGAAGTCATAGTTGAAAAGTTAAAGTTAAAGTTATTAAGTTAAAGTTAAAAAGTTAAAGTTATAGTTTAAAAGTTAAAGTTAAAAATATTAAAAAATTTAAAATTAAAAAGTTTAAAAAGTTAAGTTAAAAAGTTAAGGTAAAAAAATATTTTAAAAAGTTAAAGTTTCATAATGTTAAAATTGAAAAAGTAAAGTTGAAAAAATAAAGTTGAAAAGTTATAGTTGAAAAGTTAAAGTAAAAAGTTAATGTTAAAAGTTATAGTTAAAAAGTTGAAGTTAAAGTTATTAAGTTAAAGTTTAAAAGTTAAAGTTAGAATTTAAAAGTTAAAGTTAAAAATATTAAAAAAGTTAAATTTAAAAGTTAAAAAAGTTAAGTTAAAAAGTTAAGGTGAAAAAATATTTTAAAAAGTTAAAGTTTCATAATGTTAAAATTGAAAAGGTAAAGTTGAAAAAATAAAGTTAAAAAGTTAAAGTCATAAAGTTAAAGTTGAAAATATAAAGTTGAAAAGTCAAAGTTAAAAAGTTAATGTTAAAAAGTCATAGTTGAAAAGTTAAAGTTAAAGTTATTAAGTTAAAGTTAAAAAGTTAAAGTTATATTAAAAGTTAAAGTTAAAAAGTTAATGTTAAGAAGTCATAGTTGAAAAGTTAAAGTTAAAGTTATTAAGTTAAAGTTAAAAAGTTAAAGTTATAGTTTAAAAGTTAAAGTTAAAAATATTAAAAAATTTAAAATTAAAAAGTTTAAAAAGTTAAGTTAAAAAGTTAAGGTAAAAAAATATTTTAAAAAGTTAAAGTTTCATAATGTTAAAATTGAAAAAGTAAAGTTGAAAAAATAAAGTTGAAAAGTTATAGTTGAAAAGTTAAAGTAAAAAGTTAATGTTAAAAGTTATAGTTAAAAAGTTGAAGTTAAAGTTATTAAGTTAAAGTTTAAAAGTTAAAGTTAGAATTTAAAAGTTAAAGTTAAAAATATTAAAAAAGTTAAATTTAAAAGTTAAAAAAGTTAAGTTAAAAAGTTAAGGTGAAAAAATATTTTAAAAAGTTAAAGTTTCATAATGTTAAAATTGAAAAGGTAAAGTTGAAAAAATAAAGTTAAAAAGTTAAAGTCATAAAGTTAAAGTTGAAAATATAAAGTTGAAAAGTCAAAGTTAAAAAGTTAATGTTAAAAAGTCATAGTTGAAAAGTTAAAGTTAAAGTTATTAAGTTAAAGTTAAAAAGTTAAAGTTATATTAAAAGTTAAAGTTAAAAATATTAAAAAAGTTAAAATTAAAAAGTTTAAAAAGTTAAGTTAAAAAGTTAAGGTGAAAAAATATTTTAAAAAGTTAAAGTTTCATAATGTTAAAATTGAAAAGGTAAAGTTGAAAAGATAAAGTTGAATAGTTATAGTTGAAAAGTTAAAGTAAAAAGTTAATGTTAAAAGTTATTGTTAAAAAGTTGAAGTTAAAGTTATTAAATTAAAGTTTAAAAGTTAAAGTTAAAAATATTAAAAAAGTTAAAATTAAAAGTTAATAAAGTTAAGTTAAAAAGTTAAGGTGAAAAAATATTTTAAAAAGTTAAAGTTTCATAATGTTAAAATTGAAAAGGTAAAGTTGAAAAAATAAAGTTAAAAAGTTAAAGTCAAAAAGTTAAAGTTGAAAATATAAAGTTGAAAAGTCAAAGTTAAAAAGTTAATGTTAAAAAGTCATAGTTGAAAAGTTAAAGTTAAAGTTTAAAAGTTAAAGTTAAAAATATTAAAAAAGTTAAAATTAAAAAGTTTAAAAAGTTAAGTTAAAAAGTTAAGGTGAAAAAATATTTTAAAAAGTTAAAGTTTCATAATGTTAAAATTGAAAAGGTAAAGTTGAAAAGATAAAGTTGAATAGTTATAGTTGAAAAGTTAAAGTAAAAAGTTAATGTTAAAAGTTATAGTTAAAAAGTTGAAGTTAAAGTTATTAAATTAAAGTTTAAAAGTTAAAGTTAGAGTTTAAAAGTTAAAGTTAAAAATATTAAAAAAGTTAAAATTAAAAAGTTTAAAAAGTTAAGGTGAAAAAATATTTTAAAAAGTTAAAGTTTCATAATGTTAAAATTGAAAAGGTAAAGTTGAAAAGATAAAGTAGAAAAGTTATAGTTGAAATGTTAAAGTAAAAAGTTAATGTTAAAAGTTATAGTTAAAAAGTTGAAGTTAAAGTTATTAAGTTAGAGTTTAAAAGTTAAAGTTAAAAATATTAAAAAAGTTAAAATTAAAAAGTTAAAAAAGTTAAGTTAAAAAGTTAAGGTAAAAAAATATTTTAAAAAGTTAAAGTTTCATAATGTTAAAATTGAAAAGATAAAGTTGAAAAGATAAAGTTGAATAGTTATAGTTGAAAAGTTAAAGTAAAAAGTTAATGTTAAATGTTATAGTTAAAAAGTTGAAGTTAAAGTTATTAAATTAAAGTTTAAAAGTTAAAGTTAGAGTTTAAAAGTTAAAGTTAAAAATATTAAAAAAGTTAAAATTAAAAGTTAAAAAAGTTAAGTTAAAAAGTTAAGGTGAAAAAATATTTTAAAAAGTTAAAGTTTCATAATGTTAAAATTGAAAAGGTAAAGTTGAAAAAATAAAGTTAAAAAGTTAAAGTCAAAAAGTTAAAGTTGAAAATATAAAGTTGAAAAGTCAAAGTTAAAAAGTTAATGTTAAAAAGTCATAGTTGAAAAGTTAAAGTTAAAGTTATTAAGTTAAAGTTAAAAAGTTAAAGTTATAGTTTAAAAGTTAAAGTTAAAAATATTAAAAAAGTTAAAATTAAAAGTTAAAAAAGTTAAGTTAAAAAGTTAAGGTGAAAAAATATTTTAAAAAGTTAAAGTTTCATAGTGTTAAAATTGAAAAGGTAAAGTTGAAAAAATAAAGTTGACAAGTTAAAGTTGTAAAGTTAAAGTTGAAAAATTAAAGTTGAAAAGTTAAAGTCAAAAAGTTAAAGTTGAAAATATAAAGTTGAAAAGTTAAAGTTAAAAAGTTAATGTTAAAAAGTCATAGTTGAAAAGTTAAAGTTAAAGTTATTAAGTTAAAGTTAAAAAGTTAAATACAATATTTGTTCTCAATGTAAATATCCTTCATCCAAAATGTGTTTCCATTTTCGATTGTGTAAGAAAATCAATGGGTTTACTCAGATTTAATTTTGTGGACTTATTCGGGCCATCGTTCAAAAGTAGATGAAACAAAACGTGATTCATTTGAATGGCTTCAAATAAAACGAAACATATTTCAGCTCTATTTCTAAATATATCGTTAAAGCAGCATAAATTTAGAATATAATTTGAAAAATATCAAGAATTTCGAAATAATCTCAAAATTGTCGAATTTTCAAAGTATTATGAACGGCTTGAATATGGCTCTCTCTGACTTCCATCTGTTCGCAAACCTCAAAAGATGTCTGCATGGAGAGCGTTACGAGGCTTTAGCTGTCATAAAGGAGTATTTTGAAGGTCTTTCGGAAAATCACTTCAGAGATGGGATAAAAGAATTGAAAAAACGCTGGACAAAATGTATTGGTCTACGCCCAATAAGAAAGGAGAATAAATTTAAGAATAAAATTATGTTCAAAAATGAAATCTTTTTTATTTCCTTTCCATTCCACAAACTTTTAAATCACCTAGTAGTTTGGTTTTATTAACACTAATATCAAGTTATCACCAAAAAAAACCAAATGATCACTTTAAAAATGGATAAAAATTCAATAAATTACTTAACCCCTCTTCATTATTATTTTATTATACGATTGTGGAAAAATTAGTAAGTTATATAACTGGAAACAAAATAAAATATTCAAATACTGCAAATTTCAATCATCTGTGGCCTTATGTATCTTATAAGCAATTCTCACCATAAAGATCTAAAAAAATATTATTTTTCATAAATAATTGATTGAATGAAAAGCTCTTTGCTAGAAAACATTCATTTCTATCCAACAAATAATAAATAAATAAAAATCCAACTATTTCTCTATCTAAATAAATAAACAAATAAGTTAAGATAAAATATCTACATAAACCAAAGTAAATATTTTATATTTCTGAATAATTTCGAGACTATCTACATAGACGAATTTTTTTGTTTTTGTTTTTTGTTTTTGATAACTAAGAAAATGTTATTCGAAAAACTAGGCCATAATGTATTATAAATAAACAAGTAATAATATTTTGTTTATTGTTTCTATGGGTATTCCATATTTCGAAGAAAAAGCTCTTTGCATTAATATTATTTTGCTCTTAAATAAAATATCGAATTATAAAATTATAGAAAGCTTCTTGTTTTTTATATACTCTAAAAAGACAAATAATATCTAATGCTGTACTGTAAATATGTATAAATATATATAAAAATAACGTTAGATATTATGGGTGTTAGTATGATATCAACATGAGAATTTATTATTTGATATAGCAAAAAATTGGTAAGCTGGTTCTTTTTTTGAACGATTTTAATGTTTTATGTATAATCCAGTCGGAGCTTAAATTTGTTTAAAATAAAGTCAATGAAATATTTTTATTGCTGAATGAAGCTTTCATATGCTTTTTGCTTGCCTTGCAATAATTGTTTTGTTATATTGTATAGATAGATAATTTTGTGGAACCCTTTGGATTAAGTAAATTTACATCACATCTGATTTGATTTATGTATATGAAAAAAAAAAATAGATTAAGCAATATTTCTCAATCGTTATCTATCTTGTTCTTCTTTTCGCTCACTCAAGTTTCATGCGAAAAGCTCAAAATGTGAATTTGTGTGTGTTTTTTTCCCCGAGAATATTTCGGATTTAATTTATCGAAATGCAAAACACGTTTTAGTTTATTATTAAGCAATTCATTTTTATTCTGTGTATGTTTTCTTATCTATTATCTATCTAAGAACGAAAAACCAACAAAAAAAAAATACTTTTCCACTTTTGTTTTATGTATTATAATATTCTAGAGCATAATCATCATTTTCTTTATGGAATTTCTATTATCAATGTTATCAGAGAGAATATTTTTGGGAGTGAGTCTCAACATGAAGATGAATATAAGATTGTAAATATCTTAATAAATGATTAATAAAGGGTTGTCAATTATAATTTTATTTCATTCTGTGCTTTCGACATTACGAGGATATCTTTATAAAGTGTTTTTATTTTATTTTTATCACTATTAGTATTCATGTAACGTGTTACTGATTTGTCTCTATTGATAAATGATTATTCGAGATATTTTTCTTTTTTACATTTCAATATATTACTAATGGAATTATTTGCTACACTTTCAAGATCGTTACAAAGTAAAATTAAACATTTCAGAATTGAATTGTCTTCTGAGAAAAAATTTCTGGTTTCGTGACCAATTTTATTTTTTTTATTACTCAGTTCAAACGTTAGGTAGATAATGTTTAACCAAAATTATTCACCCATACACTTCATAGCTCAGAATTTTCTAATTTATTATTCCCGATAAAATTCAATTTCGTATTTAATTTAAATTAAATGTATTTGTTTTTGTTTAAGAATTATGTTTGTGCTAACCTGCCCTACAACCACAAAGTAGTTACTATGTACAAATTTCCAATATATAATTGGTAATAAAATACATTTAACTTAGGTCCGCAAAGATCAAAGTTATTGAAATCCCGCTAAAAATGAAATTAATTTGAAAAAAAATTCTAAAAACTTTGTTAGTCCAAAACCACTATTCTCGATTTTTAGAAAGTCACTAAACACCAACAACCGTCATACAGAATAGCGAGACGGGATTCCAAATGACATTCTTGCTGTCAATGAAGCCATTTTAGAGAAAACTAATGCTTCGGAAACCTCACTTTCTAAAAAAAATTGACACGCTGAATGATACCGTTTGCTCACTTGTTAAAGAATTATCGGGTGTTAAAAAATTGTTAAAGAATTGTCGGGTGTTGTCATTCATAAGTGGATTTCCATCTTTGAATTACAAAGTTGATGATGAGATTGACAAACTCAACCAATTACTTCATTTCGATAGCAATAATATCGTCCGATCAACAAAACTTTTATCCACATCATTGTAACATTTAAAACAAAAGCAATTAAATCGAAATTTTTGTTAAAATTACGGAAAAATGGTCCATTATATCTTGCTCAGCTGTTTCCTGATCAACAAATTAACAAACAAATTTTTTAATTAAAGGATGATAACAACAAATGTGAGACTAATAAAAACGTTAAATCATCTAAAGAGAGAGAACAAAATTGCGCATGTCTGGTATCGTAGTGGTAAAATTTTCGTACGCATCAAAGAAGGTAACCGTTGAATAGCAAATAAATCAAATGATGGCATCACCAAGTTAACTGCTTAGCGTCATATTTTTGTGATATTATGAATGAACAAGATAAAATATTATTTGAATTTAAATGAATTTAGTATTAATAGTAAATTAAATATAATTTCAGATATTACCTTATTACACATAAACATCAATAGATTGTAGAACGAAATAGAACGTCTTGCATGAGCAATTTCTGTTTACCCTAAATCAAAAAATAAATGTTATAATACTAACAGAAACTTTTCTTTACAATTATCAAACCGATTTAATAAACTTGGAAAATTATAAATCTTTTCACATAATACGTGAACATAGAGATGGAGGTGGCATTACAATCTTCGTAACTATCAGCCTTGATTTCGAATATAAATGTAGAAAAGCGTATATGGAAAATGAGTTTTTCATCATTCATTCCCCAAAGCTTAGATTTAATATAATAGGCTTTTAGAGACCACCACATACCGAATTATCTTTGTTTTTAACTTATTTTGGTTCTATTTTAGACCAACATAAATATAGTATTGTTATTGGTGATTTTAATTTGAATATTTTAAACGCAGATAAAAATGATATTATCAATTACAAAACAACCTTAGAAATGTATTCATTTGAAATTAAAAACAAAAATTCATAAAAAATATTGTATGCGATATTCTAACAGTAACAGTACCATCATGTTCTCTCGTCAACTCAGCATCAATTTCATATCCTCATTTCATCCACTGATCTGAGTGATCATGAATATTTATTGATTCGTGGTGCAGTTGCTATCAAACGGATGCGGGTCAACAAACAGTTAACACTTTGTAACCAGCAAAACATTGATAATTACGTGAACCCTTTAGTAACGCCTCATAGATATCTGAAGATGAAACGTTTTTATGTGATTTGTCAAAATATGTAGTTATATCTGCAAAACATTAGAATTCAAGTTTCTACAGAAAAAAATTCAGCTCAAGTTTCCCTTGGGTTATCTGGGAAAATTTGATAAAGTTTCAAGCCAAAAGTATAAAATCAGCATCTAGTTACGCCTATAGAGATGGATTGCATTGATGTTACTTGTTAATAGCTGCCGCTTGAAAAGTTCAGTACAGGTTTCCCATGGGAAATCTGGGGAAATTTGGTAAAGTTTCCAGCCAAAAATAAAAATAGAATGTATAAAATAGGCCTATAGAGTATTATGTCTGGAGATGGATTAAATTGATGTGACTTGTCAATAGCTATCGTAGGAAAAATTTCTTTTGCTATGGGCAAGCCACTTAAATGCAATTCATCTTCAGACATAACACTCCAAGGGCTGATTGTCTACAAATTTTCAAGTGATTTTTGTAAAATCGAATATTGTAAGATTTACCTCGGGAAACTTGATTTGAATTTTTTTCCTGCGATATCAATTTACAAATCACATGAAAGCAATCCATCTCCAGTTATAACTATAGCGCAAAAGCTTAAATTTTAATTGAGCTATATTTCCAACTTATGACGTAGCTGATTATTCCAAGCCAAGCCATCACATATTTTTTTCAATCTCAAAAATTCGATCATAAGTGTAACATCAATTTGTATAGAAGATAGTGTGTTAAAATAAAACCTTTGCAATAAAATTTTCACCGTTTGTGTTTTTTAATTCATCGTTGATTACAAGTGGATTTGCTGCCGATATTATTAAATAATTAACAGTTTGCTTGTGTGGCATTAAATACATCACCTGCACATCACTTAACCAATACTTTCTACATCAACAATTTCCATCGATAAGCCAATTTACAACTGGAAAAAAACATTAACCAGACGCCATCGCACAGGACTATAAACATTTTGGTGCCGAAACCCGGGATTTCATCTAAATACAATAAGATAAGTAGATTTTCACTTAATTTTATTTTCCGCTATAAACTAAACCGCGTGAAATTAAAATCTACTGTGCGATTTGAGCACTCGTGTGTGTTAATATTTTGTGGAATTGTCGAGAATTTGTGTTCAATTGAAAATTCGTGAAGTGATTAAAAGAACAATAATTCAATATGGCCGATCGTGCAGAACGTTTACGTTAAAGTTTGGGGAATCAATAACGGAGGATACTACATTGGAGGCGATAAAAACCAGATTAGAAATGTTAGAAACCAGGTATCAAACTTTTAATGAGATGGAATTCCAATTACTGGAGAAACCCACATATAAATCCATTACACCTGAAGTCGATGAAATTTACTATAAAGCTAAAGATTTATTGAGTGAAGCATGTGGTCGTCATGGGAGAGGTGGCCTTAATACAAACTCGGATCTAAATAACACGCTTGAACAGTTTTTTGACCAACAAAAAACGTTTTATGAAGGTGTTAATACATCGCAGCAAGTACGGTTACCAAAAATTAATATAGAGCCATTTTAGGGTGACTACCAGAGCCTTCTAGAGTATAGAGCCATAATCATTATGACGTATTTTTTAGAAGCTTTTTTAGTGGTATAACTTTTCACTGATTTCCATAGGAATCCATAGTAAAAATGGTGTTTTTTAGCTTCAAGTTTTTCAATGAAAACAGCAAAAATGTTACAAAATGTTTATACAAAAGTGTTCTACATATCTTTAGCAGCAATATTCAAGAAGGGTATATTGGTATTTAGTAAATATTAATTGCCGAAATATTAAAATTAAATTATTTCTAAAATATATTTTTCGAACTTTCATTTTGAAAAATACATCAAAGTTGGCTCTGACGAATTAAAATAATACTTGCTACATTTATCTTTAGTTTTACTAGTGTACGTTAGATGTCTCAGATTTATACAGAAAAATACGACAAAAAATTGTTTAATCACAAAATTATCACACGCTCTTAATATTTTGTGAATTTGTTTTGCTTATCCTACAATTTTTAAACTAAAATTTCCCCAGTTCGCAGTTTTTGCTACGATTTTTCAAAATGTTTACTACCCACTGCCATCTATGTACATTGACTTAATGCACACGACTTGTAGTAAGCTTTTCTTTTTAATTTGACCAGAAAGCTGTTGTTATGAACTTTTTTTTATATTTTGGTTAAAATAAATCAATTATTACAAGAAAATGAAAACGATTTACTTAAACGAGATTTATATATGTTGAAATTCAAACATTTATGAAAATATTTCAGGAATCATAATTAAGAATTTGCAACGTTTTCATTTACAAATTTGTCTTCGGAAAAAAAGTGATTTCCCATATGTTTTATGTGTTTTACTATGGAAATTTTGGTTTTTTCGTCGTTTCTAATTCCCTTATAAAAGCTTCGTTTTTTAGATTATGGCTTGTACAGGGCCATATATTAACGGGCCTGATTGTACAAAAATCGAAGCTTTCGATATGGGTACTCATTTGTCTATTTTATATGGCAAATGCATATTTTGAGTGATAAAATCATGACATAAAATATGAGTAATTTTAATGTTTGTTGAATTTAAAAAATTACTTGTATTTTAAACCATTTGTCATTTTAATTTCGAAGAATGAATCAACCTCGAAATTAAAAAAATAATTAAATAAAAATAGTCCCTTTATCATATTTTATAGAAAGTTTCATTTTAATTGTGCTGCCAGATGCATAAATGTACAAAAAAAAAATTAAAACAGCGATCGCTGAAAAAAATGCTGAATATTCCTCAGCAATAATGAAATGTCAAATTTTTGTTTTGGTTTGTTATTGTGTCTAGATTTTTAAATTAATTTTTTTTATATCGAATACTCGTATCCACGTATTGCTCGTTTATAGAACACAAACGCTAGAAATCGCTCCATCGATACCCCAAATATCAAAAATATTTTATGTTTCAAGAACTTGCAAACATAAGTCACCTTGTTGTTAAGACTAGTTTTGTTATCGCAATTTTGTATCGATTAACCGAGCAATTTTATTAATCGACATTTCGATTAATACAAGGTGCAGAGAAGAAATCTTTGCAACGTAATCAGTTGCTCATAGCTCATGAAGGCCACCAAGCTAAGGTGTAGCAACTGTTTCTTTAAATATTCAGATGTGCGCAATTCATACAGCTCACGCAACTCTGAATTAGAACCCACAAAATTCGTGCCGTTATCAGAGAAAAAAAAATGGTTCAGCAAAGTCTAAAGAGAACGGTGAAGCTGCATTTACCCGTTCTGGCGGTAAATCTCCCATTAATTGTGTCATCGGAATCTGTCTGGCACGAAAGCATTCCTTGCTTTCTCTATCAAACTTCTTGCACACGGTTGTACCATAGAATAGCCAATAAAACTGGCGACCGGCGGCTAATGACGCTCGTGGACCAACATAGCAATTTCCTATAAATTAATGTTAGTATAAATTGATGCATATTTGGTATGTTGAAAATTCTCCCAACACGAATTATGTGATGAGTATCTAAAAATAGCGATAATGAGCAGAAATGGGGTTGCCTTACGACGAAATTTGCTTTTCGCAACCCACTGTACTCTTCAGGAAAAGCGTCTCTCTGTACAATTCTGATGATCGTATGAAGTGCTCGATCCAATTCTTCCAGCTTAAGCGGCCCGCTCATTTTCAACTTCGGCTGGACTGGAACCTTAGGTGTAACATATATGCAAGGACTTGTCGAACAATACCGCGACTGGTATCGGGTTCTTCATCTCGAACGAATTCTCAGGTAGAGGAAATTCTGCACGGAGCGTCGGCCAACACGAAGCTTTATTTAAGAGGAATGAAGGTTTATAAGTCCATGAGTTGAATAAATTTTCGATTTTTACTCCTCGAGAAATTAGATCTACTGGATCACACTCGGTCAGTACATGCATCCATTTTTCTTGCACGGCAGTGATACGTTTCTAGATGAATGTTTTCCGTTTAGATGGGCAGAATTTTGCCCAAGCGTTTGTCCAAGAATTATGTGCACTAGTGGAATTAGGAGGACTGCTGCACACAATTCTAGTCGAGGTAAAGTTGTCCTTTGTAATGAAGCTATGCGGGATTTTGAGCAAAATAGCTTAACGAAGACCAGACCACCATAGGTAATAAACTTCTATGGTGAATAACTGCCCCATAAGTGCGCTCACACACCGTGTATCTAGATATACTGTGTGACTTGACTGAAATGAATAGGTGACGATCGATGTTAAAATTGTTAAGTAACTTCATACTTTATCGAAGCGTTTGCCAATACGTTGATATGTTTGTGGTGATGATTGATCTCAATGCTGCCATAGTGATTGCATTAGCAGTTTTCGCAAAATCGAGACTGTTTTACCTGTACCAGCAGACAAGTATGTTCGAAATTGTAAATTTCAGTTGTTGCAGCAGCGATGGAATTTGCTTTGAGTAAATCATCTACGTAGACATCTGCCTCTAGTACTTCGGTGGTGACAGGTAAAGTGCCTTCATGAACGAGTGCTAGCTGTTTAAGGCATCTAGTTGCACAAAATGGTGCTGAAGACGTTCCATATGTCACAGTGTCAACTTAAATGTCAAAAGCGGTTCAGCTGGTGAGTTTATCTACAAGATGAGTTGGAATGTCTGGTCGTCTTCGTGAATTCGGACTTGACAAAAGCGATGCATGTGACCGAAAGTCAACTAAAATTTAGAAAAGGTCATTCTGCACAACTCGAGGTTCCATATGGCCTAGCGTGCTGTACTTATTCTTAAACATTGAGTAATTGCGTCCAATAACTGGTCAGCCTCTAGATTTGACCAACGGAGAGTAACTGTTGATATAGATATCTGCGCCAAAGAGTAAATTTATGTCTCTTGTTTGAATAATTCGGGATTAGCCGAATAATTCGGGATGGCACTAGCAGCGATACCACCAAGTGACAATCTAAGGTACTGAATCTTTGTGTGGTGAATAATGGCATGGCATTAAACATGCCAATAAATGGATTCCACTCCAGATATCTACGACTAAAACTCGGGGGGTTCACGGTAAGACGTTTTGGCACCTACGGTTGCTAGTAGCTAGTTTAAACGTTTTGCTTCGTTTGCTTCCGCCTTGCGTCGTTCTTATTTTAATTCCTCTAATTTTTCCTCAAATTGTGAGGTTATTGAGATGCATATATTACTTTTCGATTTTAGTCCGTAATTCCTCAGCAATAATGAAATGTCAAAATGTCAAATTTTTGTTTTGGTTTTTTGTTGTGTTTAGATTTTTAAATTAATTTTTCTTTTATATATTGTACAATAAAATATTAATGTACGTATTATTTCCAATAAAGTTTGTGTTTTCTTTAAATTTAATTGTGTA
Organism: Tipula helvola; assembly: GCA_963556165.1. Lineage (NCBI taxonomy): Eukaryota > Metazoa > Arthropoda > Insecta > Diptera > Tipulidae > Tipula > Tipula helvola. The sequence goes on along the minus strand of OY744482.1, from coordinate 82,037,496 downwards.
CATACGAGCAATACGTGGATACGAGTATTCGATATAAAAAAAAATTAATTAAAAACTATAAACACAACAAAAAACCAAAACAAAAATTTGACATTTTGACATTTCATTATTGCTGACGAATATTCAGCATTTTTTTCAGCGATTGCTGTTTTAATTTTTTTTTTTTTACATTTATGCATCTGGCAGCACAATTAAAATGAAACTTTTTCTATAAAATATGATAAAGGGACTATTTTTATTTAATTATTTTTTTAATTTCGAGGTTGATTCATTCTTCGAAATTAAAATGACAAATGGTTTAAAATACAAGTACTTTTTAAATTCAACAAACATTAAAATTACTCATATTTTATGTCATGATTTTATCACTCAAAATATGCATTTGCCATATAAAATAGACAAATGAGTACCCATATCGAAAGCTCATTGAATATTTTTTCGTGTACAATCAGGCCTGTATATATAAGGCCTTGGGCTTGTATAATCAAGGTTGCTTTGTGACTACACATATTGAGCTTCCTTCCACGATTTGTTTAAAACCACAGTACATAATAACAAAAATATTAGTGGTGTGTGCAAATTGCAAATGCTCAATGGCCTACTTAAGGGTGAAGCGTCTGCCTTAATACGACATATCGCTATAACGGAATCAAATTATATCGAAGCATGGGAAAAGTTATGCAACCGTTATAAGAAGATGACTCCTATAGTAACGACCTTGGTGCAGACATTTATGGAGCAAAAACCGTGTATACGAAGTAACGGAAAGGATTTACGGCGCATAAATGAAACATCCGATGAGGTAATTCGAGGTTTGCGGGTATTAGGTGCAAAAGCTGAAGATCGTGATCCATGGCTCATCTATATTCTATTGAGCAAAATTGATTGAGACAAAGATTTTCCAACCGTTGAAAATTTATTAACTTTTTTAAATAAGCGGTGTGACGCACTAGAAATATGTGAGTCAACAGCTAAAAGGTTCACAGCAAGAAATACGGCAAAATCATTTGTAGCAACTCAGTCTAATCCGGTGTTTGAGTGTGTCGTTTGTAAACAGCAACATCCTACTTTCAAATGCTCAGAATTTAAAAATATGACTTGGGTCGCTAGGTCAAGAATAATTTCGGAGAAGAATCTGTGCGGAAATTGCCTGAAGAAGGGACACACTAGCGAACAGTGTTACTCCAAATCATCTTGCCTCATTTGCAGAAAACGGCATCATACCTTAATTCACCAACATCAAAATGATGCACATGATTCCAGCCAAACAGCAACAAATTATCACGCCTCAATAGAAAAACCATCGACGTCTTCACAAGAAATTTCTGGAACAACATTACCAACCCAAACTACAAAATCCACTATTGAGTCAACACAAACTAATACGAATAATTCAATGAATACTAAGGTGCTACACACACACTATTCCTCTACAAACACGGTATTACCAACAGCCGTTATATATATCAAATCATGTACCAGTGAACTCCAGGTATATCGCGCATTGTTAGATTCGGGCTCACAAACATCATTCGTTACCGAATCATGCGCACAAAGCCTAGGCCTAAAGCGAAGCCAATCTTCCTTATCAGTTTATGGTCTAGCATTATCATCAGCAGGAAAAACAAGGGGGAAGATCGATATGACCATACATTCCAGAATTGATAGAAATTATCAGTTGAATGTCACGGCTCATATCATTAATCAAATTTACAAATTTGTTACCAACTAAACCAGTAAGTTTTAATACATAAAGAATGCATTGGGACTTAGCAGATCCGCAATTCTACAGCCCAAGCAAAATCGATGTACTTCTCGGAGCCGACATATTTTTCGAAGTGCTAAATCCGGAAGAGCATGTCATGGATGGACTGCCAAAAATGCAATCCTGAAAGTTTGGCTGGGTAATTGCTGGTCATGGCATAACTCATCTCCTAAACTAACCATTCTTCACGTCACAACTGATCCAAATAGCCAAATAACAAAAGATGATTTACATCGTGAGCTAACTAAGTTCTGGGAAGTGGAGGAAATCGCATCGCACAACAGTTCAAGCAACACAATCCATGAATGTGAAGCATTTTACGATAAAACTACTACCAGAGCGACAAATGGCCAATTCATAGTAAAGCTTCCATTTAAAAAACCAACACCAGCACTAGGAAGTTCATATCAGGCAGCACATCACCGATTATTGGCAATGGAAAGAAGATTTTCGAGGGCAACGGAGTTTTATCAGCCATACAAGTCATTCATCAACGAGTACATTGACATGAAACATATGAGCTACGTACCAATAGAAGCCATACCAAAAGAAGATGATAAAAAATATTATTTACCTCATCAGTCATCATGCTGTTGTAAAATCCAGTAGTAGCACCACGAAACTCAGGGTCGTCTTTGATGTGTCGTGTAAAACAAGCACGGGAGTGTCTCTTAATGACATTTTACAGATTGGGCCAAATATACAAAGCGACCTGACGACGATAATTCAGCGATTTCGAAGACATGCAATAGCAATGGTCGCAGACATAGAAAAAATGTTTAGACAAATCCTGGTAGATCCTGATGATGCTAACTTCCAGCTAATACTGTGGCGTGAAAATTCGATAGAGCAAGCGAAAACGTACAAGCTAAATACGGTTACTTATGGAACAGCGTGTGCCCCATATTTAGCAATAAGAACACTAAAAATGTCAACCGAAAACGGTGATCAACTATATATCCAAAAGCTAAGCATATCATTAACAATGATTTCTACATGGATGACTTGCTGACTGGATGTGACAATGTTAAAGAAGCAATAACCCTTAAAGAACAGTTAAATAATTTATTAAAGGAAAGTGGATTCAACCTGAGAAAATGGAAATCCAATTCCCCAGAATTTCTGAAGTCCTTTTCTCAGCAAGAAGTCCAAAATACTCCAAAACTAATAGAAGACGATTCAACCATCAAAACTCTTGGCATCATAAGGAACGCTGATCATGACACTTTTTCTTTCAAGGTACAGACAAGTCTGCAAGCAACAAGTTGGACCAAGAGGAAGATTTTATCTGCAGCAGCCAAACTGTACGATCCATTGGGCTGGTTGGCACCTACCATAATTCTTTTTAAGCTGTGTTTGAAGAAGTTGTGGTTGCTAAAGTTAGACTGGGATGATAGTGTACCAACCAATATCCGAAATTTATGCCAGGGAATTTACAATTCATTAGTAGAATTGGAAAAGATTCAAATTCCGCGACGACTGACAAACTTAACTGGTTCTACATAACTTCAATTACACGCATTTTGCGATGCGTCGGAAGCATCTTACGGTAGTGTTATATATCTTCGAGCTATCAACGAACTTGGCGAAATTACCGTAAATATCATAACGGCAAAGAAAAGGTTGCACCAATAAAGCAAATTTCACTACAACGATTGGAGCTGTGTGGAGCTGTCCTGTTGGCGAAACTAATCAAATATTGTATCGAATCTCTCTCTTACAGCAATATCCAATAATTCGTATGGACAGATTCGATGATCGTACTCCATTGGCTATCTGACGTTCCTCGACGATGGAACATTTTTGTTGGCAATCGCACGGCTGCAATTCTGGAAATCGTTCCTCGAAATAAGTGGCAGCACGTGGACTCAAAAGATAATCCTGCGGATGCGATAACCAGAGGAACCAAACCTAAGGCATTACCACAATTACAGCTTTGGTGGCAGGGGCCACACTGGTTGAAAGAACAAGAGCAAAAGTGGCCAAAACAAAAATCAACAACAACAGCCGAGTTAGGACCGTATTTGGAAGAACGGTCAAAATACGTCAATGTTTTGACAGCGGCGACTACTGAAGAAGGTGTTGTTCTGCAGTTGTTAATAAAAGTGTCATCCTGGTATAAAATTCGAAAGGTGATGGTATATAATTTGCGATTTGGAAGACCAACAATATTGAAAGTATGTAGCAGTTATCTAAGGGACCAGATGACTCCGGGTGAACTAGATGACGCGGAAGTTGTAATTTTACGCAACGTACAACAAGCGGCATTCAAATCCGAAATAGCAATTATTACCGAAAGGTCACCACTGTCATCGAAAAACCAACTTTCATCGCTCGACCCATTTATGGATTCAAATGGACTACTTCGAGTAGGCGGGCGACTTCGGAAATCTTCATTACCCTATGCAACGATGCACCCTGTGATTCTACCCAACAATCACGTAGTTTGTGAAAGAATAATTCGCAGTGTCAACTTCAACAATATGCATGCGGGCAATTCCTTAACATTAAGCGTTTTACGAAGCAAGTATTGGATGATAGGAGCAAGGTACATGAACAAACGCTGCATAAAGCTCTGCACGATATGTACCAGAGCCTTCTAGAGTATAGAGCCATAATCATGATGACGTATTTTTTAGAAGCTTTTTTAATGGTATAACTTTCCACTGATTTCCATAGGAATCCATAGTAAAAATGGTGTTTTTTAGCTTCAAGTTTTTCAATGAAAACAGCAAAAATATTACAAAATGTTTATACAAAAGTGTTCTACATATCTTTAGCAGAAATATACAAGAAGGGTATATTGGTATTAAGTAAATATTAATTGCAGAAATTTTAAAATTAAATTATTCCTAAAATATATTTTTCAAACTTTCATTTTGAAAAATCCATCAAAGTTAGCTCTGACAAATTAAAATAATACTTGCTAAATTTATCTCTAGTTTTACTAGTGTACGTTAGATGTCTATAATTGTTGGCAGAGAAATACGAAAAAAAATTATTTATTCACACAATTATGACACGTTCTTAATATTTTGTGAATTTGTTTTGCTTTTCCTACAATTTTTGAACTCAAATTTCCCCAGGTCGCAATTTTTGCTACGATTTTTCAAAATGTTTACTACCCACTGCCATCTATGTATATTGACTTAATGCACACGATTTGTAGTAAGCTCTTCTTTTTAATTTGACCAGAAAGCTGTTGTTATGAACTTTTTTTTATATTTTGGTTTAAATAAATCAATTATTACAAGAAAATGAAAACGATTTACTTAAACGAGATTTATATATGTTGAAATTCAAACATTTATGAAAATATTTCAGAAATCATAATTAAGAATTTGCAATGTTTTCATTTACAAATTTGTCTTAGGAAAAAAAGTGATTTCCCATATGTATGATGTCTTTTACTATGGAAATTTTGTTTTTTTCGTCGTTTCTAATTCCCTTATAAAAGCTTCGTTTTTTAGATTATGGCTTGTATAATCAAGGTTGCTTTGTATGTACGCGTTACCGATTCCACAAAAATGAACAAAAAATGGCCGATTTACCAGCGGAACGATGTAATCAAAGTCGACCTTTTCTAAAAACGGGACTGGATTATGCAGGGCCGTTTCATATTAAGACGAGCAAACGCAAAACCTCTTCGACTGAGAAAGCATACGTGGCAGTCTTCGTATGTTTAGCGGTAAAGGCAGTACATTTGGAAGTGGTGAGCAGCCTAGATACTGAGTCATTCATAGCAGCAATTAGACGATGCATCGCAAGACGCGGTAGTCCTCAACAGATTTGGTGTGATAATGGGTTCAACTTTGTTGGAGCTAACAGAGAACTTCGACAGCTAAAGCAGCAAATAATTGCACAATCGACCAATCCTCTAATATTTGAATTTCTCTTGCAGAAAGGCATCAATTTTCAGTTCAATCCACCACATGCACCTCATTTTGGCGGATTGTGGGAATCATCTGTGAGGTCATTCAAATACCATTTGCGACGGGTTACGAATATCAACCTCACATTCGAAGAAATTACCACACTAATTATTCAAATCGAATCACTCCTAAATTCAAGGCCACACGCAGACTGAACGACGATTCAGCAGATTTACAAATATTAACTCCAGCTCACTTTTTGGTTGGAGAATCTCTAACAATTATTCCGGAACCCATGCTGGACGGTATACCACAAAATAAATTGTCGAAATGGCAAAATATAAGACCATTTGCATTGTATAACGTTTAACAATAATCTGAAATTTAAGAAGATCGATTAATATTTCTTTATTATAATTAATTAATGTTTTATATACATAGCTTTCATATAATTCTTGCACACACTCCAAAATGTAAACAATTGTAAAGAATAATCAAAATGTCGTAAGTTGTTGGTTGCGTTCATTAGAAAATTCATATTTTACTACAAGCTAAGCGAGCTTAAGTTAGCGCAAAAGCTTAAATTTTAATTGAGCTATATTTCCAACTTATGACGTAGCTGATTATTCCAAGCCAAGCCATCACATATTTTTTTCATTCTCAAAAATTCGATCATAAGTGTAACATCAATTTGTAAAAAAGACAGTGTGTTAAAATAAAACCTTTGCAATAAAATTTTCACCGTTTGTGTTTTTTAATTCATCGTTGATTGCAAGTGGATTTGCTGCCGATATTATTAAATAATTAACAGTTTGCTTGTGTGGCATTAAATACATCACCTGCACATCAACAATTTCCAGTCGATAAGCCAATTTACAACTGGAAAAAATATTAACCAGACGCCATCGCACAGGACTATAAACATTCAGTGATGGTTCAAAAATGAATGGAATAGAATTGGTTGTGTTTTCTGTGAGAAACTAAATGTGAGCAACTCATTTTATCTCCCAGACTATTCCAGCGTTCTTCAGTCTGAATTAATTGAGTTAATGGAGGCCATGGATTGTTTGAAGTATAATCGTATAATTTAGTATATGCAAGGGATATTTACATTTTTTACGAATAGTCAGGCCGCTATTAAAACGCTACGAGCTTATTTTCTCAACTCAAAGGTAGCCAAGTGCTGTCTCTCGTCTCTTAATGAAATAGGAGATCAGTTCAACATTCACTTAACGTGGGCGCCAGGGTAGAAATTGCCTCACTTTACCAAGTAAGGTAAATGTTGAAATTCCGCCAGCTACACATGCAAATTGCTTCAGGAAGAAGCTAGGAGAGCAATGGTCCAATGATACCTTGTGTGTTATACTTTACTCCATCTTCTCTGTACTTGTCCCCGTATAGCGTTAAGCAGATGGATATTGTTAGGAGTTCCTCTCCTCAGCAACCTGGCGGATCTCAATGGGATGGACGTCAGGTGTATTCAACGCTTTGTTGTAAGCTCTGGATGGTATGTGGTATACGGCTACGGACCATTTTTGTATCTATTCTATACCGGTCCCTTAGGACAGCCACCCTAACCTAACCTAACCTAAAGTATTGCCATTCTCCAGAACAATGTTTTCTTGTGTTGAGGCTCTATACGTTTTGTTGGTTGGACAATTGAGCAGAAATTTTGATTCCCGTAATCTCGGATTTGTTTTCACGAGTAACTCGATTAACGACTCATGTTGATCACGTTTTTGTGCAGGAACTTGGGGACTCCAATATAAACTTGATGGCTTGTGAAGAGTTCAAGCAACTTATTATCATTGTTGTTATATTCATTTCGAATGTCATGACGAACCATAATAATTTAGAGGTTGGAGTTGGCATGTCCTAGCCTGGCATTCAAATAGCCGAGGATAATCCTAGTGTCGCTGCTGTGCGACTCGGCAATAGTGTCCGCATAATTTAGGCGACTGGTGTTTTGGCCGCAATACGAGAAATAGTGTCCCGTTAGGGAGTCACCCTGTTCCAACCATCGAGGTCATAATGATCCATTTCTTTGCAGGCTTGTCAAAATCTCAAAATTACGACATATCTGATAGAGTATGAACATTTTACGTTGCAATATTTGGCCTGGTACGAAATCTAAGGGCCGATAATAATAACTCCTCTCAGTAGTTTTTTTCAGTTTCTTGAACAATAATTTTTTACGGGCGGGTTATTAGCCCAAGGCAAACCCCAGCTTTACTGAGAGACTCGTACTACTGATATAATATTCAGGCATCCACTTCAACTATAGAATAGACGCTAGTATAATCAGAATTTCTTTTGCATCCCCCTACTCTAAGCCTGGCTTATCCAAAAAGATAGCTAGGAAAATATTTATCAGCCCTAACAAAAGTTCCTTGAGATAGGTTACCTATAAAAACATAATTGATAATCTAAATATTAAAAAAAATTTGGCGGCCGGCCAACTAAAATCCAACTTTTGCATAACCTTAATTTTATTGCAATAATTGTAATTACAACCTACGTTAATTGTACCAATGTTCATTAAAAATTGAGTGTATAATAGAACACATCTCGGAATATGGTTTTAGTTAAATTTTATTTAATAAACATGAAATGTCACTTAAAATTCATTCTACATCACGCCAGTGTTAAGCATTCACAATTTGTACATATCTCATATTTTTGAGTACAGCATAAATATTTATCAATAGAACATAAAAATATTAGATGAATGACGAATAAATTTTCGTTGACATTTTGTTTGAAAGCTTAACTAAATATTTTTCTTTTTCTGCGCTATAAACAAGATACACAAAAAGTATAAATTTCAATTTAAAATCCTATTATTTGTACAGGAAGTACTGAATATTTTAAAATATATCACAGCTCTCGTCTCGTGCAGATATTGACATACTATACAAATCTATATATATATATATTGTCAAACCCGGTATTTATTTAACAGTATAATATAGTGTTGTACATATAACTAAAAACTGTAAGGCAAATATTCACAATGACGAAGTACACCAGCAACTCAACAATAAATTTAATAAAATTGCAAACAATATGATTTTATTATATTTCAATATTCCAAATAAACTGTAAATGATTTTTCCTCATACACAGATTTTCCATCTTTTATGTATCTAAATAGCTATATAAGGAAAAAGTCAATATTCAAAATTGTGATAAATAAAAAGCAAATGTGTATAAATATATTCAATTCCGATATTTTTTTGTATACAGCCGGATATACTATATGAAACGTGTACTATAAAACACGGTATGCTTACAATATAGTGATTTAAAGTGCTCGGCATCGTAAATTTTCTTGAAAAGCTGAATATATTTTTGTAAGCATAAACGACGAACCTACATATATAATAAACACTAATAATGTAGCTCTTCATTGTAGAGTAATCGCAAATCGATGTTGGCGTTTTGTATACCTCCATCATATCATTCCAGCTTTATTGTGGATGTATTTAGAAAGCTCTTTTTTATTGTGTACATTGTACTATGTAACAAATAAAGTTAGTTAAGAAAATCATAAATTTAAAACGAAACAAATTTCTGTTTCCTTACACATAGAAACAGTATAACAACATATAATATTCATGTATGTGAGTGTGTAAGATACGGGGGCGGAAATTTACGGAGAAATACGGAAAATATTAAAAGTTAAGCAACAAATTGTGTAATATTAATGTTATTTATGATACTTTAAGTTTTGAATGTAAGCACAACAAAAAAAAAAAAAAGTCAAATTTAATTTAATCTTTTGAATTATATTGTTAAAATGAAAATTTAACATCTACAATGTATACGCGTATGTAAAAATTATTTAATCGTGTGAGAAAAATTTAAATTTGTATACGTATAATACTGCTCTCTCTTCCCCCGCCAATCATGGATATGTAAATACGAGTATATGGGTATATTGTATATACGTATTACGAAGAAATCAATCCCAAATTTATTTTATTTTGGTTCCAAGAATACTGATTGAAATGCTTTTGGCATCATCCTACATTTCATATTATTATAAATATTTATTAAAGCGATTTCGAGAAGCTTTTTATAATTGAAAAAGTTGTTTCGGCAGGATTTTATTAAATCATATTTTGTAAAAAATTTTATTTATATTTAAGTTTTAAACTCAATGAAATTTGTTTTTTATATTTTTGCGCGCACTTAAAGGTTCAATGCACACGCAAAACATGATTTAGGAATTCTAAGGAATTTTATTAAATTCGGAATTTTATTTATATGATGATTTACATACATATTTGGAGATAAGTTGCACGCATAAATTATGCTCAACACTTAAACCATATTAAAATAAAAATTCATATTTAATTTATAATTAAACAATTAAGGTTATTTAAATTTTTTAGACAAGGCATTTGAACTTTACAAACAGATTGACATTGAGAACAAAAGAGGCTTGAGGGAATTAAAAACATCTAAAAACAACACATTTTTATGAAGTATAAAAAATTTTGTCTAGACATTGTGATATTATGTTTGAGCTTTTTTCGAGAGAGATGGGCACAAATAAATTAATTCCAATCTACTTTGAATTACAGTATGCATATGATAATATAAGGATGCACGCACGGTTGAAACATTTTATTTCAGTTCTGAGTTTACCTTGCATTGTTTTAATGAAATTTATTTTTTAAGCAAGAAATTGTGCCTGAATTGTGAAAATAGTCTTACTTTATGTGTGCTAACATAGATGACACATTACAAACAGTTTTTTCCATTTAATTTTTGATGCAATATATTTTTTAATTGTTACTTGATTCAATGTTGGACATATACTTAAGTCTTTTCTTTTGTACAAAAATAAGAGAAAATTGCCTTAATAACTGAATCTCTTCTGAATAACTTTTCTTCTATATTTTTACAGATATCTACATTAATAATTTTTTATTTTTTAGAATGATTTTCAAACGTTGAAGGAATTCATACTTTGATAGAATAACTCTGATGAATCGGTATTTTACCCTAAGGGCTATTAAAATATTTTGTAGCGCGTTGATTTCTTTATGTATGTATAGGTCTCGCGATATTATAGCCAAGCATATATACACACATATATACACGGAGAGAAAAATATGCGTTTACTGTACTTATTTTGCGCAAATATGCTATCGGAATCGATCTTATTCTAAATTTGCATAAATTGAGTATATTTTACTTAATTCGTTCAAAACAGAATTTGAATTTTGTAAACTTAAACTTAGAAACTACTTGCATGGAAACAGAACAAAATAAAAAAAATTCTAGTTCTTCTAAGTTTATTTTCAGAAATACAGAATTTAAATAGAATATTGAGAATACTTAAATCGAGTATTGTTTTGTGAAATACTAGCAAATGTTCTGACAAAGCTTAAGCATAATAAACGAGATCTCAGCACAATTTGCTTAACGAAACCGAAAATTCTAAAACCATATTGAGCATTAATTTCCCATGTTTATCTTTATATTTGCTAAATGTTGGTCTTATTTGCTTGTATAACCAAGCATTTCAAGCTTGTTTTTAGCATTTTCGTAATAAAAGTTTAGTTCTTTATGCTGGTTTAATTAAGCAATTTAAGTTTATTTTAAGCATTTTGGTAGTAAAGTTTAAGTGTTGTTTGTTGATATAATCAAGTAACATTTGCTTGTTTTATGATTCTAGTAGTAAATTTAAGCGAATGTTATTCTTAAATTAGGCTTATTAAGGTAGCAACATCAAGTAATGGAAACTTATTTTTCGCTTTTGAATACTCAATAACTATTGTTTTCAACTATTCTTCGTTTGACCTAGATTCCAATCCTCTTTCTACGTTAATTGCAGTACAAAATTTTAATGATTGCAGTTCTTCAGAAGTAAAGTAAATTTTTGCGTTCTTTAAATAAATCTTATCACTAATATTTATTGTATTATTATAATTTTTGAAAACTAATTCATTTTGATGAGTACTTGAATGTTGCATTAGGTAACTAAATCGCATACTATGTTTCTTAGCAATAGAGAAAGACAAGTTTAACCGACTCCCACATACATTTGTGTAATTCTTTAATCTTCTATTGTTAGACTCGAGACGCATACACCATAGATGTTTAATAGGCCCGGAATTTGATATTATCATTGGATAGTGAGTAATTATATGATGTTTGGGTTTCAAAGTTTCATTTGAAAAATTATTTAAAAATAGTGTATGATGTTTCTGAATATTATTAGACAAATCATTAATATCATCTGGAGAATAAGCAAAGAGCAACATAGAGTCTATCAGTTTCTCGAGATGACATATATATATGACCAAACTTTATTATTACTTGGTATGAAATCACCAACCAAAAGCGTGAAGAAATGTAGCAAGGTATAGGATTCTCGTGCAGTTAAATGTAGTTTTTTATTTTTTAAGTGTTCGTTTTTAATATTGGCACATTTATTTCCGTTTTCTATTTCCCCATAATTAAAATATTTTAGTCTATAATTAAACGTTACTAAATCAAAAAAATTATTTTCAATAAAGTAATTTAAGGCGTTGACTAAACCGTACTTTATAATTCCCTCAAAAGCGTCATGCATTACATCGACTGAAAAATTGTCAGTGACATGAAACGATGGTACTTGGTTAAGGATAGAATTCCCTATTATTCCTGTTTCCTTATAATTAATGATTTCAGTTTGTTGTTTATATTGATGTAAATGGTAATATTCTCATGGGTAATATTACCGGTAAAATAGGTAATTTGGGTAATATTACCCAAAGTGTTGTTACCGTGGTAATATCGGTAACATAAATTAAAAACATCCTTTCGGAGCTACTCAACTAATCTAATTGCGATAAGAGTTGTAACACCACTGGATTATACTTACTTCTTTATGTACAATATTAATGTATACACCATCTTTTACTTGGCTGTATACATAGTATAATCATCTACTACACGTTGCAGACGGATGCTTGGTCGAACATACGCAGGGACTCCATAACAAATTATGTCATCAGTACACCCAAGCCCGTTTTCTACAAATCTACACACACTAAGGAGAATCGACATACGGCTAAGATTATTTTCGAGGAAATTGAAGTGGTGTTGAAAGACGTTGGGGTTTAAAAATTTATTGGGATTATTACTGACAATTGAGCGAATATAAAAGCGGCCCGAAAACACAAACTATTCTCATAGGTGCGCGCCATGGCCTCAACCTGCTCATTGTCGATATCTTCAAGATTCAGTCTATCAACACATTGAAATCTTCAATCATACGGATGATTTTTTCGAAAATAACAAACTGACATGCAAAATATGTGAGTTTTTTATTTCCGAAACCATCCGTATGAATGAAGATACTACTGCTGAAGATATTGCACTTAAGCTGCCTGTACAAAGGCGATGGAACTCTTTTGTAATCTCTCTCTCAAGTTTGATTGAAACAAGATATGCCCTGAAGAAGTGCAGTAAGTTATGAATGCATCTACGATATCCTCCATCCTAAGCAAAATGTTTTGGAAAAAAGTCGAAATTGTTCATTGTTTGCTTTTTCCGATTGCTAAATGGACATCTTTTTTTGAAAACGACAAGAAAGCAGTTTTGTTCAAAGTCGTGGACTGTTTTTTTGATATAAAACAATCTTTTGAACAAACTAAATGCGCCAATTACGAAGAACTTATAAGCATTCTCGCTTCACGGGCCGATAAATGCTTGCAACTGCCTCATTATGTGGAAAATTTGCTTGAGCCTGGTAGTCGAGGAAATAATCTTTCGGAATCAACTGAGTTTATTTTTAATATCGTAGAATTCCACCCAAAATATAATGAAGGCACCAAAATAATTGAGTCGTTGGCACATTACAATGTTCGAAGTGAAATTTGTTAACGACCGTTTGTAGTTGTAAGTGAGCAGCTTTCTGGTGAGATTTGGTGGGCCGGAGTATGTTCTACCTCACCTTTAAATGCATTGGCGGTTGATACATTGAACATGACCGCATCGACAATCAAAATCGGACACCGGAACTTTGGATAATAAAGATGAACTTTTTGCTGCGGAATCAAATACCGATCAGTTAGTAATTGATGAGGCTGTAAATTCGTTTGAAGAAGAAGAAGAAGGTAACCTAGAGGAAACTATGAATACTTTGATTATGGATGAGGTTGATGCTGAGGATGATAAACGCGTCGGCGGAGATGACCTACATAATGGTTTAATTGATTGCTAAACTGCTAATTCATAATTATAGAAAATGTATTATTTACTGATTAATGTTTTACACTGAAATACAATATTCCTTATTTTTATTTTGGAACCGAAATATTTTAATATGTTTAAATTCAAATCAAGTAAGTATCCCTCTTTTGTCCATATGTCAAAATTTTAAAATTCTTTCTTGATAGTAAAGGGAATCAAAATATAGAATAAAAATCGTGTTACCTATTTTACCCATGTTACCGGTAATGTTACCAAATTAAAAAATATCGGTAATTTTACATCACTAGTTGTTTATATTTATTTATATCCCGTAGTAGGGCTTTGTTCGAGCAAGTAGACTTTTGAGTGTCTTTCTTTGGCATAACACAGAATCGGCAAAAAAAGTTGTGGCTAAACGATCTTGAAAATAACAATAAATCATTAATAGCTTTATTATCCCCTATAACTAAACCTAATACGAAATACACTTGATATGTATTATTTTCTGCAGTAATTTTCAAACCTTTTACCTCCAAGTCAATTATTTGTTTAGTCAGATTTTGCAAACAGACATTAGCACTTAGCACCATATTTTTTTAAAAATTATGTCTTAAGAAACATAGCATTATAAATATTATCCAGTTTTGCAGATTGACTAAGAGGCATTACGGGAAAATTATAAAAAAATGCAGAAATCGTCTGGCTACCTGTATGAGATCCAATAAGATCATTGACTTCAACATCGCCATAATATAAAAAATATGGTATTACTATCTTATCCTGGAATAAACTTTTTTTTTCTTTTTCCCCAAATTACCCTGAACAAAGTTGGAAATTATTCCATCTTGAAACGTTTCTAAGTTTTTTATATATTCTAAAGTATTAAGCAACATTTTTGGCATTTCAAATTGATTTTTAATTTGAAATTCAATTGGCATAAGTGTACCCGTAACTTTTTTTACCTCAAATTTCGTAATACCCTTCTTTATTACTTCGGTGACACTTTCATCAATCGAAAATTGAATTGGAGGTTTATACAAATTATGTTCTTGTAAGCATTTAATTGCTTTATAATCACTATTAATATTAATGAAGGGGTTAGCACAAATGTCTAGGATATTTATTATAACTGTAACCTTTTCTGTTTTTATTTCAGGTAGAACTACTTGCTTCACTAAATGAAAATGAATGTTTTCAGGCAATTCATGTAAAATGTCTCTAATTATAGTGTTTGTTAAATTATTATAACTATGTAGTTTTGATACAAATGCTAGAGAGTCTTGTGAAATTTTCTTAACAACGTCTGAAATATCAATTGATTGTGGAGAAGAGTCGAAAGGTATCGGAGTATTCGAAGATTTGTTATTAATGGTTTCGAATTGTATATTATTTGGAACATCTAGGTTCTCATCAAAGTGTTCGTTATTATGGCACGTGTATAAATGTCTTATAAATATTCTTAAATTTGAAAATTCTCGAGGACAACCAATTTGTCCGCACTTGTAATTATAATTAATAGGAAACATATGATTACATTGTTTACATTCAAAACACAAATACATTTTTATTCTGTTTTAATTAGCGTTTCATGACTTTTTTAACCGAAGGATAAGTCCTGAGACCACTGTTGGCACTACTTCTAAAAATATTTCAAAAAAATAATGTTGAATAAATTGCCATACTAGCTTTGACTCAAGCTGACATTGCAAATTAAACACGTAATGTATTTTAAATGCAGTTGATAGAGCAGATAATAATGAATCTAGCTTATAAATAATTGATTCGTATGTACAATAGAAATCGTAGCTGTTACCTTGATGTAAAATAAAAATGCATGGTTGAGAAGTCATACCGTATCTAGCGTATTGTTCACACCTTTTGTTCCTTTCAGTATTCAGATCGGTGATACTGTGAACCAGTTTAATAAAAGAAGCCTGGCTGTCGGCAATGCTGAATTTCCAATTTTTTTTTTTCTTTATCCTTAACAAACCCTGATGGAACAAGAACTGCATGCAGAATTTTTAATATTTCGAAGTCTTTCAAATCTGTTGAAAAAAAATTGAGTAAGTAACTTCTTAAAAATAGATTATTTCTTATTAAGTGAGATCTTGTTATAATAATTTAGTAAAAATTACAAAGATAATGTAAAAAATGAAGGTGTGGCCAACACACGACTTTCTTTTACGAACAGCGAATTTTGAGAAACTTTTATAATTCAAATTTCCCGCAAACTTAATTAAGATTGTTTTTATTATTTCATGTTTTCTGTAAATTGTACATTTTTGAAATATTTGCAAAATAAATTGTCTGTTTTACGGAATCTGGGAGCTGGGAGCTGGGACCCCAAAATTTATGTAAAAAGTTTAAACATGAAGTTGCAGTTTGATTGCTTAAACCATTTGGACTACAAATTGACAGACATATGTATATACCAACAGACACCACTTCAAAACTCAATTTTTTGAACTCATTAGTACACACGTAAAAGAAATAAAAGGTGATATTTATGAATTTAAATTTTTTCTTTTAATTTTTTGGAATTTGTATTAGTGATTTTTTGTAAATCTTATACTTTTTAAAATATGTGCAAAACACATTTTCGGGCCCAAGAGAGTGGCCACTTCCGGTTGACCGATTTGGCAATTTAACATACATGTAGGCTAAATATTTTTATAACATACAGTACGTCACTGAAGTGTGCAAATTAATTATAATTAGCATAATTGGGCTAATACACATAATAATTAAAATGACAAATGCAAGAACTGCTGTAACTCCCTGTAAAAAAGTGTGGGGGGGGGGAGGGGGCAGGAGTTGCGAAATATTTTTGCAATTATAAAACGATATATATACTTAAGTATTACAAACCCTAATAAGTCGTTAAAAAAGTTAAGAAACATGAAAAAATGATCCACATTCAATTAACTATGTAATATTTGCATTAAAAACCGGAAGTATGTCACTGTAGTGTGCAAATTAATTATAATTAGCATAATTAGGCTATATATACACATATATTTATGTGTTGGCAAAACAATATTTAATTTTTTTTTTATAAAATTTTTAAATTTTTTTTAAATTTTTTTTTTAATTTTTAATTTTAATTTTTTTTAATTTTTAATTTGTTTATTTTGATTTTTTTTTGATTTTTGGAAACATTTTGTATTAGTAATTTTTTGTAAACCTTATACTTTTTAAGATATTTGCAAAACAAATTTTCTGGCCCAAGGGAGTGGCCACTTCCGGTGGACCGATTTGAAGTAAAATTTACTGGGACCTCCCAATTTATCCAAAAAGCTTAAATCTGAAGTTTCAGTTCGATTGGTTAAGCCATCTGGGCTGTAGAGAGGACACAGACTGACAGACGGACAGACAGACGGACAGACAGACGGACAGACAGACGGACAGACAGACGGACAGACAGACTGACAGACAGACATCATTTCGAAACCTACTTTTTCGGACTCAGGGGACCTCAAAACAGATAAATCTTCAATAATCTCAAGGTCGAAAATTTTCATGATTACTATACTTTATTTTACTTACGTAAAAGAAAGTAAAAGTTATTTAATACGGTTCAAATATCTTTTCCGTTTTAACCTGTCTTTTTTATTATTGGAATATCATATTTTGTTATCTTTTTGTATTTTAAATTCAGCTTTCCATATAAAATTTTCATTTCAAAACGTGCTTACTAACAATCAATACATAAATCTCATTTCTTTACGGATAGGGATTCACATCAGTTATCTACCAGCTATATTCCAATCTGAAAGTAAAACCCAATTAAAAGGTTTTTTTTTATTGTGAAACAAAATTGGTTCTTCTCTTTCTTCTACACAAAATTTCTGAATTATATAAAAATTACTATCAGATCAGAATACATAGTAGCCGCATTTCAACCATCTGATCCGGACCAGATCATGTTTCATGAAACGACCAGCAATAAAAGAATTACTCGGATCAAAATTTTGATCCAAAAACAAAATGTTGATACATTTTTGTTATTGTATTTAATGTAAACTTTGATCTGATTCGGATCACTATGCGTGAAGAGTTGTGGCTGTTGAAAGCAACAACAAAAAATGAACAAGCTATTGTTTTTGGATCGACCTTTTAAGCCGAGCAGCCGTTTGCTTCTCTTGACCGTTTCATAAACGAGATTTGATCTGGATCAGATCTAATATCAATAACAGCAGCCGCATTAATGAATGTGATAAAGGTACACACATGAGTTTACAAAAAATACGAAATAATTACCTTTATTTATTTGGTTCTCAATTTCGTCTATTTGTTTTGAGTTTAACTTGTCTTTAACCAATCTTCTAAAAATGGGAATGATATCGGTGCAAAATTGGTTCCACTTTAAAATTAAAGCATTTTTTTTTAGTTTAAACAAATATTTAAAATCAACATGAACCTAGGAAAACGTACAAAAAATGATTACTAAAATAAGTATTTCTTTAAAATTATTATATTTAAAACTTACAAGTTGCGCACCTTGATTATGAGTATAATTCGACCAAGCCTCCAAAATGATCCAAATGATTTATAATTCTAGATCATGGGTATACAACACGTTGAAATTTTGAAGGCACTCTAAACTAAAAATTATAGGTTTAAATATTGTTCAAGAAATGAACTTGAACTTCCGTAAGCTATAAAATATCTGATTCCTGTTATTATTTTGAATTTTATCTAGCAGAGATGTGGGAAGTAGATTACGTGATGTAATCTACGCGGTTGTCGACGCGTAATCTATTACGTAGATTACCTCGCGATTTTTTGCGTTTTTGGCGTCGACAACGCATACAACGTCGGCAACCTACGAAATGATTAATTTCCTCATTTATTTAGCCGGTCTGATCATATTGCTGTCTGTTAATAAATAAGCCATTGTCTAATTAACCTAGGGATCAAAAAAAGGTTACATTTTGATAATAAATCACATAAATTACTCATTGGTACATGAACTGACTAAGTGACTATCGTGAAAATGGTTTTTCTATTGTTATAGAGATGGCACTGTGCAAATTCTTAATTAAGGTTTATTAAGATACATAGTAAAATTATCTAAGCTACTTTGAAATATGTATATTGTATACTATATTATTATTCATAATATGGATTAACTACAATCTACGGAAACAGTTCAACATTTAAACGACTGCAGGCATAAAATAGTTGTCGACGTTGTCTACGAATAGTCGACGTTGTAGACGAGTTGTCGACGTTGTCGACGGTTGTCGACGCATTCGCGTCGAATTAAAAAGTAAAAATTAGTAGTCGACGCGTCGACATTATTGTCATTAAAAAAGAATTGATTAAGCCCGATACATTGTGTTATCCTAATTTAAAATTAACTTTAAAAGGAATTATTGCCGAATCCATAGATACGTTAGCTATTTACTCTTCTAAAATTTAAATTTCGGAAAACAATATAATTCCACATGACTTTCACATTGTACCATCCGACTTTCCTCTGAATTGTGCGGGTATCATTGGAAACGATTTTCTAAAAAAAAATAAATGCAATATCAATTATTCTCGTAATATACTATAAATACTGAATCACTATGACAATGAATATTCTAGTTTACATCTCTCTGCCAATAATCCTCCAATAGTTATTCCCAGTCGCTCAGAAAGGATAGTTAAAATAAGATTCAAAACAACAGAAGACCATGAATATTTATGTCCATCAAAAATGATAAAACCAGGTGTGTACATAGCAAACGTAATCAATAAAATAATAAAAGACAGATTGGAAAATTTAGAACATCAAATTGAGACAGCTCATATGAATACGGAAGAAGAATCATCTATCTAAAAATATGTCGTGAGTTTAATGATATATTCTACTTACCAGGCGATAGACTGTCAATTACAAATGGTGGATGTCACCATATTCCATTAAAACCTGATTCACAACCTGTCAATGTGAAACCATATCGTCTTCCTCATTCAGCAAAGTCGGAAATTAATTCTCAAGTGGAGAAAATGCTTAACGATGGCATCATTGAAGATAGTACCAGCCCATTTAACTCTCCCTTACTGATAGTTCCAAAAAATTCTAGTGATGACTCGAAACGTTGGCGTGTCGTGATAGATTTTCGCCGTTTAAATGATTTGACAATTAGTAACATATTCCCATTGCCAAATATAGTAGAAATTTTAGTGCAAATAGGAGACGCAATTTATTTCACCACATTAGACTTAGCAGATGGCTATCACCAAATTCCAATGAACTACGAAGATAACCATAAAACCGCTTTCAGCACTTCACCAGAATGCCTTTTGGTCTCAAAAGAGCACCAGCAATATTCTAACGAAAATCGAACAACGTGTTATCCGGGTTGAACGGTTTGAAATGTTTCGTATATCTGGACGATGTAGTTAAGTATTTTCGGCTACAACCTTAACGATCATAACAAAAAACTAAATCAAGTATTTCAATCTTTTCGAAAATTCAATTTAAAATTACAACCAAAAAAGTATCATTTTCTTAGAAAAGAGATTTGTTATCTGGGCCACATAATAACGAATCACGGAATCAAACCAGATCCATCGAAAATTGACGCGATCCAAAATTACTCCATTCCAAAAACTCAAAACGAGGTTAAATCATTTCTAGGTTTGATAGGATACTATAGGAGATTTATAGATAAATTTTCGGAAATAGCACAACCATTGAATGCATTACTTAAAAAAGATGCACGATTCAATTGGGATGCATTCTGTTTCGAAAGTTTTAAAAAATTAAAAGATAAATTAATTAAACCTCCTATATTACAATATCCCAAATTCGACAAACACTTTTATGTTACAACGGATGCTAGTGATTTAGCAATTGGCACGGTTCTTTCGCAGAGAATAGGCGATGATGATTTACCTGTGGCTTACGCAAGCAGGGTACTGAATAAAGCTGAGCGAAACTATTCTACTGTCAAGAAGGAATTGCTTGCCATGGTTTTTGCTGTAAAATGTTTTCGTCCTTACTTGTACGGCGTCAAATTTACTATTATTACGGACCATAAACCACTGCTTTGGTTAAATAAGGCCAAAAATTTATCATCACGTTTAATGCGCTGGAGAATTGACATAATTTTTAAACCAGGAAAGGACAATCTTAACGCGGACAGTTTGAGTAGAATTGAATTAGAATCTGCCGATCAAACTACTAAAATTAACATTGTCACTCGTTCGCAAACTAAAGTCAAGGAATCGGAACTAAATATCGAGCAAACCGTAAAGAATACTAAACCGAATAAGGAAAAAACATCAAATCCAACGTCACACGAAATTCAGGAAATTCCGATCACTGTCTTACAAAATGATGTTGATATCCTTAACGTGATCAAAGAATTTCATAATTGCCCGTTAGGAGGACACCATAAGGAATACAAAAGTCTTTCAAAAAAATCAAATCATATTATTACTTCCCGAAAATGTTAACCCAAATTCGAAAATTTATAAAAAAATGTGGGTCATGTCAGAAAAATAAAATTTCAAAATTAACAAAACTTCCTATAGTACTGACAACCACTTCAAAGATTCCTTTTGAGAAAATATTCTTAGACATCGTTGGACCTTTAAACGTATCCTATAGCTACAATCATTATATACTTACAATACAAGATGACTTATCAAAGTTCTCATTGGCTATACCTATCGAAAACCAATTGTCGGAAACCATTGCTAAAGCTGTAGTCGAAAACTTTATATGTAGATTTGGGGCTCCATTGTGCATTCTTACCGATCACTGCTTATCATCCGCAAACAAACGGGGCTCTAGAATGGTCTCATCGGACACTTGCTGAATACTTACGAACGTATACCGATAACGACCCTAACAATTATGGGACCATTGGCTACCCTTCGCAATGTTCACATATAATTCAACTCCACATTCTCCTACTATAATTTAATGTCATTTGAAATTGTTCACGGATTTAAACCAAATTTACCATCTTCATTAAAACATAATAATCGAATACTATATAATCCAGACGACTATTTGCAAAACCATGAAGCTGGTAACTTCTTATGAAATAACCAGGCAAAGCTTAATTAAACAGAAAGAAAAATCAAAAACCTATTATGACAAAACTACTAACATTGTTGAATTTCATATTGGGGACAAAGTACTACTGAGAAATGAAAAATCCAGGGGCAAATTTGAATCAATATGGACGGGGCCTTTTGAAATAGTTAAAATCAATAACAATGTTAATTCATCTATTCGTGTAGATCGGCAAACTAAAGTTGTTCATAATAACCGATTAAAACTATTTGTTGATTAAATTTGAAAAAAAAAAACACAAAAAGGAAAACTTAATACATAACTTAATGAATTTAAAATGTAAAAATCATGTATTATATAAATAAATCGTTTGTTATATTATTTTGATAATTAAATTAATAAATTATTATTATATTACAATTATCATTTCATTATTATTTAATTAATTATATTCAAGAATATTGTACAAAAAAAAAAAAAATCTTGTTAAACTTTAGTTAAGTTGAAAGCTAAATAAATTTATCTCTTTCTTGGGGGTGAGGTGTTGTATACCCCTGATCTAGAATAATAAATCATTATATACTAATTATTATATAAATGTACCTATTATCTATTCAACTTGTATGAGTCTTATATATATATATTGTAAATAAAATACACCCGTAAACCGTGGTGTAATTAAAACCAAAAATCAATTACAAAAGCAGTCGAATAGTGGAATACAAGTTGAAAATACAAAATAACAATATTCAACTTAAGATTTAAAAATTGTAAACTAAAATTTAATACACAAAAGTTATTATATTAGAATACTTAAAAATAAAACCTAGTCATCAAAAATTGTTTTATTAATCAAACTAAACTACAACAAACGTATTACTCACTTGGAATTGAATCAAAACCCTTAGTTCAAAAGTTTAATTATATCTTACCAATTTTATTTGGCCAGCGATGAAACAACATTTTTTTAAATTGATATACGAATTAGATAAATGTTTTAAATTTTGTATTCTAGTATTTCATTCTGATAACACAAATCTATTTTACTAATCAAAAACCATTTATCAGGAGGAATACACCTTATTCGGTTGATTTATCTCAATAAATAGTCCTCCTCCTTATAGTGTTATGTTTCTCATACCAATTTTTGTACCATATATTCACAAATTTTATTTATTTATCGAAAATGGAAAATCTGTTTTGTTTTCTTGCTTTGTCTTTCCAAATTCGAAATGATTTACAACAATTTTGCCATGTATTATGCCGTATATGTATTAATGTATTTAGTTTTGTTTAATACATTTTAAACCGATAATTGAAATGTCATTTCGACAGCAAAAAAAAAAAAAAGAATACAACCCCTAATATAGAACCAAACCAATGTTGCGAGATGGAAATTATAAAATTTGTTCGTTCTACTTAATACGACTTTTACCACTTTGAGCTTTATTCAGTTACCGTACAACACCCTTTAAGCCTTTTATATATGGCTGGGTATATGTTTGTATGTATATATGTTAAACGTTTTGATCAAATTTTATGGATAAATTCCAAAAAAAAAGTTTTTTTTATTTTTTGGGTGAGAAGCGCAAAAATATTTTAAATGAAAATCGAACACAAAAACTGTCGATACGTTTACGTATACTATATACCGAGATATTTTATATTCCTGTTCTCATGTCGATAAATATCACACCTCGTTTTTACATAAATTTAATGTAACACACAGCATCAGAATATGTATTTGTAATTTCGTATTCTCTTCTTATTTTGTGGAATCGAACCAACTTACAAAACCATCACGATGGATTGTTTATGTTACGAGAAATCGAAAACGTGGGTTTATGGTATTTTGACTTCAGGTAGAATTTAAATTTGAATTAAAAAAAAAAAAAAAAAATGAAGAAAAGCACACACAAGAAAAACTTTTGAAAATTAAATGATTTCGATAGGGCTAAGTGACACATTTAGTTTTTCTTGCCAAATATATAAAATATATTGAGTTATAAAAGGATGAAATATTTTTCGAATTTTGATATATGATAAATTAAATTCAGTTAGACGGTAACGGTTTTTCTGATCTAACAGGGTCACGTACATACATAAATGCTTTTAATTTATTTCGGTTTTTTTTTCGAATGCTTTTAGGTTAATTATATTTAAATATATTAATTCGATTGGGTATAGTGAAGGGGCCAATTTGGGATTAAATAAAATTTATAAAATCCAATCGAGGATCAATGTTCGTGTATTTATACGTGTAAATTTAAATAAGACTCTAGTCAAATTATAAAATCACGTTCTTCAGAATATTTAAAAATAAACGGAGCCAATATCACATAATATACACAATATGTATACGCAATCCTTTTCTATTCAAAATTTTTGTAACAGTCGAAGACACAAAAAGAAATCGTAATAGAAATCTTAGATATATAATACAAATAGGTAACAATATGTCAAAAAAAAACAAACAGTTTTTGTCGAAGACGAGAAATTTTTTTTTTCCTATTTCAGTTTTGATTATGATAACCATTTTAATACGTGATGAAAATTTATCATTCGAAGTGAAGAGCTTTTTTCTTGGAACAGATACGTATATTTATGAAAGATTTGTTTTGTGTTCAAGAAAGTTGTTTCACGGCCTCGAAACAACAACAATCGCATCTGTTCGCGTTTGTGTAAAGGATTCACGTCTCAAGTGGTTAAAACAATGAGAAATAATTATAGGTAATTGTGTTTTGTACTTTAATTCCAAAACCCCAATTATAAGCAGAAATCAAAATTAAGCTCTGGTTATAAACTGAAATAGAGATTTCCATGCGCTCATATGTGGTTCCCATCATTCTCCAAAATTGTCTTTTTCTCCAAGATTTTCGACATCCCACGAAAAAAACCTACTCTCACTTAAGAAATTAAACCAATGGCCATCCTATAATTGAATTACATTCTTTGACGTGGATGCTGTTTTCCTAATCAAACTACTATGCAGAGTTAGTGGGCTTAATAGTCCCAAAAAGATGTTGAACAATTTTAGGGTGTTAAGCAATATGCCGCGCGAAAAATCCAGAATGGTGGACGAGATCAGAAAATCCGAATAAAACTTAAGGAAACTCATAGAAATTTCCATATTTATCAAGTACAAGCGACTGTTCACAAAGTAATTCATTCTGAAAAAATTAAGCCAATATTTAGCTTCAATAGGTCAAACTATAAAGTTTTATTAACCAATTAGTAGCCACGGCATGCCTTAAATTACCGGGTTCAGTGCATACGTCCTTATGTGTTGCTCGACATTGCTGACAATTTCGTTATTGCTTCGCTTACTGTTGATCCTATAAAATCTTTGAATCACTGTCAACAACCGTAAAAATTTTCATTGCAGTTGCCACGTGTCCATTTGCTTCAAATTGATGCAATTAATTTAATCGCAAGGACCAAAGTTATTGAAATCATGTCAAAATAACCAGCAATTTTGTTTGTCCAAAACCGCTTTTCTCGACATTTTGAGAGGATGAAAAAGAAAACAAAAAAAATATCGAGAACGGCTAATAGTATTCCAATGGTCAAGGCAGAGAATTGAAAAGATTTTGCAATCTGCACGTCAAGACGATCGGATACCTCTCATGCGAACAATTTTTTATTTGGTTTGAGGATTATGTTGGGCGTTGAGCTTTTGGTTGAAATGATGGTTGAGTTGGGTATATTTGCAGGTTATTGAGTTGGAGTTCAGTTGACAGTGAGCAGATTAGCTGGGTATTTATTAGTGGGTTGAACTGAGAGTTAAATTAAAGTTTGCTTGAAAGACTTGCCTTGCGGACGATAAATATGGGATTGATTTAAAGGCTAGGTTAAAGGTCGAGTTGAGGTTAAATTGGGCTTGAGTGGGATTGAGTATAGATTGAGTCAGTTGGGAATTTATTTGAATTTGTGTTGAGGGTTGAGTTGGAAGGTAGCTTGTTTTGAGATCATTTTCGAGTGAATTTTTCCGAACCCTGTTGATTTCAGGATTGGATAGGACGGAGAATTTAGGGCCAAGTTAAGTTGGGGCTTATTTGGTGTTCATTAGACCGTTCATTAAGCACCTGAACAATATCCCTCAAATTCAGAGCTTTAAAAATCGAAAATCTGCAAATATGCTCCGATTCCGATGATTGATACATCTGTCAATAGGTGTTGAGACCTGTAATTGTGATGTCAATGCGTATTTAGATCACCCGAATATTTCTACACATTTTGTGGAAACTTTAATTTTATTAAAAATCAACTGAACAATAGCCCACAAATTCAGAGCTTTAAAAATCGAAAATCTGCAATTATGCTCCGATTTCGATAATTGATACCTCTATCAATAGGTGTTGAGACCTGTAATTGTGATCCCAACGGGTATTTAGATCGCCCGAATATTTCTACACATTTTGTGGAAAATTTAATTTTATTAAAAATCAACTGAACAATTAGCCCACAAATTCAGAGCTTTACAAATCGAAAAATTGCAATTATGCTCCGATTTCGACGATTGATATCTCTATCAATAGGTGTTGAGACCTGTAATTGTGACGCCAACGAGTATTTAGATCGCTCGAATATTTCTACACATTTTGTGCAAAATTTAATTTTATTAAAAATCAACAGAACAATAGTCCACAAATTCAGAGCTTTAAAAATCGAAAATCTGCAATTATGCTCCGATTACAATGATTGATACCTCTATCAATAGGTGTTGAGAATATTTCTACACATTTTGTGGAAAATATAATTTTATTAAAAAACAACTGAACAATAGCCCACAAATTCAGAGCTTTAAAAATCGAAAATCTGCAATTATGCTCCGATTTCGATGATTGATACCTCTATCAATAGGTATTGAGACCTGTAATTGAGATGCCAATGGGTATTTAGATCGCCCGAATATTTC
This sequence comes from Tipula helvola, assembly GCA_963556165.1. NCBI lineage: Eukaryota > Metazoa > Arthropoda > Insecta > Diptera > Tipulidae > Tipula > Tipula helvola. Next base: position 82,010,725 of record OY744482.1, on the reverse strand, counting down.
TACATATTTTGTGGAAAATTTAATTCATTAAAAATCAACTGAACAATAGCCCATAAATTCTGAGCTTTAAAAATCGAAAATCTGCAATTATGTTCCGATTTCGATGATTGATACCTCTATCAATAGGTGTTGAGACCTGTAATTGTGATGCCAATGTGTATTTAGATCGCCCGAATATATCTACACATTTTGTGAAAAATTTAATTTTATTAAAAAGTCAACTGAACAATAGCCCACAAATTCAGAGCTTTAAAAATCGAAAATCTGCAATTATGCTCCGATTTCGATGGTTGATACCTCTATCAATAGGTGTTGAAACCTGTAATTGTGATGTCAACGGGTATTTAGATCGCCCGAATATTTCTACACATTTTGTGGAAATTTTAATTTTATTAAAAATCAACTGAACAATAGCCCACAAATTCAGAGCTTTTAAAATCGAAAATCTGCAATTATCCTCCGATTTCGATGATTGATACCTCTGTCAATAGATGTTGAGACCTGTAATTGTGATGAAACGGGTATTTAGATCAATCGAATATTTCTACACATTTTGTGGAATGTTAATTTTAATTAAAATCAACTGAACAATAGCCCACAAATTCAGAGCTTTAAAAATCGAAAATCAGCAATTATGCTCCGATTTCGATGATTGATACCTCTATAAATAGGTGTTGAGACCTGTAATTGTGATGCCAACGAGTATTTAGATCGCCCGAATATTTCTACACATTTTGTGAAAAATTTAATTTTATTAAAAATCAACTGAACAATAGCCCACAAATTCAGAGCTTTAAAAATCGAAAATCTGCAATTATGCTCCGATTTCGATGATTGATACCTCTATCAATAGGTGTTGAAACCTGTAATTGTGATGTCAACGGGTATTTAGATCGCCCGAATATTTCTACACATTTTGTGGAATTTTTAATTTTATTAAAAATCAACTGATCCCACAAATTCAGAGCTTTAAAAATCGAAAATCAGCAATTATGCTCCGATTTCGATGATTGATACCTCTATAAATAGGTGTTGAGACCTGTAATTGTGATGCCAACGAGTATTTAGATCGCCCGAATATTTCTACACATTTTGTGGAAATTTTAATTTTATTAAAAATCAACTGAACAATAGCCCACAAATTCAGAGCTTTAAAAATCGAAAATCTGCAATTATGTTCCGATTTCGATGATTGATACCTCTATCAATAGGTGTTGAGACCTGTAATTGAGATGCCAACGGGTATTTAGATCGCCCGAATATTTTTACACATTTTGTGGAATTTTTAATTTTATTAAAAATCAACTGAACAATAGCCCATAAATTCAGAGCTTTAAAAATCGAAAATCTGCAATTATGCTCCGATTTCGATGATTGATACCTCTATCAATAGGTGTTGAGACCTATAGTTGAGATGCCAACGGGTATATAGATCGCCCGAATATTTCTACACATTTTGTGGAAATTTTAATTTTATTAAAAATCAACTGAACAATAGCCCACAAATTCAGAGCTTTAAAAATCGAAAATCTGCAATTATGCTCCGATTTCGATGGTTGATACCTCTATCAATAGGTGTTGAAACCTGTAATTGTGATGTCAACGGGTATTTAGATCGCCCGAATATTTCTACACATTTTGTGGAATTTTTAATTTTATTAAAAATCAACTGAACAATAGCCCACAAATTCAGAGCTTTAAAAATCGAAAATCTGCAATTATGCTCCGATTTCGATGATTGACACCTCTATCAATAGGTGTTGAGACCTGTAATTGTGATGCCAATAGGTATATAGATCGCCCGCATATTTCGACACATTTTGTGGAAATTTTAATTTTATTAAAAATCAACTGAACAATAGCCCACAAATTCAGAGCTTTAAAAATCGAAAATCTGCAATTATGCTCCGATTTCGATGATTGATACCTCTATCAATAGGTGTTGAGACCTGTAATTGTGATGCCAACAAGTATTTAGATCGCCCGAATATTTCTACACATTTTGTGGAAATTTTAATTTTATTAAAAATCAACTGAACAATAGCCCACAAATTCAGAGCTTTAAAAATCGAAAATCTGCAATTATGCTCC
>OY744482.1:81864313-82008434 GCA_963556165.1 Tipula helvola | reverse complement strand
AGGAATTTCCATATGAAAAGAAAAAGAAAATTGTCTTCCTTCTTATCATGCATGGTTCTTTCGTATATTAATATTACATTTTCAAACATTTTCAGTTTTCGTTGCACTAGGAGATGCATATTATATGTTAGAGTACATATTCTATAAATAGATGCAAGCAGTATATATTATATAAGTAAATTTTAAATATTTTCTTCTAATATTTACACAAAATGTAGATTCGAAATATTATCAAGACGATGGATGGGAAAAAATAAATAAATTTTTGTGTGATAGATAGGAAAATTTTGTGACAGATAGAATTTATTTTATTTGCAGTTGTTGTTATTATTTCTAAATATTTATTTTCTTATTTTTGGTATATGTATATAGATAAAAATTTCTTAGAATTTAATTTCCATTTTATTTATGTATAAACGAGTGTGAGTGTGTACTTGCCTCTTATCATCCTATTTTCCTTGCAAAAATGGTAAAGGAAATTTTTTATTTTATTATTAAGTATTATACATATGATATATAAAGAGGGCGGTAAATATATACGGGAGGAAAATTTGTCTACATTTATATGAATATTCATTCGTCAAATATTAAAAATAATTTTATTTTTGAGAATTTTTACGGTGTGAAATTTGTATTTTTCTATTTGCATATTTGATAATTGCTCGGTAAATAATGAAAATTTTCACATCACATTAAATAGTTTTTCATGAGTACTTATTTATATTAAACTAATTTTTGTACGGCATATACGGTTAATATTGAATTAAAATGAAGTTACTGGTCATATACAATTTTTAATAAATTAGTAAAACGTCAAATAGGAAACTCTCGCCATTATCCAGTTTACCGTCTAGATTCTAGATTTCGATTTTTTTTGATGATTTTTGACATTTGAAAATTTTAAAACGAATTTCATTATTCTCTGCAAGCGCTCAAATCGATTTATTCTGATTGAGGCAAATTAAAAAATATATCGCTATTATGGAATTTACAGAGTTTATATAATTTATAAAATGTACAATAAGTACTTAAAGAAAATAGAAAATTTTCAGGAAAAACTCACAAAATTTATTGAATTTATCAAGTTTTTAGAATTTATAAGATTTATCAAAATTAACAATTTTAGAATTTAGAAAATTTTTGGAAAACAAAAAATTCTTAGAACTTGTAGGATTTAAGCATAGAGTACTATGAAAATTTATTGAATTAGTCGTAATTACCAAACTTATAGGATTTGTATAATTTATAGAAATTTCTGAATTTTAAGGGTTCATAGAATTTATTGAATTTAAAGAATTTGTCGAATTTGTTTAATTTATAAAAACTTTTAAATTTTTAAAATATGCCAAAATATGAGTTTGTGAAATTTATAGACCTGACATAATTGTAACAATTTATAGAACCCATAAAATCTATAAAATTTTGAGAATTTATAAAATTTAAAATTAGGAGAGTTCATGGAGTTTATAAATAAATTAGAATTTATAATAATAATAGACATTACATTACTTACTATTACCATACTATTTATAGAATTTATAAAATTATGTGGGTTTTTAAGATTTATAGAGTTTTTCGAATTAACAGAATTTATAATAACTAAAGAATTTATGGAATTTGTAGAAATGACTTACTGAATTTATAGACTTTATTCATAGAATTAATTGAAATTCTATAATTTACAAAATTCATAGGATTTATTAAATTTATAAAATTTAGAGGAATTGTTGAATTTATGGAATTAAAAGAATTTATAAAATTTGTAGAAAATAAGGTATTTTTAGAATAAGTAAAATTTTAGTTTGTAAAATTTATAAGTAGAACAGACAGACTTGAAACAATTTGGAGAACTCATAGAACCTTGATAGAATTTATTAATTTTGCAGAATTTATAAAATTGAATAAATCTATAAAATTTAAAGAATTTGTAGAGTTGAAAAACATATTAAAACTTATAAAAGTTGTAAAATTACAGAGTTAAGTGGATTTATAAAATTCATAGAATTTATTGAACTTATAAAATTTATAGAAATTGAATAATTTATGATAGAATTTATAGAATTGTTGGAATTTATAACATTCATAAACTTTATAGAGTCTATAATAGTTATAATCTTGAAAAATTTATAGAATTTCTTGGATTTTAAAAATTTATTGAGTTTGGCGAATTAAGAGAACTTGTACAAATTAAAGATTTTCTGGGATTTGTAAAATTTATAGAATTTACTGAATTTAATTATTAATAAAATTTATTGAATTATTCAAAGAATTTATTGAATTTGCAAAATTTATAGAATTAATTGAATGTATAAAATTTATAGAAATTATTGAATTTATAGAATTTTAATGTTTATAGGATTTATGGAATTTTTTGAATAATTAAAATTTGAAGAATTTATAAAATTTATAAAAATTATGGATTTTTAGAACAAGTAACATTTTAGTTTCTAGAATTTATAGAAAAGACAGATTTGAAACAATTTATAGAAATCATACAATGTATAAAATTTAGAGAATTTATATTATTCATTAAATTCATAAATTTTATAGAATTTTTAGAGTTGATCGAATTTATTAAATTTATAAAATTTAAAGAATTTATAGAGCTTATTGACATACTATGATAATAAAACATGTAAAATTTATAGAATTGATAGAATTTAAAAAATTTATGGTATTGCAAAAATTCTTAAAATTTTAGGAATTTTTAGAGTTTGAAAACTTATAAATTTATAAAATTTATAGAATTTGTCGTGTTTGACGAGTTTATAAGATTTTTAGAATTTATACGATTAATAAAATTTATGGAATTTATAAAATTCGTAGAAATAATTGAATTTATAAAAATTTTAAAATTTTAAAAATAAGCAAAGTAGGTATGAGTTTGTGGGATTTATAGAACTGATATACTTGAAACCATTTATAGAACCAAAAAAATCTAAAACATTTAAAGAATATATATAATTTATAGGATTTGTAGAGTTTTTAAACATAACTCATAATATTTGTAGGCTTTGTAGAATTTATTGGATTTTTAAGATTTAAAGAATTTATCGAATTTATAAAATTTACAGAATTTATCAAATCTAAAAAATTTATGGAATTTGTAGAAAGTACTTATTGAATTTTTAGACTTTATTCAAAAAGTTCATTGAAATTTTATAATTTACAAAATTTATAGATTAGAATAGAATTACTAAAGTTTATATGATTTATCGATATTTTTGAATTTATGAAATAATTATATAATTTAAATGATAACTTGTATAAATTAGGAAATTTTTAGAATAATTAAAATTTTAGATTATAAAATTTAAAAAACAAACAGACTTGAAACAATTTATAGAACTAATAGAATCTACAAAATTTAAAGAATTTATATTATTCATACAATTTATAGAATTTGTAAAAATTTTAAAAATTTTCAGTTTATAGCAGTGTTGGATAACGCTAACATAAATACGCTAATAAAACATTTACCACATTATTAAACCGTTTTTGACATAACCTATTACAAGTTTAAAGTAAATATTTTACGATAACGGCTATTTTAAAGAGGTAGAATCAGGTACTCCACCGAAAGTTTTTCTAACGAGTTTTTTTTTACTTTGAATCTAAATAAAACAAAATCTTTAGATTTTCCTGCACCTCCATTGCACTCGCAATTTTTTGATTTCCCAAAATTTCCATTCTTGCAAAAAATTTTGCGTTTTTTTTGGAGTTTATAACGTTAACATAACCCTAACGAAACCATAACGATTGAGAATTTTTTTAGTGATGACAATCCTGGTTTATAGACATATTAAAATTTTTGAAATTTGCACAAATTTGTAGAATTTATAGAATTTACAGAATTAATTGGATTTACAGAATTCATAGAATTTATTAAATTTAGGAAATTTATAGAAATTGAGGAATTTATAGAAATTATAATTCATCGAATTTATTAAATTAAGGAATTTTTAATTAGAACATAGAATAGAAGAATATTCTGAATTTTTAGACTTTATTATTAAAATTTATAGAATAATTCATAATATTTACAAAATTTACAAATTTTATTGAATTTATCAAGCTTTTAGAATTTATAAGATTTATCAAATTTAAAAAATTGTAGAATTGAGAGAATTATGAAAATTTTTGAAATTCAAAAAATTCTTAGAACTATTAGTATTTATAAAGTCCTATGAACATTTATTGAATTGGTCGTATTTACCGAATTTATAGGATTTGTAGAATTTATACAACTTACTGAATTTTTAGGCTTTATGGAATTCATAGAATTTATTAAATTTAAAGAATTTGTCGAATTTATTTAGTTTATAAAAATTGTTAAATTCTTAAAAATAGCCTAAATGTGAGTTTAGGAATTTATAGACCTGACATAATTTAAGTAATTTATAGAACCCATAAAATCTATAAAATTTAGAGAATTTATAAAATTTTAAATTTGTGGAGTTCATGGAGTTTATAAATAAATTAGGATTTAAAATAATTATAGACTTTACATTACTTACTATTACCATACTATTTATAGAATTTATAAAATTATGTCGATTTTTAAGATTTATAGAATTTATCGAATTTACAGAGTTATTAGAATTCTATAGGCGTATTTTGTTGAACAAAATTGAATTCGAATTATTTTTTCGAATTACTTTGTTTATTTGTTTCCCAAGAAAATATCCAACTTGTGTCGCATTTCCATGAGAATTTTGCTACAACAATTGTTCGCGATACGAATTAAATAATTCAAACCAAAAGTTTGAATTATTTAATTCATTCCTAATTTTAGTTATACCACCCGATACCAGGCGCCAACTTGGTCTTTCTACTTGGTGTTTTATTTCAATTCGAAAAAATAATTCGCGACATGTTTCCATGAGAAAAAATAATTCAAAAATAATTTGAATTCATTTTTCTCATGGAAATACGACATTGATTTAATTAGCAAAAGCCAACTTTTCGAAATAAAATATAAATTTAATATGAAATATGATCTGGTGGCAGGTATCATAACCAAAAATTAGAATTGGGTTTAATTTAACCCAATATTTTTTTGGGTTAATGTTTTTCTTGCGAGGGTTTATCCTATGCAATTGTTGTTGTAAATTTGTCAAGGAAATATGCTTATTGAAATTCTATAATTTATTATAAGTTTTATAAATTCATTGATTTTATAAAGCTTAGAGGATTTTTTGAATTTATAGAATTAATTAAGTTTATATAACTTAAAATTAAAATGATTTATAAAATTTGCAGAAAATAAGGAATTTTTAGAATAAGTCAAAATTTTTTAAGTCAAATTTTAAGTCAAATTTTTTTTAAAATAAGCTTAGTATGGTTTTGTGGAATCTGTAGAACTGACATACTAGAAACCATTTATAGGACCCATTTTTTTAGGTTTAATGGGTTTATTGGATTTGTAGAGATCATAAACATAACTCATAATATTTGTAGACTTTTTAGAATTTATATGATTTCTTAAAAATTAAATTAGAGAATTTATTGGAGTTTTAAGATTTAAAGAGTTAGAATAAAATTAAAGATTATAGGATTTATCGACACTTATGTAATTTAAAGAATTTATACAGTTTAAGGCTGTGTTGGCATAACGCTAACATAAATACACTTACAATTTAACCGTTTTTGACATAACCTATAATAAGTTTAGAGTAAATATTTTACGATAAGGGCTATTTTAAAGAGTTAGTCGATCAGGTACTCCACCGAAAGTTTTTTTAATGAATTTTTTCTTTACTTTGAATCTAAATAAAACAAAATTCGGGCCTTAAAGGATACAGTTTGTAACCACTTGTAACAATTTTTTAAATTTCGTTATTCTGAATCATAGTAAAATCCTTAAATTTTCTTACTAAACGGCATCCGCAATTTTTGGATTTTTCAAAACTTGCATTCTTGAAAAAAATATTACGTTTTTTTGGGGTTTATAACGTTAACATAACGGAAACATGAATTATTTGGTTAGAAACCTAACGAAACCATATCGATTAAGAATTTTTTCGTTATGCCAACCCTAGTTTATAGACATATTAAAATTTATAAAATTTGCAAAAATTTGTAGAATTTTTAGAATTTACAGAATTTACTGGATTTATAGAATTCATAGAATTTATTAAATTTAGACAATTTTTAGAAATTGAAGAATTTATAGAAATATTAAAATTTAACGAATGTATTAAATTAAAGAATTTTTACAATACTTAAATCAAATTTGAAAAAATTTACAGAAGTCACATTCAAATTTATAGGTTCGATTTAATAGAATTTATAGAAAATAGGAATTTATTAAATGTATAAAATTATGTAGAAATTATTAAATATGTAGAATTGTTAAATTTTGTAGAATTCATCGACATTTTTAATAATTAAAATTTGCAGAATTCAAATAAATTTATAGAAACTATGAAATTTTTAGAACAAGTAAAATTTTAGTTTGTAGAATTTATCGAATTTTTAGAATTTACTAAATTTATTGGATTTATAGAATTCATAGAATTTATTAAATTTAGAAAATTTTTAGAAAGTGAGGAATTTATAGAAATATTAAAATAGATCGAATTTATTAAATTAAAGAATTTTAAAATACCTACAGAATTGGACTTTATTATTAAAATTTATAGAATCATTCAAAGTATTTACAAAATTTATTGAATTTATAGAATTTATTAAATATATAAAAGTTACAGAAATTATTGAATTTACAGAATTATTAAAGTTTAGGATATTTATTGACATTTTTGAATATTTCAAAGTTGCAGAATTTTAAGGTTTTATAATATTTTTAAAAGTTTTAATTTTTACAGCAAATAAAATTTTAGTTTGTAGAACTTATAAGTAGGACAAGCAGACTTGAACAAATTTAGAGAACTCATAGAAGCTACAAAATTTATAGAATTTATATAGAATTTGTAGAATTAAATAGAATTATAAAATTTTTGAAGATATTGTAGAGTTGAAAAAAATATTTAAACTTAAAAAAGTTGTAAAATTTCTAGAATTTCTAGAATTTTTTGAGTTTAGAGTGTTTAATGGATTTGTAAAATTCATAAAATTTATTGAACTTATAAAATTTATAGAAATTGAAAAATTTATAGTATTAATAAAAATTTTCGAATTTTTAGAATTTATAGAATTGATGGAATTTATAAAATTCATAAAATTTATCGAATTTAGAGAGTATATAATCATATTAGAATTTATAATATTTATAAACTTTGAAGAGTTTATAGAATTTCTTGGATTTTTAAAATTTATAGAATTTGTTGAATTTAGTGAACTTACTGAATTTTTAGAATTTATTAATAAAATGTATAGAACTATTTAAAAAATTTATTAAATTTGCAAAATGTATAGAACTTATAAAATTAATTAAATGTATAAAATTTATGGAAATTATTGAATTTATAGAATTTGTAATGTTTAGGATTTATCGAAATTTTTCAATAATTAAAATTTGAAGAATTCATAAAATTTATAAAAATTATGGATTTTTAGAAAAAGTAAAAATTTAGTTTTTAGAATTTATGGAAAAGACAGATTTGAAACAATTTATAGAATCCATAAAATGTAAAAAATTTAAAGAATTTATATTATTCATAAAATTTATATTGTATATTTAATAGAATTTGTAGAATTGATCAAATTTATTAAATTTTTAAAATTTAAAGAATTAATAGAGTTTATAGATATACCAGCATTTATAAAACATGTAAAATTTGTAGAATTGATACAATTTGGAAAATTTATGGATTCCAAAAAAATTGATAGAATTTATTTATAAAACTTATAGAACTTGTCGTATTTGGTGAGTTTATAGGATTTGTAGAATTTATAGAAGTAATAAAATTTATGGAATTTATAGAATTCGTAGAAATAATTGAATTTATAAAATTTACTGAAATGAAAATTTTTTAGAAATATTAAAATTTATAGAATTTATTGAATTTATAGAAATTATGAAATTTTTAAACTAAGCCAAGTATGAGTTTTTGGAATTTATAGAACTGACATACTTGGAACCATTTACAGAATAGAACCCATAAAATCTCGATAATTTAAAGAATATATAAAATTTATAGAATTTCTAAAATTTACAAAATATACTGGATTTTTAAGATTTAATTAATTTATCGAATTTACAAAATATTTAAAATCTAAAGAATTTATGTGACTTGTAGAATTCGTAAAAGGGACTTACTGAATTTTTAGATTTTAATCAAAGAATTCATTGAAATTCTATAATATACCAAATTTATAGGACTTATAGGATTAGAATAGAATTATTAAACTTTATAGGATTTATCGATATTTTTGAATTTATAAAATAATTAAATAATTTAAAGGATAATTTATATTTATAAATTAAAGAATTTTTAGAATAAGTAAAATTTTTGTGTTTCGAATTTAAAAAACAGACAGACTAGAAGCAATTTATAGAACTCATAGAATCTACATAATTTATAGAATTAATTAATTTTATGGAATTTGTAGAATCAAATAAATTTATGAAACTTAAAGAATTTGTAGAGTTGAAAATTATATCAAAACTTAAAAAAGTTGCAAAATATCTAGAATTTATAGAAATTTTAGAGTTTACAGAGTTAAGTGGATTTATAAAATTCATAGAATTTATTCAACTTATAAAATTAATAGAAATTGGAGAATTTATAGAAATAATAAAAATTATCTAATTTTTAGAATTTATAGAATTGATGGAATTTATAAAATTCATAAAATTTATAGAATCTATAATGATATGATAGAATTTATAATATTTATAAACTTTGAAGATTTTATAGAACTTTTTGAATTTTAAAAAATTATTGAATTTAGAGAACTTATAAAAATTATAGATATTTAGTATTTCTAAAATTTCGACAATCTAATTATTTATGGCCACAGCAGAGCAATAAGTCCTATGCAAATTTATAGAATTGGTCGCATTTACCGAATTTATTGGATTTGTAGAATTCATAGAACTTACTGAATTTTTATGTTTTAAAGAATTCATGGAAATTACAGAATTTATTGAATTCTTGGAAAGAATTGAATTTATAAAATTTATAGGATTTATCGAATTTATTTAATTTAGACATTTTCAAATTTTCAAAAATATGCCAAAATGTGAGTTTGTGGAATTTATAGACTTGACATAATTGAAACAATTTATAGAACCCATAAAATCGATAAAATTTAGAGAATTTATAAAATTTAAAATTTCTAGAGTTTATCTAATATATTAGAATTTATAATAATTATAGACATTACATTACTTGCTATACTATTTATAGAATTTATAAAATTTATAAATCTTAAATTATAGAATTTATCGAATTTACAGAATTTATAAGAACTAAAGAATATAGAAATTTGTAGAAAGAAATTACTGAATTTTTAGACTTTATTCATAGAATTTATTGAAATTCTAGAGTTTACAAAACTTATAGGATACATTGAATTTATAAAATTTAGGGAAATTAAAAAGACTTATAAAATTTTCAGAAAATAAGGAGTTTTTAGAATAAGTCAAATTTTAGTTTGTAGAATTTATAAGTAGAACAGGCAGACTTGCATAGAACTCATAGAATTACAAAGTTTATAGAATTTATCAATTTTATAGAATTTGTAGAATTAAATAAATTTACAGAATTTGTAGAGTTGACAAACATATTAAAACTGATAAAAGTTGTAAAATTTATAGAATTTTTAGAGTTTACAGAGTTTATTGGATTTATACTCGTAAAATTCATAGAATTTATTGAACTTATCAAATTTGTAGAAATTGAAGAATTTATAGAAATAATAAAAATTTGTAGAATTTTTAGAATTTACAGAATTTACTGGATTTATAGTATTCATAGAATTTATTAAATTTAGAAAATTTATAGAAATATTAAATTATATCGAATTTAATAAATTAAGGAATTTTAAAATACCTAAGTCGAATTTGAGTTTGCAGCATTTATAGAACTGACATACTTAAAGCTATGTACATATAGAACGCATAGAATCTATAATATCTAATTAAAAGATTTTATCAAATTTATAGAATTTGTAGAATTTATAAAATTCATAACATTTATAAAATTTATAGAGCCTATAAACTTATTAGAATTTATCATATAATATATATTGACTATTCAAAATTTATAAAATTCATTAAATTTACTTAGAGAATTTGCAAGAACTAAAGAATTTATTGTAGAATTTAAAGAACATACCGAATTTTTGGCTTTATTAAAATTTTTAGAATCATTCATAGTATTTACAAAATTTATTGAATTTATAGAATTTATTAAATATAGAAAAAGTATAGAAATTATTGAATGTACAGAATTATTAAAGTTTAGGATATTTATTGGCATTTTTGAATATTTCAAATTTGCTGAATTTTAAGGTTTCATAAAATTTTTTAAAGTTTTGATTTTTAGAGTAAATACAATTTTAGTTTGTAGAACTTATAAATAGAACAGACAGACTTGCAAAAATTTCGAACTCGTCGAATCTACAAAATTAATAGAATTTATATAGAATTTGTAGAATTAAATAGATTTATAAAATTTTTAAAATTTAAAGAATTTATTTTGTAGAGTTGAAAAACATATTAAAACTTACAAAAGTTGTAAAATTTATAAAATTTATAGAATTTTTAGGGTTTATAAAGTTTAGTGAATTTAAAAAATTCATAGAATTTATTGACCTTATAAAATGTATAGAAATTGAAATATGTATAGAAATAATAAAAATTATCGAATTCTTAGAATTTATAGGATTGATGAAATTTATCAAATTCATTAAATTTATAGAATTTATAGAGTCTATTATCATATTAGAATTTATAATATTTATAAACTTTGAAGAGTTTATAGAATTTCTTGGATTTTAAAAATTTATTGAATTTATCGTATTTAGAGAACTTGTAAAAATTAAACATTTTTTGAGATTTGTATAATTTATAGAACTTACTGAATTTTTAGATTTTATTAATAACATTTATAGAATTATTCAAATAATTTATTGAATTTGCAAAATTTATAGAATTAATTGAATGTATAAAATTTAGAGAAATATTTGATGTTTATAAGAGTTATCTAAATTTTTAAATAATTTAAATTTAAAGAATTTATAAAATTTATAAAATTATGGATTTTTAGAACAAGTAAAATTTTAGTTTCTAGAATTTATAGAAAAAACATATTTGAAACAATTTATAGAAATCATACAATGTACAAAATTTTAAGAATTATTATTCATAAAATTTAAAAATTTTATAAAATTTGTAGAATTGATCGAATGGCGCTGGCACAGAGGAGTGCCAAGTCTATAAAAAAGGCTAGGCTTATTCAAAGTACTTTTCAATAAACGTATTAAAAACTCCAAATAATTTGGAGTATGGCGGAAATGAAATATCCGGAAATTTGAAGCTAGATTTGAACATTTTAAACCTTCCTGCCTCATCTGCTCAAATAGAGCGAATTTTTTTTAATTGGTTCAAATACATCCCTCAATTAGGAATCGATTAATATTGCTTCATGTTTATTTTGCGCTCAAAAATAAGGAAATTTTGAGAGAAACTGATCAAAGCAACGACGATGATAATGATAATGAATGATTTAGTTGTAGAAAAACTAATACGTTTATGTTAATAAACTAAAATTGAATTTAAAGTTTCAGATTAACAAAATGTATCTGTATTGTCTTACAAGAATTTTATCAAATTTAAGAATTCTGGATTCATTTTAAAAATTAACGAATTTTTTAACGTAGTTTGGAAATTTTTTTAGTTTTGTAATGTGGGGATAGTAGTAAAAGTAGTAGTTTTGGCAAAATCATAGAGGGCGCGCTATGTTACACAGAGTTATTGTATTGCTTGTATTGTAAAATATCTGGTTATCGGAATAATTTTGTAAAGACGTTTTACCTGTGTTTACTCGGTAGGCGCATAGCATTGCCATAACCGCAGTACTAACAGTACACACACAAAATAGACAAATTATACCCAAAAATATAAAAAAATAAAAACAATTTGTCGTTTGACAAATTTCCCTATTCTTCTTGTATTCTAGAGATCAATCTAATTATTTACAAAGAGATACACGTATAAGATGGTTGCGAGAATATAAATTATTCAAAATTCCCAATAGAATCCAATTCATTTCTTCCTTCGGTAATCATCCCAATTAATAATCAAGTAAAGGAAGAATGAAAAGTTTATTATCTCAAAAACCATTTGAATTCCATCAATATTAATACTTAATCAATGGCATGTCCTCTATTATGATGTTAATGATATAATTATATGTTATTTGTAACATTTCCCAGCAACAATAAAAATCGTCTTTATCTTTGTACATTATTATACGCACAAATAAACGAAATCATCTTAAATATTTGATTTTTTTAGATTAAGACGTGGCAAATGAAAAACTAAAACAAATACGAGTAATATATAACACGCATATACTATATAGTATATACTCGTAGATATACACGAAGAAAATTCAGAAACCATCGCAAAGCATGAAAAATGAGATAAACAATTCATTAAAAGCTCATTGCAAATTGTTATTTTGTTTTTATGAAATGAATTAATTTCGTATATTTTGAATTGGTAATTTTTCCATTTTCATTTGTTAGAATTGAGGTAAAGGTTTTTTTCCCCCACTATTTTTTTTTTGCTCGTTTTGCACCTTAATTGAAAATGATAAATTATTTTTCGTTTTTCGGTTTTATTTTTAAGTGTACGCGCGAGCCCCAACCCATATACTGTTTTTAGGCTGTATCAGTAAATAAAGAATTCATTATGTTGTTTCGGGACGTTTATATGTACCTATACCCAAATACAAATCTAACAAGTGACGTAATTTGAAAATCAATTAATATTTTATTTCAATGAGTTTTCGGGTGAAAACAACTTATCGGGTTTTGGTGATTTTGTGAAGGACCGATTGTTCTAAATAATATAGTTCATACCTACCGATTTCGCCAAGATAAACAATATTTCAACTTTAATTTTTGTTGTAATATGTACCTATAAGTTCAAATTCGGATATGATTTATCTAATGACTTATCGAACATATTCTGTCATAAGAATACAAATTCGGGAATATATATTGAATTCCGTCACGATATATCGAATTTTGACATTAATAACTCAAATTCTGATGTCACAAAATTAATTTCTGATACGACTTATTGAATTCGAATATGTTTTATCGAATACTGGCATGATACTTCGGATTTTGACATACGCATACGCAAGCTCTTACATGAATTATTAAATTCTGACATCATAAAATCAAACGCTGAAGAAATTTATCGAATTTTGATATGAGATATGGAATTCTTGGAAATATCATCTTCAAGACTTCAGAATTCGATATATCATCCCAAAATTTGAGATGTTATGTCAGAATATGACATGATATATCCAATTCTGATATGACATCTCAAATATTGTGATGATGTATCGAATTCTGATGATATATCTTTTCCTTTCGAATTCTCACAAAATATATCGAATTTTGATCGAATATGTCCAATACGGAAATAGTTAAAATATCGACGTGACATATAAAATTTGACTTGTGATATCGAATTTTAAAGAAATAACCTATGGAATTCTGAGATGATTTACAGAATTCTGAAGGCTTCATGACAGATTTATCAAATTGTGACAACCTTTCAAATTCTGGAATGACAACAAATTCTGATGTATTACATTTGGATATAAATAACTCAAATTCTGGCTTGACATATCGAATTCTATCATAATTTATCCAATTTTGACATAATACCTTAGACAGACACAAAATTGATCGCGATTTTCATTTAGCCCGATTGTCAAAAATCGCCTTCTGAAAACGAAATAATCTTGTTTTTGTGAAAATCGGCTAATGCCAGACAGGCAAAAATCCTATAATAATCTAGAATTCGCGATTATTCGGTTTGTGTCTGCCTACGGTATAAGATATACAATTCTGACATTATAAATTCATATTCTGACAAGTTATATCGAATTTTAACGTCGCATATAGAATTGTGACACCAAAAATTGAAATTCTGATTTCAGACATATCGAATTTAGACAGCATTAAATCTAATTTTGACAGGTCAGATCGAATTCTGGCTTGATATATTGAATTCTGACATAACATACATAAATGAGAATTCTGATATGACATATCGAATTCTAAAATTATTTATTGAGTTCTCGCTTGGTATGTCAAACTCTAACATGTTACATGATACATCGAACTATACCTACTACATCAGAACATTACATATCGAATACTGATATGATTTATTAAGTTGTGGTATGATCGAACTCTGGCATCATAAATTCAAATCCCGACTTGACATATTGAACTATGCTATGATTGATACATTTAATACATAACTTCCGACAACAAAAATGTGAAATGTACATAATGTATCAAATTCAGATGTGATAAGTACATATATCAATTCTGACATATTATATTCAAATTCTGACACGACATATCGAATTCTGGCTTGATATCATAATTTATTGAATATTGACATTTGATATTTAATTTATGACACATGGTATATCGTATCAAATTCTGACATCTTGCGAACGAATGGTTCAATTTATCGAATTCTGGCATAATATCTCGATTATGTGACATGTCGATTTCCGGCAATGATATATGAAATTCTGGCATAGTATATACAATTCTGACATCATAAATACAAATTCTGATATTACATGTTTAATTGTGGCATAAAGTATGGAATTCTTCATGATAACTCGAATTCTGGAATCAACAATTCAAATTCTGATATGAGATATCGAATTTGCTTATGATTTTTCGAATCCTGATATGAAGTATCTATTTTTGGCATAACAAATTGAAATTTTAACGTAACTTATTGAATTTTGACATGATATATCGATTTCTAACATAATTTATTTTATTCTGGTATGATGTATCGACATGATGTATCGAATTCTGACATCATATATGAATTTTGGCATGATACATCAAATTCAGACATAATATATCGAGTTCTGACATCATAAATATAAATTCTGATATTGCAAAGCTAACTCTTACTTCATTTATCGGATTCTGACATGAAAATTTGAATTCTGGCATCAAAAATTCAAATTCTGACATGCCTGAGATTCTGGCAAAATATCTCGAATATAGTACATGGCGAATTCTGGCGAGATATATCGAATTTTGACACCAAAGATTTTAATTCTGGCATGGCATAATACTTCGAATTTTGATATGATATGTCGATTTCTGACATAATTTATTGAATGGTAGTAGCTTGGATACATAATATTCATCTCATTGGGTTGATATAACTGGCAGTTAATATATAATCATTGGGTTGATATAACTGGCAGTTAATTTTTGTTGGTTTCGTGACCGCACCGTGGATGGATATATTAACTTAATTTTTACATAAAACGTTCAGCCAAGGAATCCAAGGAAAAGAACTCTATTGATTTGGACGCTAACTTTAGGGTTGTATGTATGAACGGTAAATTGATTTTTTTTTTAACTCGGCAGCAAATAATTGAAGACACGGTAGATTGATCGTTATTCCAATTTTGTTTTATTTATATTTTAAAGTTATATAAAACAACTAGCTGACCCGGCGAACTTCGTCCCGCCCCAAATTACTTCGTTTCGAGCAAATACTTTTGTCCTTCACGAAAATTGATTTTGAAGATAGAAAAAATCAAACAACTCAACTCTATTCTCAATAGATGATTGAGTTGAGTGGACATTCCATTCCATTTTCATCGAATTCAACACTAATCTATCCGAGTTTCCGAGTTTTCCACTTCGTTTCCCAATTTTTCTCTTCTAAAAGATAATCTGGTTTGGTTGCCCGCCAAATCTCGTACAAAAACATAATTTTTTGATTTGCCGAATTTTCCGACTTTTCCAAAGGATTTTCCCAAAATTTTCTTTCGTAAAAACCATCTCCTGGCAATTTCAAACACAATAGAAAAAGATTGAGCCTAATTGAGCCTAATCCGTCATCAAAACATACAAAAAATTCAAAATTTCATTGAAAAAAAATTCAATTTTCTTCGGGTTTTTCCGGAAGTTTCCGAGTTTTCCACTCAGATTTTCCAATTTTTCTCTTCTAAAAGACCATCTGATTTGGATACGCGCCAAATCCCGTACAAAAACATAATTTTTCGATTTTCCGAATTTTCCGACTTTTCCGAAGGATTTTCCCAAAACTTTCTTTCGTAAGAACCATCTCCTGGCAATTTCAAACACAATAGAAAAAGATTGAGCCTAATTGAGCCTAATCCGTCATCAAAACATACAAAATATTCAAAATTTCATTGAAAAAAAATTCAATTTTCTTCGGGGTTTTCCGGAAGTTTCCGAGTTTTCCACTTCGATTTTCCAATTTTTCTCTTCTAAAAGACAATCTGGTTTGGATGCGCGCCAAATCTCGTACAAAAACATAATTTTTTGATTTGCCGAATTTTCCGACTTTTCCAAAGGATTTTCCAAAAATTTTCTTTTGTAAGAACCATCTCCTGACAATTTCAAACACAATAGAAAAAGATTAAGCCCAATCGGTTATCAAAACATACAAAAAATTCAAAATTTCATTGAAAAAAAAAATTCAATTTTCTCCGGGTTTTTCCGGAAGTTTCCGAGTTTTCCACTCAGATTTTCCAATTTTTCTCTTCTAAAAGACAATCTGGTTTGGATGCGCGCCAAAACTCGTACAAAAACATAATTTTATGATTTGCCGAATTTTCCGACTTTTCCAAAGGATTTTCCAAAAATTTTCTTTTGTAAGAACCATCTCCTGACAATTTCAAACACAATAGAAAAAGATTAAGCCCAATCGGTTATCAAAACATACAAAAAATTCAAAATTTCATTGAAAAAAAAAATTCAATTTTCTCCGGGTTTTTCCGGAAGTTTCCGAGTTTTCCACTCAGATTTTCCAATTTTTCTCTTCTAAAAGACCATCTGATTTGGATACGCGCCAAATCCCGTATAAAAACATAATTTTTCGATTTTCCGAATTTTCCGACTTTTCCGAAGGATTTTCCCAAAACTTTCTTTCGTAAGAACCATCTCCTGGCAATTTCAAACACAATAGAAAAAGATTGAGCCTAATTGAGCCTAATCCGTCATCAAAACATACAAACAATTCAAAATTTCATTGAAAATAAATTCAATTTTCTTCGGGTTTTTCCGAAAGTTTCCGAGTTTTCCACTTCGATTTTCCAATTTTTCTCTTTTAAAAGACATTCTGGGTTGGATGCGCGCCAAATCTCGTACAAAAACATAATTTTTTGATTTGCCGAATTTTCCGACTTTTCCAAATGATTTTCCAAATATTTTCTTTTGTAAGAACCATCTTCTAGCAATTTCAAACACAATAAAAAAAGATTAAGCCCAATCGGTCATCAAAACATACAAAAAATTAAAAATTTCATTGAAAAAAAAATTCAATTTTCTTCGGGTTTTTCCGGAAGTTTCCTAGTTTTCCACTCAGATTTTCCAATTTTTCTCTTCTAAAAGACAATCTGGTTTGGATGCGCGCCAAAACTCGTATAAAAACATAATTTTATGATTTGCCGAATTTTCCGACTTTTCCAAAGGATTTTCCAAAAATTTTCTTTTGTAAGAACCATCTCCTGGCAATTTCAAACACAATAGAAAAAGATTAAGCCCCATCGGTTATCAAAACATACAAAAAATTCAAAATTTCATTGAAAAAAAAATTCAATTTTCTTCGGGTTTTTCCGGAAGTTTCCTAGTTTTCCACTCAGATTTTCCAATTTTTCTCTTCTAAAAGACAATCTGGTTTGGATGCGCGCCAAAACTCGTACAAAAACATAATTTTATGATTTGCCGAATTTTCCGACTTTTCCAAAGGATTTTCCAAAAATTTTCTTTTGTAAGAACCATCTCCTGGCAATTTCAAACACAATAAAAAAAGATTAAGCCCAATCGGTTATCAAAACATACAAAAAATTCAAAATTTCATTGAAAAAAAAATTCAATTTTCTTCGGGTTTTTCCGGAAGTTTCCTAGTTTTCCACTCAGATTTTCCAATTTTTCTCCTCTACAAAACATCTGGTTTTTACCATCTGGTTAGCTACGCGCCAAATCCTATACAAAAATAATTTTTCGATTTACCGAATTTTCCGACTTTTCCGAAGGATTTTCCAAAAATTTTCTTTCGTAAAAACCATGTCCTGGCAATTTTAAACCCAATAGAAAAAGATTGAGCCTAATTGAGCCTAATCCGTCATCAAAACATACAAACAATTCAAAATTTCATTGAAAAAAAATTCAATTTTCTTCGGGTTTTTCCGGAAGTTTCCGAGTTTTCCACTTCGATTTTCCAATTTTTCACTTCTTAAAGACAATCTGGTTTGGATGCGCGTTAAATCTCGTACAAAAACATAATTTTTTGATTTGCCGAATTTTCCGACTTTTCCAAAGGATTTTCCAAAAATTTTCTTTTGTAAGAACCATCTCCTGGCAATTTCAAACACAATAAAAAAAGATTAAGCCCAATCGGTCATCAAAACATACAAAAAATTCAAAATTTCATTGAAAAAAAAATTCAATTTTCTTCGGGTTTTTCCGGAAGTTTCCGAGTTTTCCACTCAGATTTTCCAATTTTTCTCTTCTACAAAACATCTGGTTTTTACCATCTGATTAGCTACGCGCCAAATCCTATACAAAAACATAATTTTTCGATTTGCTGAATTTTCCGTCTTTTCCGAAGGATTTTCCCAAAATTTTCTTTCGTAAGAACCATCTCCTGGCAATTTCAAACATAATAGAAAAAGATTGAGCCAAATCGGTTGAGCCGTTCTCAACTGATGTGCGCACATACATTTTTTACACCATTTTTCGGATCCAATGTAAAACATTCCAAAATCAACAACTACTAATAAATTCAAAATTAATTAAAAAAACATTGTCCAGCGGATAAAATTGTGAATCTAAACCATTCCCAGATCCCCTTGAACACACACAAAAAATTTCATCAAAATCGGTCCAGTCGTTTAAGAGAAGTTCAGTGACATACACACTCACAGAAGAATTATATATATAAAGATTACAAAATTATTATTTTCTTGTAACGTTGAAAATTTTTAAGAATGACCTTGTTGCTCCGAAAAGTCGAAAGAGATTATTTTTTGTCTAGTTTTCTAAAACAAATTTTTCCATAAACAACAGTGACATATATGGTCTAAGATTTTGACTTGGCTTTAAAGTACTTTTCATACCAGGCGCCTCGCCTCGAAATTTTTAGTTACCACACATGTGAAGCTGAGACCCTTTCATATTGGTGGCGTCGGCTTTGAACATTTGGTTGCTATCAAATATTTTATTTAGGTTAAATTTACACGTGAATTATAACAAGAAATGAGATATTATGAATTTGTAACCTACATATGAGCTAGATTTTTCGGTAAATATAAAACAGTTTTGACAAAAATATGATTTGTACAACTTTAAAATGTCGCAGTCGAGTGTGGAACGCATTGACTTGGCTTCGTAGATAACTTCATTGCAATATATTTTGATTTTTTTTTTAATTATCACTTAAAAATAAATTATTTCTCAACAAATTGAATTTATTTATATAAAACTAGCTGACCCGGCGAACTTCGTCCCGCCCCAAATTACTTCGTTTCGAGCAAATACTTTTGTCCTTCACGAAAATTGATTTTGAAGATAGAAAAAATCAAACAACTCAACTCTATTCTCAATAGATGATTGAGTTGAGTGGACATTCCATTCCATTTTCATCGAATTCAACACTAATCTATCCGAGTTTCCGAGTTTTCCACTTCGTTTCCCAATTTTTCTCTTCTAAAAGATAATCTGGTTTGGTTGCCCGCCAAATCTCGTACAAAAACATAATTTTTTGATTTGCCGAATTTTCCGACTTTTCCAAAGGATTTTCCCAAAATTTTCTTTCGTAAAAACCATCTCCTGGCAATTTCAAACACAATAGAAAAAGATTGAGCCTAATTGAGCCTAATCCGTCATCAAAACATACAAAAAATTCAAAATTTCATTGAAAAAAAATTCAATTTTCTTCGGGTTTTTCCGGAAGTTTCCGAGTTTTCCACTCAGATTTTCCAATTTTTCTCTTCTAAAAGACAATCTGGTTTGGATGCGCGCCAAAACTCGTACAAAAACATAATTTTATGATTTGCCGAATTTTCCGACTTTTCCAAAGGATTTTCCAAAAATTTTCTTTTGTAAGAACCATCTCCTGACAATTTCAAACACAATAGAAAAAGATTAAGCCCAATCGGTTATCAAAACATACAAAAAATTCAAAATTTCATTGAAAAAAAAAATTCAATTTTCTCCGGGTTTTTCCGGAAGTTTCCGAGTTTTCCACTCAGATTTTCCAATTTTTCTCTTCTAAAAGACAATCTGGTTTGGATGCGCGCCAAAACTCGTACAAAAACATAATTTTATGATTTGCCGAATTTTCCGACTTTTCCAAAGGATTTTCCAAAAATTTTCTTTTGTAAGAACCATCTCCTGACAATTTCAAACACAATAGAAAAAGATTAAGCCCAATCGGTTATCAAAACATACAAAAAATTCAAAATTTCATTGAAAAAAAAATTCAATTTTCTCCGGGTTTTTCCGGAAGTTTCCGAGTTTTCCACTCAGATTTTCCAATTTTTCTCTTCTAAAAGACCATCTGATTTGGATACGCGCCAAATCCCGTATAAAAACATAATTTTTCGATTTTCCGAATTTTCCGACTTTTCCGAAGGATTTTCCCAAAACTTTCTTTCGTAAGAACCATCTCCTGGCAATTTCAAACACAATAGAAAAAGATTGAGCCTAATTGAGCCTAATCCGTCATCAAAACATACAAACAATTCAAAATTTCATTGAAAATAAATTCAATTTTCTTCGGGTTTTTCCGAAAGTTTCCGAGTTTTCCACTTCGATTTTCCAATTTTTCTCTTTTAAAAGACATTCTGGGTTGGATGCGCGCCAAATCTCGTACAAAAACATAATTTTTTGATTTGCCGAATTTTCCGACTTTTCCAAATGATTTTCCAAATATTTTCTTTTGTAAGAACCATCTTCTAGCAATTTCAAACACAATAAAAAAAGATTAAGCCCAATCGGTCATCAAAACATACAAAAAATTAAAAATTTCATTGAAAAAAAAATTCAATTTTCTTCGGGTTTTTCCGGAAGTTTCCTAGTTTTCCACTCAGATTTTCCAATTTTTCTCTTCTAAAAGACAATCTGGTTTGGATGCGCGCCAAAACTCGTATAAAAACATAATTTTATGATTTGCCGAATTTTCCGACTTTTCCAAAGGATTTTCCAAAAATTTTCTTTTGTAAGAACCATCTCCTGGCAATTTCAAACACAATAGAAAAAGATTAAGCCCCATCGGTTATCAAAACATACAAAAAATTCAAAATTTCATTGAAAAAAAAATTCAATTTTCTTCGGGTTTTTCCGGAAGTTTCCTAGTTTTCCACTCAGATTTTCCAATTTTTCTCTTCTAAAAGACAATCTGGTTTGGATGCGCGCCAAAACTCGTACAAAAACATAATTTTATGATTTGCCGAATTTTCCGACTTTTCCAAAGGATTTTCCAAAAATTTTCTTTTGTAAGAACCATCTCCTGGCAATTTCAAACACAATAAAAAAAGATTAAGCCCAATCGGTTATCAAAACATACAAAAAATTCAAAATTTCATTGAAAAAAAAATTCAATTTTCTTCGGGTTTTTCCGGAAGTTTCCTAGTTTTCCACTCAGATTTTCCAATTTTTCTCCTCTACAAAACATCTGGTTTTTACCATCTGGTTAGCTACGCGCCAAATCCTATACAAAAACATAATTTTTCGATTTACCGAATTTTCCGACTTTTCCGAAGGATTTTCCCAAAATTTTCTTTCGTAAAAACCATGTCCTGGCAATTTTAAACCCAATAGAAAAAGATTGAGCCTAATTGAGCCTAATCCGTCATCAAAACATACAAACAATTCAAAATTTCATTGAAAAAAAATTCAATTTTCTTCGGGTTTTTCCGGAAGTTTCCGAGTTTTCCACTTCGATTTTCCAATTTTTCACTTCTTAAAGACAATCTGGTTTGGATGCGCGTTAAATCTCGTACAAAAACATAATTTTTTGATTTGCCGAATTTTCCGACTTTTCCAAAGGATTTTCCAAAAATTTTCTTTTGTAAGAACCATCTCCTGGCAATTTCAAACACAATAAAAAAAGATTAAGCCCAATCGGTCATCAAAACATACAAAAAATTCAAAATTTCATTGAAAAAAAAATTCAATTTTCTTCGGGTTTTTCCGGAAGTTTCCGAGTTTTCCACTCAGATTTTCCAATTTTTCTCTTCTACAAAACATCTGGTTTTTACCATCTGATTAGCTACGCGCCAAATCCTATACAAAAACATAATTTTTCGATTTGCTGAATTTTCCGTCTTTTCCGAAGGATTTTCCCAAAATTTTCTTTCGTAAGAACCATCTCCTGGCAATTTCAAACATAATAGAAAAAGATTGAGCCAAATCGGTTGAGCCGTTCTCAACTGATGTGCGCACATACATTTTTTACACCATTTTTCGGATCCAATGTAAAACATTCCAAAATCAACAACTACTAATAAATTAAAAATTAATTAAAAAAACATTGTCCAGCGGATAAAATTGTGAATCTAAACCATTCCCAGATCCCCTTGAACACACACAAAAAATTTCATCAAAATCGGTCCAGTCGTTTAAGAGAAGTTCAGTGACATACACACTCACAGAAGAATTATATATATAAAGACTAGCTGACCCGGCGAACTTCGTCCCGCCCCAAATTACTTCGTTTCGAGCAAATACTTTTGTCCTTCACGAAAATTGATTTTGAAGATAGAAAAAATCAAACAACTCAACTCTATTCTCAATAGATGATTGAGTTGAGTGGACATTCCATTCCATTTTCATCGAATTCAACACTAATCTATCCGAGTTTCCGAGTTTTCCACTTCGTTTCCCAATTTTTCTCTTCTAAAAGATAATCTGGTTTGGTTGCCCGCCAAATCTCGTACAAAAACATAATTTTTTGATTTGCCGAATTTTCCGACTTTTCCAAAGGATTTTCCCAAAATTTTCTTTCGTAAAAACCATCTCCTGGCAATTTCAAACACAATAGAAAAAGATTGAGCCTAATTGAGCCTAATCCGTCATCAAAACATACAAAAAATTCAAAATTTCATTGAAAAAAAATTCAATTTTCTTCGGGTTTTTCCGGAAGTTTCCGAGTTTTCCACTCAGATTTTCCAATTTTTCTCTTCTAAAAGACCATCTGATTTGGATACGCGCCAAATCCCGTACAAAAACATAATTTTTCGATTTTCCGAATTTTCCGACTTTTCCGAAGGATTTTCCCAAAACTTTCTTTCGTAAGAACCATCTCCTGGCAATTTCAAACACAATAGAAAAAGATTGAGCCTAATTGAGCCTAATCCGTCATCAAAACATACAAAATATTCAAAATTTCATTGAAAAAAAATTCAATTTTCTTCGGGGTTTTCCGAAAGTTTCCGAGTTTTCCACTTCGATTTTCCAATTTTTCTCTTCTAAAAGACAATCTGGTTTGGATGCGCGCCAAATCTCGTACAAAAACATAATTTTTTGATTTGCCGAATTTTCCGACTTTTCCAAAGGATTTTCCAAAAATTTTCTTTTGTAAGAACCATCTCCTGACAATTTCAAACACAATAGAAAAAGATTAAGCCCAATCGGTTATCAAAACATACAAAAAATTCAAAATTTCATTGAAAAAAAAAATTCAATTTTCTCCGGGTTTTTCCGGAAGTTTCCGAGTTTTCCACTCAGATTTTCCAATTTTTCTCTTCTAAAAGACAATCTGGTTTGGATGCGCGCCAAAACTCGTACAAAAACATAATTTTATGATTTGCCGAATTTTCCGACTTTTCCAAAGGATTTTCCAAAAATTTTCTTTTGTAAGAACCATCTCCTGACAATTTCAAACACAATAGAAAAAGATTATGCCCAATCGGTTATCAAAACATACAAAAAATTCAAAATTTCATTGAAAAAAAAAATTCAATTTTCTCCGGGTTTTTCCGGAAGTTTCCGAGTTTTCCACTCAGATTTTCCAATTTTTCTCTTCTAAAAGACCATCTGATTTGGATACGCGCCAAATCCCGTATAAAAACATAATTTTTCGATTTTCCGAATTTTCCGACTTTTCCGAAGGATTTTCCCAAAACTTTCTTTCGTAAGAACCATCTCCTGGCAATTTCAAACACAATAGAAAAAGATTGAGCCTAATTGAGCCTAATCCGTCATCAAAACATACAAACAATTCAAAATTTCATTGAAAATAAATTCAATTTTCTTCGGGTTTTTCCGAAAGTTTCCGAGTTTTCCACTTCGATTTTCCAATTTTTCTCTTTTAAAAGACATTCTGGGTTGGATGCGCGCCAAATCTCGTACAAAAACATAATTTTTTGATTTGCCGAATTTTCCGACTTTTCCAAATGATTTTCCAAATATTTTCTTTTGTAAGAACCATCTTCTAGCAATTTCAAACACAATAAAAAAAGATTAAGCCCAATCGGTCATCAAAACATACAAAAAATTAAAAATTTCATTGAAAAAAAAATTCAATTTTCTTCGGGTTTTTCCGGAAGTTTCCTAGTTTTCCACTCAGATTTTCCAATTTTTCTCTTCTAAAAGACAATCTGGTTTGGATGCGCGCCAAAACTCGTATAAAAACATAATTTTATGATTTGCCGAATTTTCCGACTTTTCCAAAGGATTTTCCAAAAATTTTCTTTTGTAAGAACCATCTCCTGGCAATTTCAAACACAATAGAAAAAGATTAAGCCCCATCGGTTATCAAAACATACAAAAAATTCAAAATTTCATTGAAAAAAAAATTCAATTTTCTTCGGGTTTTTCCGGAAGTTTCCTAGTTTTCCACTCAGATTTTCCAATTTTTCTCTTCTAAAAGACAATCTGGTTTGGATGCGCGCCAAAACTCGTACAAAAACATAATTTTATGATTTGCCGAATTTTCCGACTTTTCCAAAGGATTTTCCAAAAATTTTCTTTTGTAAGAACCATCTCCTGGCAATTTCAAACACAATAAAAAAAGATTAAGCCCAATCGGTTATCAAAACATACAAAAAATTCAAAATTTCATTGAAAAAAAAATTCAATTTTCTTCGGGTTTTTCCGGAAGTTTCCTAGTTTTCCACTCAGATTTTCCAATTTTTCTCCTCTACAAAACATCTGGTTTTTACCATCTGGTTAGCTACGCGCCAAATCCTATACAAAAACATAATTTTTCGATTTACCGAATTTTCCGACTTTTCCGAAGGATTTTCCCAAAATTTTCTTTCGTAAAAACCATGTCCTGGCAATTTTAAACCCAATAGAAAAAGATTGAGCCTAATTGAGCCTAATCCGTCATCAAAACATACAAACAATTCAAAATTTCATTGAAAAAAAATTCAATTTTCTTCGGGTTTTTCCGGAAGTTTCCGAGTTTTCCACTTCGATTTTCCAATTTTTCACTTCTTAAAGACAATCTGGTTTGGATGCGCGTTAAATCTCGTACAAAAACATAATTTTTTGATTTGCCGAATTTTCCGACTTTTCCAAAGGATTTTCCAAAAATTTTCTTTTGTAAGAACCATCTCCTGGCAATTTCAAACACAATAAAAAAAGATTAAGCCCAATCGGTCATCAAAACATACAAAAAATTCAAAATTTCATTGAAAAAAAAATTCAATTTTCTTCGGGTTTTTCCGGAAGTTTCCGAGTTTTCCACTCAGATTTTCCAATTTTTCTCTTCTACAAAACATCTGGTTTTTACCATCTGATTAGCTACGCGCCAAATCCTATACAAAAACATAATTTTTCGATTTGCTGAATTTTCCGTCTTTTCCGAAGGATTTTCCCAAAATTTTCTTTCGTAAGAACCATCTCCTGGCAATTTCAAACATAATAGAAAAAGATTGAGCCAAATCGGTTGAGCCGTTCTCAACTGATGTGCGCACATACATTTTTTACACCATTTTTCGGATCCAATGTAAAACATTCCAAAATCAACAACTACTAATAAATTAAAAATTAATTAAAAAAACATTGTCCAGCGGATAAAATTGTGAATCTAAACCATTCCCAGATCCCCTTGAACACACACAAAAAATTTCATCAAAATCGGTCCAGTCGTTTAAGAGAAGTTCAGTGACATACACACTCACAGAAGAATTATATATATAAAGATTGAACGATTTCAATCAAATAAAACTAATTTGCGTAATTCAAAAATGAAATAAAGAATTTTTATTTTTGAAGCTCAAAGCCGAGGCGTCTGGTATGAAAAGTACTTAAAACTTAAATTTTAATGTGAATGGTATAATATCAGTTCAGCTTTATAATTATTATTTATACCAATGAATGACAGCTAAAATTTGTCAACATAAATGGATTTTACAATGGTAAAGTATTGCACCACCCCCATTGGACAATCCTATGGTGAAATAAGGATACTGACTTCTGATTTGTGTATATTTCTGCTGCGTTGTTTGTGGTAAGAGATGTTTTGTTTAATAAATGATGGGTTGGTGGATTTTTTTTTTTCGAACAATTATTTTATAGCATCTATCAACATCGTGAGCAGCTCACTGGTCTTAACATCTACCGGCAGCAGGCATATATTGTGTATTGGACGTCTTAGTTCACCTTTCGAAGACTAGATTGACATCATTCGAATTTGGCCATCGTGACCTGGGAAAACGGCTTTGATTTGTCCCATTAGCCAATCGCCCGGTTTAAGATTTGGTTCTTTTATGAGAACGACGTCACCAACTTCTACTGATTTCTGTGGCCTTAACCATTTTGGCATTTGTTACAATGAGGTGAGGTATTCCAAATAACATCTTCGCCAAAAATGCTGAGATAACTTCTGAACTTGCTGCCAACGAGATAGGTATGATGGCTTATAATTGACGTGGTCCATTTCAGGCAGTGTACCGGCTTGATATCCAATCAGGAAATCAGATGGCGTTAGTGCATCTATTTCTTCAGCGTTGCAGCGGCAAAGTTGTCGGGAATTTAATATGGATTCGATGTCGGCGAGCAGCGTTGTCATTTCCTCTTGCGTGAGGATGGTTTTTCCAATGACTCTTCTTAGATGGAATTTTACGGACCGGACAGCAGACTCCCATATTCCACCAAAATGCGGAGTGTTTGGAGGTTTAAAGTGCCATGTAATTTGGTTCCTAGAAAGAAAAGAGGATATATTACCAGATTCTTTAACGTCTCAAAAACTCTCCGGCTTTTTACGGCTGCACCAGTCAAATTCGTCCCTTGGTCCGAGATGTGCTGATAAATTCCACGTCGCGCTATAAAGCGTTTTAAGGCACCCAGGAATGAGTCGGTCGACAGGTCCGATACTAGCTCGATATGCATGGTCTTTTCCGATAGGCATATGAAGATACACAAGTATGACATCCTTGAACGACTGCCTCGTCCCTTTGCTAGATGGATTGGCATTGGACCTGCAAAATCCACACCAACCGATTCAAACGGCCTGTATTATCTAACGCGTGCTGCTGGAAGATCTTCCATGTTCTGTTGTTGTAATACGGCTTTATAGCGGGCGCACGTAGTACAATCTTTAATTATTAACCGGGCGGCGCCTTTACATTTTGGAATCCAAAACTTTTGTCGACTGAGGGTGGTCATCAGTGTTGGGCCGGCGTGATTATTGAACTTGTGCTCATCCATGAGTATAAAAGCAGCGCCTCTAGAATTTTGGTGCATTATTATAGGATGTCTCACGTTATACGGTGCATCACTATGATCAATTCGGCCACCCACTCTCATGATACCATATTTGTCTAAGAACGGATTAAGCGATAATAAATGACTGGCATGATGAACTTGTTTTGTAGTTTCTAGTCTGTTCAATTCGGAATGGCAGAACTGTTCTTGCTCATACCTGTAGATTCTTCTCGTTGCTAAGAATATTTCTTGAATACTTAGGAATTTTCCAATTGTTCTAACAACTTTTGGTGCAGCTATATTGTTAGAAAATTGCATTATGTATCCAAAAACCAGTATTAATTTGTGAAAAGAATTAAATTTGTTCATTAGTTCTGATAACCAATCATTTTTAGTAGATCCGGTAAATGAAAATAATTCGTTAGACTCCTCTTCAACAGTTTCGTAGTTCAAACGTTGTTGCGGCCAGTGATTTTGATATAGCCACAACCAATGTTTGTCGCTAGTAGAAACATGTCGCCTTGACAGTTTGTTCTTTATTTCTGTAGTGCAATTGCCAACAAATATAGACCATCGTTTTGGGTGACGAGCGATCCAATCCAGTACGATTGTAGAGTCGGCCCAACCGCGGTTATTTGGCGAATTTTACAACTTGTTTCTGTTTCGACGTAATAGACCACTGCAGCATAGGCAATTGTACTACCATCCGCGAATCCATGAATATCGACGATTGAATATTTGATGGTATCAATGTATCTTGGAATTTGAATTTTATCGATTAATCTCAGTTCCATATGCAACGATCTCCATTTGTCGATCAGCTTCGCCGGCAGTTCATCATCCCAGTCCAAGTTGGCAGCTCAGATTAATTGCATGACCGATTTGCACGTAAATATAATTGGAGAGGCCCAACCGAGAGAATCGAAAAGTTTACTTATGTCGAATAACACGGACCTTTTACTGAATTGAATTTGGTCGCTCAATGTTGCAGAAAATTTGAATCGATCGCTGCAGGGATTCCAGAAGGAAATACCAAGAATTTTAGTTGTGTCAGATGGATCAATCCCGTTAATAAATTGCTTGTTTTCGGTATCCCTATCTTCGATGGGCACGTCATCTAACACTCGAATATTGTTTGATTTCCACTTCTTTGGGGTAATTCCAAACTGGTTGAGTAAGTGATAATCAAGTCTGCTTTTAGTTTAATAGCTTCTTCTCTCTCCATAAATTTTTTTGATATTTTGCGTCATGTTCAACGACTTGTATCTGGTGATACATTTTTTCCATGTCTGATGAGAATACCACTTTTCGTTCACGAAACCGAAGAAGGATGGAGGACAGTGTTGCTTGAATAGTTGGGCCCACAGCGAGACATTTGTTGAGCGATTCTCCTTTTGATGTTACCGCGGACCCGTCAAAAACGACGCGTATTTTTTTATTGCCATTGGAAAGCTTTTTTAGGGCACCATGATGAGGAAGAAAATACCCGTCATCCGCTGGCTTGTTGGTCTCTCTCATGTGATTGAGTTTTATGTATTCGTCGATAAATTCATGGTACATTTTCTTGAAATCCTGATCCTTGGTAAACTTTCTTTCCATCCACTGCAGACATTGAAGAGCGCGGTTGTACGAATTCCCGAGGCATCTGGGATCTCTGTTGAAAGGCAAACTGACTATTAATCGACCTTCGTGATTTCGCGAATTGTGTTGATTAAAATGTATTTCGCAAAATATTTCTTCATCCGACAGGATTTTACTTACCAGAATTGTCTTAATGTTTTATCGACATTAATAGAACTTTCATCCTTCATCATGACAGTCATTGAAGTGATTGAGATGGGCTCGAATGAGCTGGTGGTGCCGGCTATGACCCAACCAAATATCGACTCCTTTGCCACTAAATTGGAACCCTTGATGCTGATTTTATTTTGCAATAGTATGTTGAAGAAATGATCTGCACCGATTAAGACATCAGCTTCTCCAGCTTTGTCATATACAACGGATCCGCCAATTGAATATTCGCCAACGAGTTTACGATGTGAGACACCTTTGGTAATGACACCCTTGAGGATGCAACTTTTGATAAGATGAGAGCATCAATGATTAGCGTTTCTCTATGTTTAGGTTTTACAACAATTTTGATGCTTCCTTTGCTAATACCAGCCTGGGATTATCCAAGACCTGTTACTATGATACGAGACTTGAATCTTTTTAATTGCAGTTTTGCACACATTTTTCATAATTGGAAATGACCGTTACCATCTTGCGCGTGAATTAGGGCGGTTGGAAAAACAGCTGGAGTTATTTGATTGGTTGCATTTGTGAATAAAGTTACAATTGCATTCGATACAGAATTAGGCGTTTGTTCGTTTTTACTAGATTGAATAGTTTGAGCGTTTGCACTTATATTACTTTGTGAGCTGGTGCCAACTTGATTATTGTGGAATAACGCGTGATGTTGTCTATCGCATTTCAAACAATTCCTTTCCGATTGGCATTGAGAAATTGTGAGTTTGATACTGAGGCAATTATAGCATCTGCCACTAGCTTTTATGAATTCGGAACGCTCATGGATGTTCATTTTTTTAAATAACGAGCATTGGCGTAACGAATGTCCGAGTTGGTTATTTAGTTATTTAGTCACATGGCGCACTTGAACCTGAATCGCGAACCCTTGCTGGCATCTGGAGTAGACATTCTCGATTTAGATTGGCTGGGACCGGTTGCCACATGTCCCTCAATTTGCACATTGGACTCGCTGGTGACGACATGGCCTATAATTTCCGGTTTGGTATAGGATTTCTTCGGTGGGACGACTAATGCTTCAAGTGTGTCTACGCGACGGCCTAGGAATTCTAGGAATTCAGACAGTTCCGGATTAATCATACTGGCTGAATATTCAGCCCACAATGCTTTTAATTTATCGTCCAGCTTTGATCCAATACTGGATGCCGTTGCGTTGTGTATGGGCGGCTGTTCCACGACAATGCGTATGAATGTGTTGATGATTTGTTTCTTGCGACGATATCTTTCTTTCAGCTTGTTTAGTGCTCCGATATAGTTCGTCTCTGTTATCGCGATGTATCGTAACAGAACTGCTGCCTCCCCCACAAAGAAGTCCCTTCAGATACTGGGACTTTTGGATGGCGTTGAGATTAGGCGCATCATGAATCGTGGTGGTGAACAAGTCGAGAAACGATTGCCATTCGGAGTACTCTCCGGAAAACAACGGTATGTGGATTTTGGGTAGCTTGATCTGGGGTTGCTCACCTTGTTGAGTATTATTGTTGGATAAATCGAGATGTATAGCCCCGTGATCGATAGTTTTGAATCTAATCCAATTATTGAAGGCTGCCGTAGTTGATGATCAGCAATTAAAATCCCATAATTTTTTCCTGTATAAATGGTATACTTCCATCTTCTTCTGTGGCTTTTATCACGATTATATCAGTGAAAAGAATAGGAACTGAAGAAGGACGAATGTCCGAAACCGGTATTCTGAACTTTAGACATTTTATTATCACAATAATGAAAGTGATTTTTTAAATAAAATAATTTTTGTGTGTTTCGAAAGAAAAAATTGTTTCAAAATTGTTTTTTAAATTTGATACAAAATAAATATTAATTCAAAAAATTAATAAAAATTATATAATAAATACATTTGTTTTTAACATAATTTTGTATTAATTGCTTCCTTAAATAATTTTATATTTTCTGTTATTATTATTTTTCCTAATATCAGCTTGTTTTCAGGTATATATTCGACCTTTCGAAGAATGGCTTGTGGGGCGGCGCCGAATGTTTACCAGCCGCATCTAATATAAAAAAAACTAAGGATTAATGTTTATTGCATTAACCCACAAAGTAAAATCTATTTCACCCCAACCGCTGGGAGTTATGACATCGAAATCAATTTGTTATACACCGGCTCTCATTACAACATCTTGAAATTTAATCATGATCATATCCACTGGACGACGTTCTCTGTAAAAAGTTCCGACTTGCATGATATGTAAGAAAATGTTCTAATGGAGAAGCCGCCATTGTTTGAGTTGGCTCTGAACTTTCCCCTCACTTCCTTCTGCCTTGGTACCTGGAACGTTCGAGGTCTTAACAACTCCCAAAAACGCGACACCATTCACTCCATTTTGTTTAGCTGCCATAATAATAAATATAAATAAAAACTAATTGTTAAGTTAAATTTAAAGGAAGGACATGAATAAAAGTAACGGGTAACAATCTTATAATATGAATCTTATAGTAAGCATAAGAAAAGGATTATAAATTATAAATTTCAATATAACAAATTGTAGGCTATGTTATGTTAAGACTTTGTTGAATCATTTACTACTTCCGAATTCAGAGTCACGCGGTTTGTATCCAATTAATATCTCCATTTTTAATTGCATTAAATATCATGTTCCACAGTTACAATTTATAAAGCTAAAAATGATACCACTGCTAGTATTATTATTATTTATGCAACCAAAATGCTGGCAAAAAGAACAAAAATAAATTAACTTTTTGTAAGACATTTTTGCAGCAGTATCTATAGTACATACTGCTCTACTAGACGTCCATTGTAAACGTGATGGAAACGAAAGCTCATTTTTCCAAAGCGATGCGAAAAAAAAAAAAAAATTCCAACTCGACAACGTTTTGGGAATATTAAACTTTTTCAGTTTTTTTTTTTTTAGTTTTTTAAGAAGCAAAGCACACAACTTTTTACGATTAGATTAGATTCTTGCAAGTGTGAAAATGCATTTTCATTTTTACCTAAGCAGGTGGATAATTTATGCCACACCAAAAAAAAATTGAAATACGATATAGACTTTAGACAAAAACAAAAAATTTCCTAAATCGTGTGCGTTTAATTTTATAACGTAAAAATTTCATCAGTTTACGTAAAGCTACATTTTGTTTCATTTTTCCAGGACCAAAAATTAAAAATACAACAAAAAAAAATTGTATTCAAAATATTCCCACAACAATAAATTTTTTCCAAGCACAAATGAAGTTGCGGACTTGTTTTTGCTATGCTGTTCAACCAAAAAAAAAAAACACGAACAAAACAATAAAGCAGCGTACAGCTTTACACACAAAATAGTTTATTGATCCTTTTTTTTACAATACAGGACATTAATTTGTTTATAATAAAATTTGAATTTTTTTTTTGTTTGCGACGAAATGCAATTCTCATGATGCTGAATAAAAATACGAATTATGTAAATTTTGTTGTTTTGTTTCTATATCTGTATTACATTTGTGTATTCTTGTTGTATTTGTTGTTTATGAACACAAACAATATTTTTGGGTATTGCGTGAGAAAACTGGTAAAAGCTCTCATCGAAAATTTCGGTATACAAATGAAAAACGCAAAGCTTGTTTGTGATGTTCATAAATTATATTCAAAATTTGCATAAATTACAACCCATATCTCACTATACTGTAAATATGTAGTTCGGTGACACAATAATAGTGTTGAGATTTTGTCGTACACTTTTCATTGGTTGTACAACAACATAAAGGGATGGTAATGGTCTAGCACCAATAAATTGTATAATCCATGGCTTATTTCCATCAATTTACGGATGTTCTTGGATTAAATTGTGTGTGTGTCGATACGATATGGTAAAGTATGTAAATAGAAGTAAATTATGATGGAAAATGGCCCTGCAGTTAATTTAACCAACGAATTTAGCATACCTTAATAAATGATAAAATTCATATAAACTTAAAAATGAGAAGACATAAAAATTTGCATAATCCATTTATGTTCTATGTAGATTTCATTCATGTATGTATATAGTATTTGTTCGCCAGGATCAAAAACCACATTCCCATTTTTTTAAAGGTACAATTATTATTTTTATTATTATTATATGAGTTTTTGTTTTCCTCGGAAAAAATAAAAAAAAATATTTGAGAAACATGAAAATCCATTTTAATCATAAATTTTATTTTATTTTTCCAAAAAATAAAAAAATGTAAACCATATTTTCCACTTCTTATAAAACATAGAATATTTTTTTTTTTTTTTTTTGCCGAACATTAATTATATGCTTAAACTTTTTTTTTCGCAAAAAAAATAAAAAATTATACGTTTATGTTGGTTATATGCTTAAAGTCATATAATTTTCATTTGTTATGCTTTTAAGCGAAAAAATAACCGAACGTTATTTGTTGTTATTCTGGTTTGTTTGGATAAAGTTTGTTTTTCCTGCAATTTAGAATATTTCTTGGGTATGAATTATTTTTTGTATACCATATACGTATTTTATGTACATTTTAGATATGTGAACCACCAACATACACTTAACTCTTTGATTAATTAGAAAAATAAAACTGTAAACATTATGATTGGTTGAGAAAATTTGATGAAAAATAATTTTTGTGCTTTTCGTGCTTTGTTTTTTGGTTACATCGTTTTCTCCAAAGTAAAACTGTAAATTATTTTAAATAGCAAGATATAAGTGTCTAATTAAAATTTTTGAGTATACAGAGTTCTGAAGATAGAGGCTTTGAATGCGACCGGAGTAAAGCTTCTAACGTTAATTTTAAGTGTAGTTTGACAATGAAACAATTATGTTAAATAACATTTCTAACGCAGCTACACAAAAAAGTGTCAAAAAAAAGGGTTTTCGCCTTCAAAATTCCTGATATTTTGGGAGAATTTTAGAATGAAGTTCAGGGTTAGTTTTAGAGATGGTTTTCCAGTGAATTTCCAGGGTGATTTCTATTGCAGTTTGAATTAAAGGATATATTTTAAAGTAAATTTCAAGTAATATTTTAGGCTTAATTTTAGAGTGACTTGTAGCTTGAATTTAAGAGTGAATTTTAGAATTAATTTGTCATAATTTTAGAAAGAATTTTAAAATAAATTTGGGGTAATTTTATGATGAATTTGATGGAATATTTGGATTGAATTTGGAGTGAATTTTAGGATGAACTTTAAGGCTGGGTTATACGGTGAAATTTAAGGTGCGTTTTAAGGTGAATTTTTAGTTAGGGAGACATTATAAGATACATTTGGGAATGAATTTTATATTGAATTTAGATCAATTTAAGATTAATTCTACAGTGAATTTTAGGATGACATTAAACGTGATGTTTATAATAATTATAGGGCGAATTTTAAGGCGAATTTTATGCCCCTATTATAGGTTTATTTATTTTATTATATTAACTTATTATTTTGTATCTAGAATTTAAATACACTAAATTTATTAAATTAAGTAAATTCTGTTGGTTTTATATAGTCTACGGTTGAATTTGATTTGGAAAAGGATAATTGTGTTTTGTAAAAGGTTGAATTTGGAGTGCAAAACCTATAAATATCAACTAATAGCAAATTTAAATGTTCGATTTATTTTCGTACGTCACACTATCCCATGCAAACACTTCTGTGTCAATATTAATGTAGCAATATTAATAGTACATAAGGTCGCTTAAGGTTGTATATGTTGGTTTAGTTCATTCAAAACTTTGCTTTATTTTAGTTTTTTATGGGGAATCTAGAATCGATTAACTTGATACTTAATGATACTCAAGTTATTTTTTTATCTTCAACTGATTGAAGATCAGTATTGGTGAGAGGAGCATATAGCCTTGTGTACAAATATTTCTTCGTTACCAACAAAAACCATGAATATAGTGTGGAATGATTTTAACTCAACTTAAAGCAGAAGCTCGACATACACCTATAAGCTATCAAGTAACAGAACAATGCTCAATAATTACAAAAAAAAAAAAAAATAACGAGGAAAATTTAAAAAAATCTTCCATTATCTTCAACAATAATCTCGAAAAAAAAATCTAACAATCTTTCTTCTGAGCAACTCAACGATGTTCAAATTCGTAACCTTCGGAATAATCCAAAATTAAGTATTTCAAGGATGTCAGAAAATTTGAAATATTTTTGAAAAATGCCATATGTGTAACCCAACATGCTCCAAACTTAACTTAACTATTTATTGTAATTCAACTCCATGTAATTCAAATCCATGTTGATAAGTAATTATCAACTGCTTCCAGTGGAAAAATAACACATATTTAATCATTGATTCAAATTGCTTGGGAATTCAGAATATTATGGAAATTCCACGATAATTTGTTACATCATTGCAAGGCCCCTTTTTAAAGACCGGTGCAATGTATGAAACTTTCCAAGGCTGCATAAAGGTTTCCTGACATAAACTCCAGTTGCGCAAGCCTTAATCAATGATGCCGGCAGACAATCAGGACCCAAATCTTTGCCCGGGGCATCCATATTGTGAAGAGCATTCTCCATATCTAATAGCGAGAACAAAAATTAAGAGCTGTAGTTCACACGAACTATTAATGGATCCTTAACAATACATTGCTGTAATAGTTGGCAAAGAAATTACAAATTGTAACTGGATCGTTGAATCTGTGCCGGTGAATGTTATGAATGTAGGTACCCATTAGAAGTCGATAAATCATTGAAACATTTAACTGCGCAAATAATTTCAATATTTCACAGAATTCTTTTCCATTCCACTTTAAATAGAAAATTGTTTATTGAATTGATGTTTGCGCATGAGTAATCAAAAACCGATAAATGTTTAGCGAAATTATGGTTATTACAGGTTTCATTCCAGAAATATATCGAGATTGGCGTGTAAAAAATACTCAAATAACCAGTAATAGCATCACAAGATTCCATTGTATAATTGAGTTTATTGATGTAAAACATCAAATTCAAATAGCTTGATTGTTGGATAAAATATTAATCTGAGACGCATCAAAGCTATCCATGTAATAACAAACCAGTGCAGAACAATCATTAGTATTAATGGGATAAAAGCATTATTATACCATCTCCAAATCAACTCCGCGAAATTTAAATCCCCATAAATAATCAAATCTGTATTTTCGGTCAAGAAAGGGAGTAAATAATTAGTTAGACTGTCCACCAATTCATTGTAGTACGAAATACTAGAATTGCAAGGGCAACAGATCGCAAAGATCTTTAAATGATATTTGTCTATGTTTAGGCTAACGGCCATATATATTCTACCTTTAGGTCAAAGAATAGCAGCTTACACAACATATTTTTACGCCCAGCAATAAGAACGCCGCCACCCTTATGACGTGTACTAAAATTATAACAGTCATGTTGGAGAAAAGAAAAATCCATCGGAAAAACTTAGAGAACAATTACGTCGTAATTGCATTCCAATAGACCTAGATACAAATCTTTTGATTTCGACCGCATACCACTGAAATTGAAAAAATAGATAAATTGTTGGTGAGATTGTTGGTACCCTTGACGTCAAGAATTAAATTTGATTCTAAAATTGAACTATTAATTATTTTCTCATTACAGTTAATTATATGTGTTGAAACAATCTACCATAATTATATATATATATAAAGCACGTTATGGTTTATGAATTATACGAGTTATTTTTGCTGACAATATAATCAATAATAGATTCAGTAGTATATCTGGATGGAATCGGCTTACATATAAGTTTATTCTCCGAACAATAGGTACAGTCCAAGCTCACCATTACGTTGATTTAAATTTGAAATTGATGCTTGGCCATCCATAAATGATTCAGTTGTAATTGATGAAAAGTTGGTAACTGAATTCCCCTCCCCCCCCCCTCTTATATTGGTTCGGAATGGAGACAACTAGCACGGAGACAATAGGAACAACAAATCTATTTAAATTTTTTACCAAATTTGTAGATCTTGGTCTATTAACTTCCTTAAATACCAACTCTGAGATCATTTGTTTAAGACATCCAAAGAATTTAGAAAACTGAGTGACAACATATAGCGTAATATTTCCACTTGATAATTCCGAGCATT
Source organism: Tipula helvola (assembly GCA_963556165.1). Lineage (NCBI taxonomy): Eukaryota > Metazoa > Arthropoda > Insecta > Diptera > Tipulidae > Tipula > Tipula helvola. The sequence goes on along the minus strand of OY744482.1, from coordinate 81,970,757 downwards.
CAGAATGCAACTGCTTTTTACAAAAAAAAAACATCCCGGAAATCGTGATTCCTCAATGGGCAACAGACATGAAGTACAAATTGGATTCATTATGAATTGTTATGATGTGTTTATGTAGTTAGATAAGATGCGGGTTTTAATTTATATATTTATAACAGTATTCACCAACAGATAAAGAATATTGTATTATCAGTTGCATTTAATGAAAGCAACTTCCGGATCAAATCACGTTTTACATGCAAAACATAGACACATTTTGATCCAAATTTGTTTTTGGATATAGAGAGAAAGTCTAAATATCAAGCAATATTGCAAAACGTTATTATCCATTGCAATCGCATATTTGTTTAATTTGGATGTCGATTGTCAGATTGCTGAGAGATTGTAGATTGGCGATATCTAATATTGACCGCATTATTTGCAGTCATCTCACAGACAACAGATGATGTTATGATTTAATTTTGAATTTTTAAATAAAATTATTTTAGCTGAAAAAGGCAAAATTAAAGACTGAAATAAGTTTGTCGCAAAATGGTTCTTTTTGTCAAATACATATTTTTGGTTTTTATTTAAAACTTTAATCATTTAAATTTTGTGTATAAACCTGCGGTGAAGGGAGAAGGAGTAACTACCGGTATTACACGCAATGAATCCATCCTGCAAATATTGTTGTTGCTTCATATGTAAATTTTGATAAGATTTGGATCACTATGCATCAGGAAATGCAGCTACAATATTTTTGTATATTATGTTATTTTACAAATTATTCTTAAATGTTTAGATTTGCTTTCAGGAATTTTCACTGAATGACACTGATGAAAAAACAACAATCAGAAACGTGTTGGCACCCCTCCAAATACATACGTAGCCGTTGAAGCTTATCCTATACTGGTGGGCACCAAATCGAACCCCGAAATTACTGCAAAAAAAATCGACGAGCTTGTATCCGAGATACGACCTATTAACGTTTTTGTTATTTGTACAGTTTAAGTGAAACCAAAATTTAGAAAATATAAATTAAAAAACCGTTAATTTTATAATGCTGCCATCTTTATGCATTAGGCTGTATCAGCCTAAACGTTGATTATACTCGTTGTACTTAATTTTATTTATTTTATATATACTAAATTTTATATTTCTCAATTCGTTATGCTACAACGAAATGCATTTTTAAAATAAAAATTAGGTCTATCCGACTTCTCGGACAATACTTTTCCCACAAAGCTTCCGTTAAAGATCACCAAACCAACTATTTATATTTTACACACATTTTCTGTTATTTTGGGCAGGTATTTTCTTAAAATTGAAGACTTCTTCCCCAATATAGCAATTGGTCATGACAATATAAATCTTTTAATCTTATGCCGCCAAATCACAGACTTACAAGTAATCTCACAAGGGAACCTTTTGTATTGTCACATTCAAAAAATTATAAAAACTATTCTAAGTTGTAGTACTCTGTGAGATAATAACGAAACCATTTTTGATGTGAAAACATCTTTAGCGGCAGGAGTAAGTAAAAAATTGTATAGAAATCGGGTTACGGAAACAAAAATGCCGAACAAAAAATATTGCTGGTATGTGTGAATATCGATAAGAACAAAAAATAAATAAAACGTAAAATCAATGCAAAATCTACGCATACTCAGGCAATATACAACATCATCCGGCATTTCAAAAACATCGTGAGCCGAATACAAAAAAAAATTAAAAAAAATCCGCCTACTTTAATTTATTTTGTTGTGAAAATATCTGCTATATATGGCCGCAGCAGCAAGTGTTTTTGAAAATGAAAATTACATACGAGTAAAAGGACCACAAATTATGCTTGTGAAGTGTAAGAGTTATTTACGTCACAAGGGCGGTAAATGAGTTGTTACAGTACGAGTTCGATGTTTATTTCAGAATTTTGAACGGGTACTGTAACGATTATTAACAGACGTGTAACCTGATTTTGCTTTGTTCAGTGAGTTTGACGTGACCATTTACTACTATGGAGGTTTAGGTGATTAACTCAACAGAACTGTACTTTGCTCATGCTTAATTATTGTCAGTAAGGTTCGTCCTCCAAATTCAAAATAGAATTATAACTTACTGAATTTTTGAACCAAAAATGTAACTTAGTTTAAATACTGAGCGAACAACTTCTTTATGGGGGGGTTCCTGAGCCTTAACGAAATGGCTTGAAATGATTCAATATTTATACAAAAAAGTTTTCACATAAATCGTTTGCGAGTTGAGGGTGAACTCGCTCGTTGTTTTTTTATCGCCAACCAAGCCCTAAAAATAGAGATGCAACCCTTATAATCTAATTAACTATGGATTAGTTGTACTTTTTATGGGAAATAATCACCAATTTGTTTTAACAAAAAAGTGGAGTAGAAGTCAAGATATTTCGAAAAAAGTGTTTTGTGAGGTTAAATTATTGGGTGGGTTTAACATCTAAAAAGGGATTGGTTGCCGATAAAAAAAGGTTTCGCTAATGTCTTACAGAGTACTACACTTAGAATAGTTTTTATAATTTTTGGAATTTGACAGTTCAAAAGCTTCCCTTAGATTACTTAGAACTGACACGAGTTTTCATCTTCGAAATTTAACAATTTCAGTTAAACATCTCTAACATACTTTTAGATTCAGTTATACATCTCTAACATACTGTTGAAAATCTTTAAGAATTTAAATTAAGGCGATGATTCATGTACAAATTTTGTCTGCCAGACATAAATAATAATTTTTATACGGAGGGAGAAAATTATTAAGAATTTTGCAAGTATATTTCAGTTTCGATCTGTATGAGAAAGATGAAAAATTTATTTTCTATGCAGTCAATCCCATCAGGCTATAGCGACTGAATAAATGCTAATTACCTTTTCTGATTATTTCCATAGAAAAGGTAATTAGCATTTATTCAGTCGCTATAGCCTGATGAGATTGACTGCATAGAAAATAAATTTTTCATCATTCTCATACAGATCGAAACTGAGATACTTGCAAAATTCTTAATAATTTTCTCCCTCCGCATAAAAAATAAAAATGATTAGGCTTGTACCGATAAATCTAATATCTCAACATAAATAATAATCGCTCTGATTGGTTGGAGGTCGGCCACATTTTTTTATCTTACGACAAAAATTAAAAATTGAACATTGCTCAATTTTGTATAAGATAAATACATAACCTTAAAAACTTTGACAACAGTGAGAACAAAATAATATAAAAGACTGATATTTATTACAAAGCTATTTGCTTTTTGTTAATTATCGAATTAGACATTATTCACTTCCACTAAAATGTATGTTATGTTTATTCAAATCAATATGGTTTAAATTTCAAAAAGAACAAAAATAAAAACACTTTTTAGGTTATGCTTTATTAAAATGTCAAAAAATGTCCATGCGACAAAATTTAATACATGTATCGCCTAAGTATGAATTTCGTTTTTATCGCATAAGACAAAAAAATCTTAACCAATCAGAGCGATTATTATTTATGTCTGGCAGACAAGTCCAGAACCAGTCTAGAAAGTATCCACAATGTTCAAAATTTATTTTTTGAAAAATTGTGCCGTTTCACAATATTATGTGAGCAACGTCAGAATTGACCGATATGATTCTTCAATCAGTGCTTCACATCACTGTGAACCATTCGGGAATACAAAATAATAGGCGTTTTCGGAAATAAATCCTGAATAACTTTAGGCTAACTTTCGACCATTAAACTTATTTACCTATTTACGAACAAAAAAGATAACTTCAGGATAATTTAGATGTTGTGGTTTGAATTTTTCTTTATAATTAGTTGTAAATACAAATAAATATAAAAACGAATACATTATTAAGATCAATATGAATGTGTTTAAGACAAATTATTTTATATCTCTTTGAATTAGATTTTAAAATTCATTTTCGACCTTTTGCTTTCATATCAAAATGTATTCTTAACTTTTGTAAGCGATGGATAACTTGGATAACTTTCTACCAACATAAGAAAAATTAAAAGTTAGGCTGGAAACACACCGAATTAGTCAAAACGTTTTTTCTTGTCTTAAAGCGCCTGGCGGTCAAAATAAATATACGATTGGATAGCGCTATGCACATTGAATCAGACAAAACAATTAAACGTCAAACATTTTGTTTCATTAAACATAGAACGGCAAACATTCTATTGTGCCTTATGGGTCCATGCACACATAATAAAGCAAAATTGTCTTAAGTCAAATTTGACTAATGAAACATGATTGAAGGTGACCATGGCGTATAAACAAATAGGTTAATTCACACTGAAACAAAACAAAGCAAAACAAGACAAAACTGTTTGAGTCAAGAAAAAACAGTGTTTGACGTCGTTTCGTGGTCGCTGTTTTATAAAGCAAGAAATAAATAATTATCAAAATAAATAGGAATTTAACATTTTTAGCAAAACTAATATTTTTAATTAAAATTGTTTAATTTATTTAATATTTTTTTGGTCGTATTTTATTAATGGGAAACATTTTTTTTTATTTTGTTGACAACATTTTGTATTCATTTTATCAAACCAATTCACACCAACCTATAAAGCAACACGAGGCAATTTGACTAAAAAAAATCGTCTTGCCTGTTAAAAGCAAAAACGTTTTAACTAATTTGGTGTGTCGCCAGCCTTAGTCTGAAGTTATTCAGGATCTATTTCCGAAAACGCCTAATAAAACACAAATAATACAAAATCAGAATTAACGTTAATCTTTTGTCATCGAATCCCACCTCCTCATCATATACTATTCCATTTTATATATCTCCCAGCGCCTTTCACCAAAACTTGCTCCACCTTAATTGCGTCCCATGATAGTTTGCTGTTAAGGTTTATATACGACCTTATACCAATAAAATTTATTACTCAGAAATAATACCTTTAAACACGATTTTAATAAAGTAATTTACAAAATAATGTATCGATCAATATATCGTTGATATTTCAATCATTAAAATGTCACAAAAAGTCAATAAAACGTCACAGAAATGTCAATGTAACAGAAGTGGGACTGTCCCTCTATTATTAAAAGCTTACTAGATAAAATTTATTTTTAAATATTGACGATTCAATTGAGGTATTAAAGCATGGTTTCCACGATGGCGAGGCGAAAAAATTTGTCAAACTAAAAAGAGAAAGTAAAAATTCACCAACAGTGCGATAGAGACAAAATACCATTTTGACAGGAAAATTGGAACGTCCAATATTTTCGGAATAAAATAAATTTCAAAATAAAACCGTTAATTTGGAAAGCATTAATCCAGTAATGGATGTTAATAAAGTTAAAAAATGTAAGTTAAATTATGAAATGTCTCCAAATGTATATGAATCCAAACATAAACAAAGTTATAGGTGATGAAATCGCGAAACGTCAAAAATAAATGAATAAAAATTCGGTGTAACGACTTGTTGCTGTTTCAATCACTTTCATTTTATTTTTTTTATTCCTTCCTCCTTTTAGTTTGACTAATTTTTTCGCCTCGCCCTCGTGGAAATCATGCTTTAATCCAATTAGTTTCCGGTCACTTGGAAACTTTGAAGTCCCGTAACTCAAAAACCTAAAAATTTTTCGGCCTGATCTTAGCGACTATACATTTTTCTAGGATTGCATAGGTTATACAGCATATAAATTCAAAAAATGTACGCAATATTTTACATAATGAAAATAAAATTCTTTTGAACTTTTTTATTTGTATTTTATAGCTTTAAATCAATATGGCGTGCGGCATGTTTGATCAAGTTCATGACTTTTTAGTAAAATTAAAATTAAAATACATTTTAATAATTTGTTGTTTTAATTTTTTTTCAATCTACAAATGTTTATTTAACTTGGTTTGATTTTTACAGTTTTTAAAACATACATTTATATTTATTAGGGGACATTGGTTTAATCAAATAAATTTCGTAAATACGTCCATTCCGTGACGCGCGTCATCACATTGAAATTTTGGTTTACCCCCCATATATAATGAAAACAAAGACGTAGTCCTACGTCAAAAAATAAAAGTTTGTGAATCGCCACTGTCATTCAAAAGATTGCGAAATCATTATTAAATATCGAAAATGTTTTTCTTTATTAAAACATTCTTAGGGAATATCAATTAATATCTATATGACAATCTTCGATTTAATTGGTAATTAAATTTTATTCGATACAATGGTTGCATCTTAATTCCGCTGTTGATAGAAATAATATCTAAATGGGTTTCGAGGCAAATTTCTAAATATGTGATGATGGTAGCAATAGCTGTCAAAACTGGGACCGTTATTTTAATTGTGAAATTAGACTTTTCACTTTAATTTTGTCTACCAAAATCACCCTATCACGTTGGTTGGATGCTTGGAGGTGAAATATTAAATCAGACATATCTGTTATTGGAGTGCACATCACGTGTACACAGTTTATTGTTAAATAAAATTATGGAAATTTGCATTTAAAATTTACGCAGTTGTAATCTCCATCATGTCTATTGGAGAAAATCAATTGCACCTGAATCTTTGAAATCAACCAAGTGGAAGATACGCAGGCAAATAAAGATGATTTACAAAATCGTGTAAAAGAGCGGAAAATCTCAAGATAATGATGATTCAATCACAGCAGATTTTTCAAGATCTTCAATTAAGAAAAATTTACTTTAGAAATATGTACATGGTAAAGAAAAAGCAATTCAAGTTAGTTTTAGAACATGACTTAAATGGAAGTAACATTTGGATCTAAGAGTAGTTAAAGAAAAGTCATACTATCCGTAGCTAGTCGTAAATGCAATATTTCAACAAGTGAAAGCGTTTCAAAGTTGGAAAGGATCCTTTAACGCATCTAGAAGAAAATGGAACTAACTTTAGTAAAAAAAAAAAAAAAAAACATTAAATTATAAATTAGCAAACCAATAACACGGAATTTGGTGTCAATAACCAAAATGTTTGCAAAATCCAAATACCACGAATCAAGTAAATTGATTTTCTTCGAAATGTCAACATTCGAAAATACAACAAAAAATTGAATCAATACTAACTGCACTTGTCAAGACTACACATATTTCTTCTGAGATAATTTAATCTATGTGAGTCAATAGGCGCAAGGAGCATTTATTTAAACCAAACTGAATCGATAATGACTCATAGCCTCTGATGTTGTTTCCAAACAAGTCAAATCTTCTCTGCGACAAATCGGTTGACAATATTAGCCTTTTGAAATTCCACTTTCAATATTCTGATTGTTCACTGGGCGTGTTTTTTTTTAATGTCGGAGAAATAAGAGAGGACAGATAGATAATCATGTCGATTATAGAATCCGCGGTTGCGGATCAATCGCGGATCGAAAACTGCATATAAAAAAAATAGGAAACAATTGGTGTAAATCAAAGTATCCTGGAAAACTTCTATTGATTTACATGTGATTTACATTTTTTGATTCCCCGTACAAACGCAATAATTTTATTGCGGATCTAAAACAATTTTTTTTTTACGAATTGTAAAAATATCCTAAGGAATTTCAATGAAACTATGATATAAAATTATTGTTTCCTATTTTTTATATGCAGTTTTCGATCCGCGATTGATCCGCAACCGCGGATTCTATAATCGACGTGAATATAACGGAGAAATCCGATAAATATTTTCTCTGATGTATCCGAGAAAAATAAATGATACTTTTGTAAGCGTCGTAGAAAATAAACGTCAGTTTAAGATTGCCAAATAAATATTATCGTGTTCTTTTTATTTAAAATAAATGTCTGTCAAACAACAATCTGAACTTTTTTCCAGAGAAAAAGATTCAATTTTAAAATTATCCAAGTGTAAAAAAAACGACACAGAGAAATACATTTTTCCTCGAATACTAAAAAAAAACGCGTATCTGTATTTTGACATTTAAATTATTTCTCAGATTACTTCGATACCAAAAAAAAACATGCCCACTGTAAATCAAATAAACATTAACATAAATACAGTGTACATCATGAGACAGTTCTTAATATTTACTCTTTAGTTGTCCGTAACGAAAAAACTGCACCCGTGAGTTTATTTTTCTTCCTATATAAAAGATTCTCTATGACAGTTTCCTTAAATGACGAGAAAGGCAACGGATTCTGTTCACACATTTAAATTTTTATGAGTGATTTGTAAAATGTACGATAATTTTAATAGGTATGAAAATTAAATATTAAGGGATTATACAAATAAAAATCAATCAAGAATCTGTCTAAGTGGTAAAAATTAGTATAATGGGAATTTGACGACATTTCATAGTGGACTGCGCTGCAGATATTAATGAACGATTTAATTCTGTTCCAATTCTGTAAACATCTTTGCCGTTGTCGGAATTCCATCGCAAAACCTGGATGGAAAACACACTCATTTTCTATCAGAAAATTCGCTAGATTTCCTCCAAATTCCCAAGAAAAACCGACCTTAAGACAGTAATTAGATTTTATTGTTGGAGCAGTCTCGAGTAGTGGCTTTTCGCATATACGAAAGGACGGCGCTAGAAGAATCGTTTCGAGATTTGGCAAGTTCGAGCGTGCAAGATTACCTATAAAGAACATGTGAAAGCTCATTGAGTTTAAGAGGAAAAATTCGAGGACGACATTTGATAAACTTAGTGAATACTTAAATGTGTGTTTTGTTCGCCTGTATGTGGTGTCTGATAATTCTGAATCACGACATAGTTTCAGAAAAAATTTAAAAATAATTTAAAAATAGATAAACTGCAGCAACACACACAGTGTGGAGGTTTTCTAAAGCTAGATTCAAAACGTTATTGAAATTTAGGGATTGGGACTTCCCTATCAACCCAAATAACTGGACCTGCCCCTATCCCATTTGAGCTATTACAAATCTTCCACTTTTGAAGTTTGAACTAAAACCTCATTCAAAAATTATTACCATAACAGAGAGTGGAACCGAAACCGAACCGCAAACCGAAAACCGGGAAAATCCTAAATGTTTTATGAACCAAAAACTGGAACCGAAACGAAATAAATAAAATGTAGTGAACCGTAATCGTAACCGGAGCAATATTTTCATGAGGTTTATTTCGTTCTTTTTCGTTTCGGTTCGAGTATTTTTTGCACGAGAATTTTCAATGTCTCATAAAAACTGAAAAACATTTAAAAGTTTCTGGTTAAATTCGGAATAAAATACACTAAACACAATTTTGTAATTTGATTGATGATTTAAAAAAGCAACAAATTATAATTAATGAAAAATTCACTGAAATGCACATTTCCGATAATTTGCTTGTTCATTTAGCACGTCCTTCAAAGAACCGACCAAATTCGGTTGCTATAGACAAAAGAGTTATTATGTCCATTTCGTCTTATAGACCATCCACATTCACTAAAATTCCGCCTTCGATTTTTTGGATTTGTTTCTCGGGTTTGCTTATGCCGTTTGGTTGTTTAATTATAGATTTCTCTTTTATTCTTTTACTTTTTTTGTATGTTGCATCTGAATCTTCAAAATTTCATGAAATGTTTCGTTCAAACGAATGATGAAAACAAACGTGAACATTTCAAGCACTAAATGTTAATGTATGAGGTCTCTAGCTAATAGTGTTGTTCTTAGAAACAATTTAATTGACATCGCTACGAGTGATATAATGAATTTTTGTGTAACCATTTTTCTGCGTTGACTGACAAATGGACGAATCTGATGGAACATAATCTACAAAATATTTTAATGTTTAAATTAAATAATGAATTAAAAATTCGGTAAAATTATATCGAGAAGGAAAAAATTCCTACACATTGCAACTTTGCAATTATGTTCAATAAGGTACCGGAAACTTTTATAAAAACGTCTGCCATTCGTCGGAGGCTATTTTCTTCCTGCTGAGAGATAAAGACGCGGCAAAATGGTATTTCACATTTTTTTCTGAAACTACGTAAAATATCAAAAATCTTTTTCGAATAAGAGTTGATGTTGACAATATTTTATTTAATTTGGTTTCTGTTTTGTGGAAATTTAAATTTTCTGTATACCTACTGACTGCGAACAGGAAACTTTGTGTGGAAAGATAGTTTTATAAGCAAACTAAACATTTTTTAACGACTGCTAAACATTTTTTAAATGTAATTTGCCTTTTAACTAGAACCGGACGCTTAATCACTCCGTATACAATACCACACCTTTGGTTATATTAGCTGGCTTTCTATCATATGCACTTAAGTGATTTAGTGTTTCATATTGCCTGATTACCTCAAATTTTCTTGTTCCCATAATTGTCTAAGCGATCAATTTTACATTGGGGTTTGTTGTCGTCCTTACCCTCAATAACATTTCCCGGCAAAACAAACAATACAGAACCACTCAATCGTGCCAGAGCATTTTAATTGTGTACTACTGGAAATTGGAAATTGTAGCAGCCAAGTACCCTGATAAACTTGAACTCTTTGTACCATTGGGCCAATTTGCCAACTTTACCGAAAAGTACAATTAATTTATCCAAAAGTAACAACAATAAACTGCATATATATGACATAGCAAATGTCCCTTTAATTAGTTTCACCATTATTTTACACTTTCTTTGGTAAATCTAAGTTGTTACTACTAAAATTCAGTATTGTTGGGGCGAAATTTAAACTATTGTATAGATTTTCGTAATATTGTAAATGACAATTATCATTTTTCATTAAAATTGGATCAAACTTAATATTCGATAGTTACTTATACGAACGACTAATGATAACAAGTACATACATATATATTCGGATTATTAAGGGTATTGAAACCTTCATATGTAGAAAACTAATAAAAACTTTAGAAACAGGTCATTTGAAAATATTCAACTCATCAGTTTTACAGTAAAAATTTTCAAAATCATAATCGCCTAAAAATAAAATTTAAACCAAATTAAAGGCAATTCTGGTTGTTTCGAAAAACAATTTGCATCTTAAGTAATTTAAAATAACCGATTTGACTGAAGACCCATCCAGTTATAAGTCGAATACTCGTTTCCTCAAGTACAATAAATTAACCACGATTTAGGCGACCTTGGGCGACACATTGGGCGGTGCTGGTTGACGGTACGAAGACGGGTCGGGAATTTAGCGGTTTCTTTGTCTATGAAATTCCAGCATAGATATAGAGGAATAAAACCAACTTTATCCACCACATTTGTCTGTCCCTAAGACGGTACAGAATATCGACGATCTGTAAGGCATTTGTCAATGCTTGTTAACCGCACGCATACCGACTGGTTATTTATCGGTTATTTTGTCTGTCAAATATAAACACAATTATAATGCAAAAACCAGCTGTTTCAACCACTCTTGTCTGTTCCTAAGACGGTGTATATAACGATGTTTTGTAAAACGTTGGGGGGTGGTTGTTGACTGTGTACGTATTCGATAGCGCTGGTTGCTTATGTTGTTGTAATGCGAGCTGATAAAGTGTTGCGGCAACAATTTGAAAACATTAATACAATGTGATGGCTGGTAAAATCTTTCCAATAAAGCACAAAAAATGTAATGGCTGGTGATGACGTTCTCCAAATAAATAACGAATATACAAATGACTGGTTTACAATAAATTATACAATGTATTTTATTTTTGAATTAATTTGTTTTTATACATAAATTTATAAACCCGATTTAATTTCTTATTGTTTATTTTTAGACTGTTTTATGATAAAAACCAAAAATGAACTGCCTTAAAATATATTTGACAACCAACTAATATACAACTTTGTAATAACAGACTCAAGAGAGAATTTATTTTAATACTAATACTTTGTAAAAACAGAATTCAAAAAGAGAATATTTTATGTTTTCTATGAAATGACAAATGAAATTACAGCTTATGAATATTATAAATAGATGGCATGAATGGTAGTAAACAGATATATTTAAAGGTCAGACTATCTAGCAAAACTTGCGCATAATGTTAAGGAAATTTAACTGGATGTTTTAAGCATTTTGGGTGGCGAGTTCATTCTCCCCTTCATTTAGGAATCTAAATCATTATAACAAAATAATATGATATATAAATTAATAGTGTTGAACGTGGATATGACATCAAAGTTAGTGTTGAATTTGTTGCTGTGCTTCCTTTACTTCATCATCATTTAGCGGTAATTTGCAAATTTTATTGACGGCTCTTTTCAGGATACCGGATTTTGTTTTGATGTTGGCGACTCGTATGACACCATCGTCACCATAATAAACATGTAGAATTCGTCCTATCAGCCACATAGAAGGAGGTAAGTTATCGTCCTTAATGAGAACTAGCTCCCCTGGTGTTAATGTAGTTCTTTTGGTTTTCCATTTTGATTTTTGTATTAAATGGTTCAAGTAGTCGAAGGACCAGCGGCGCCAAAAATGTTGCACTCGCAATTGCAGTTGTTGATATCTAGAAAGCCTTGATTCAGGAAGATGCGTAACATCTTCTTCTGGTAACTGTACTAATGGTTGGCCGACTAGGAAATGACCAGGCGTTAATACGTCTAGATCAGTAGGATCATCATGTAACGGACTAAGTGGCCGAGAATTTAGTAGAGCTTCGATTTGTGTTAGGATGGTCGTCATGTCTTCGAATGTTAGCGGTGCATTAACAGCTCTTCTTAGATGAAACTTGACCGCTTTGATATTAGCCTCCCAAAGACCACCAAAATTAGGGGCTCTTGGTGGGATGAAGTTGAATTTGATTTTGTGTTGCAATAGGAACTCAGCATTGGCAATATTGTCTCGGTTGTTCTCTAGAAATAAAAAAAGGTCAGCTTGGGAATTTTTTGCACCTATGAAATTACTTCCATTATCTGAATAGAGCTGGGAAGGAAGACTTCTTCTCGAAGTAAACCGTTTCAATGTCATAAGAAAGCAATTAGTTGACAAATCGCTGACTAATTCAATATGAGTTGCTTTTGTAGCCAGGCATATAAAAAGTGCTATATAACCTTTTGTCAGCTGTTGCCGACCTCGACCATTTCGTAATTTTAGTTGTATGGGACCGGCATAGTCCATGCCTGTATGATCAAATGGCCGTGATGGATTAACTCTGGCAGCAGGCAAATTACCCATTGGCTGTTGAATTGGCGTTGCGCGATACCTTGCACATTTCATACAGTCGTGATAAATCTTACGAACTATGCTCCTGATGTTTAATATCCAATACCTTCTTCGTATTAAGTTTGTTACTAATGTTGGACCAGCATGAAAATTGTTGATATGGATGTCTCGTGCAATTAGATAACTAATCGGATGGTGATTCGGGATTATTAATGGATGTTTAGTTCCATCAGGTAAGCTTGAGTTGATTAAGCGGCCGCCTACTCGCATTAAACCATTTGCATCTAAATATGGTGATAACCTTATCAGCTTGCTCGATTTATCAATGTCCTTGTCATTCAGCAAACAAATGAATTCGTCTTGAAACATTTTGAATTGAACATGAGTGATACATGCGTTCAGCTTTGACATATAGCTCAATTTTACATTTTGAATGACGGCCTCTATAGAACCATGTTAAACATCGGGCAATTATTCGTTTGACCTTTTCAAATGAGGAACAATATTGAAAAATGCCGTCAATGGTATCGTTTTGATCGGGAATAACTAAACCGAGACATAAAAATTGCGGTTGTGATCTTCTCTCTTCATCCGTAACATAATCCTTATTAACAATGGCCCAATTGTGTTCGTTTTGTTTCAACCAATGTGGACCATTCCACCATAATGTATTGTTGACCACATTAACGGCGGGTATGCCACGTGAAATTAGATCAGCTGGATTTTCACAACTTTTGACGTAATTCCAGCAACGTAAGGGCACATGATCGGAGATAAATGAAGTGCGATTACCAACAAAGGTTTTCCATTGCCTTGGATGCCCCTTTAGCAAAGCTAGTACTACCATTGAATCACACCATGCTTTAATGTTATCATCCCCTAGTTTGATAACTTGTGCTGTATACTTGATCAGCCTAGATAAAAGCACGGCACCACAAAGTTCCAACTTGGGCAGTGAAATTTGCTTTAACGGAGCAATCTTGGACTTTGCAATTATGTTACTAATGTGTATCATTCCACAGTCATCAACAACTCGTAAATATACCACGGCACCAAATGCTCGCTCTGATGCGTCACAAAACCCATGAACTTGAACCGAATGCACCTTGGAATGTAATTGTAAGTAACGTGGAACCTTAACCATGGATACGGCTGCAATGTCTTCTGTAAGTTGATTCCAAGTGTTTAGAAGCTCTCCCGTAATTAATTCATCCCAATCTTTAGTGTGTATCCACATTTGTTGAAAGAATAACTTAAACCGAACTGTTATTGGTGCGATCCACCCAAGCGGGTCGAAGGTTTTCGCTATAAATGATAGCACCTTTCTCTTTGTTAATGGACCATCTGGAAGTGATGATAATTTGTAGGTAAATTTATCAGCTTGCTTGTCCCATTGCAGCCCTAGTGTGGATATTCCAGCATCATTGCCTTGAATTGGTAATAGGTCTTCACAATCAGATTCGTCTAAGTGCTGCAATAATTTGTCACAATTTGATTTGAATTTTCGTAAATGAAATCCACCCGCTTTTAATACATCAATAACATCATTCATTAGTTGCTTTGCTGTTTCAAAGTTCTCACCACCACTTAGGAAATCGTCCACATAAAAACTTTCTTTTATGGCCTGACATGCTTGAGGAAATTGATTTTGATAATCATTAGCTAGTGTATGAAGTGTTTTAACTGCCAAAAATGCGGCGGGTGCCATGCCATAAGTGACGGTGTTCAATTTGTAAGGTACCGGACTTTCATTGGGATATTTGCGCCATAATATCATCTGCATGCTTCTGTCTTCCTCAGCTACTAACACTTGCCGATACATTTTTTCAATATCGCCAGCAAACGCGATTTTGTGTTGACGAAATCTTGTGACAATATCAATAAGATTATTTTGCAAAATAGGACCAACTTCTAAAATATCATTAATTGAAATGCCTGTTGATGTTTTACAAGAACCGTCGAAAACCACCCGCAGTTTGGTGGTAGAGCTTGATTCTTTTATAACACCATGATGTGGTAAATAAAAACAATTTTGATTAATACGGTTTCGACAATCATCGGCTTTAGTCATATGATTAAGCTTCTCATATTCATCAATGAATTTATAATATTCCTCTTTGAATTTATGGTTTCGGTTGAATTTCTGCTCCAGTAATCGTTTATAAGCAGCTGTGTAGGAATCTCCAAGATGTTGATAATCTTTCTTTAGTGGTAGGCGTACGATATATTTGCCATCATCCCTACGTGTTACAGTACGTTCATAGAACAATTCACATTCAGTTTTTTCCAACGGTTTTTCGGCTGGTGATTCTTCCACTGACCAAAACTTCTGTAATATATCCCATATGTTTTCCTTTTCATTAGTTTTAGCTGAATAAGAATGTATATTTTTGTCATCTTGAGCAATCCCGGTAATAATCCAACCAAATATAGATGATTGCAATGTAATATTGTTGTTAAATGATTTTGTTTCTGGTTTTAAACATTTAAAGAAAATATCAGCACCCAAAAGAATGTCAATACTTGCTGGCTTGTTAAAGTTTGGATCGGCAAACTCAAAAACTCAAATCTTTCAATTGACTGAATGATGTCACTGTTTGGAATATGTTGAGTGGGAATAGCGCTTGCTATTTTTCCGACAATTAAAACAATTACAGCAATTTCGTCTCTCTCAGGCATCCTTGAAGTAATTGTAACCGATGTACGGCCTCTTGTGGTGGTAGCATTGACATCAGATAATCCAGAAATTTGCACCTTTGAATACTGTCGGGGAAGTCTCAATGTTTGAACCAATGATTCTGTGATGAGCGATGCCTGTGACCCAGAATCCAATAATGCACGTGCAACAATATTTTGACCATTACAATTTTTTATATTAACCAATGCGGTGGGAAGTAAAACACAACGATTATTCAATACGTTAGCACTTAAGACTGTTTGTGGTTTATCGTCGTCTTCATCCAAAATATTATTCTGAACGGTACTTTGATTTTCTTGGGTCAACATGGTTTTTTCTTTTGATTGTGTTGATGTTGATGGCACACTCGTAGAAAAATCACAATCTTCACTAAAATGTAGCATGGTATGATGACGTCTATTGCACATCTTACAACTCTCTTGATAGGAACAAGTCTGAACATTGTGGTCTCTTCGCAAACAATTATAACATACTCTATATTGACGTGCTAAATCTCGCCTTTTCTTAGCGTCGAATTGTCTAAATTGTATACATCTAACTAGCGTATGGTTGCCATTACAGAGAGGACAATCTGGTTGTGGTTTTAATGATAAACTTTTAATTAATGTTGTCGATCGTGTTACTCGTTGGGTTGAAATACATCCTTCTTTTGCGTCACATCTTGCGTTAATAAAATTTAAAAATCTCTGGACTGTTGGAAATTCCTCATTAATTGTCTCCTTTGACCAGGATTCTTGTGTGGCAGCATCGACCTTCGTTAACAAAATATATATCATCAATGCGTCGCGTCGTTCAGCATCAGCACCTAATGTTTGAATCCCTCTAATTACCGAATCTGTTGTATCACTGAGCGAGCGGAGCCCTTTTACGGAACCAATTGTGACATTTGGCAAGTTCATAAAGGTTGCCAGAAAATCATTAAGAATCGTCTTCTTTTTGGCGTATCTGTCTTCTAATTTCTTCCATGCTAGTTTGTAGTTAACATCAGTTGCAGGTATGTGCCTCAATAATGCAGCTGCGTCTCCTCTGAGGTAACCTTTTAATAATTGGAATTTATGAGCCTCCGAAATATTTTGATTACTATCAACTCCACTCTTGAATGAGTCACAAAATGATTGCCATCTGCTATATTCACCATCGAAGGGCTCAATTTGAAGTTTTGGAAGAGTTATTGTATCGTAGTTAGCAAGCGATTTGTTGGCGGTACTATCAGCAATATTTTTAAAAAAAATGCGTTGCTGATCAAACAATAAATCTAAAGCTGTTTTATTGTTCATGGAATCGTCATTCTGGCTATCATTGTTCACGAACGTAGACCTCTTCCTGATTTGTTTTAGTAAAACTGCTTTACAATTGAAATAATCTTCTTCAAATTGATCAAACTTTGATTCAGAATTTGGAATTAATGCAATTCCATCTTCGAGATCTGTAAATTGTTGCCAATATTCCTCAAGTTTTTCTAATTTAGCTTCAATTTTCTCGATTGCGTCAGTTTCAATCGCCGCAGAATTGTTGTATGTGATCAGCTTTGTAATGGAGCCGAGTATACGACCACGTTTCTGAATTAATTGATCAGACATCTTTGAATGATTATTTTTATTTTTGTTGGAATTTTTGAAAAATATCCAATTCTTGATTTTATTCTCGTGAAATTCGACAATATTAGACACAAAATCACAAAATGCTTCTAATTAATTGAAGCTGAAATAATTGTTCACGGAAACTTATCCAAAACTATGGTTTTTCACTGATTACAATAGTTGATTACTGTAACTGACTTCAAATTCATGAATGAGTTGCACAAATAACCGTATACAAAATGGCGTACTACCAAATGCAAATAATTTTGTCTACAAAATTTCAACTTTGTAGTTTTATGAATTGTACATTTAAATGCTTATTCTAGTTTTATTGTACGCTATTGTTACCCAATGCATTTATCGACTCCGTATGCAAATACAAAATAATAATCCACAAATATGCATAAAATTGACAAAACTATTCTCGACGACGCGATTTGATGAAGCTCTGTCAAATCGGTAAATTAATTGAAATTGTTACAATTCAATTTAAAAAATACAACGCGCAGTTTAATGAAATGTCTGTTAAACTGGCTTTAAGCAATATTATTGTTGCCTCAACGTGTTAACTAGATTATATGATGCCAAAATGGCGTTGACAACAAAAAAAAAAAAACAAAATGTTCACTTATCTGTTAATCAATTTTCCACGATCCGGCTCGAAGGACCATAATTATGTACGTATTCGATAGCGCTGGTTGCTTATGTTGTTGTAATGCGAGCTGATAAAGTGTTGCGGCAACAATTTGAAAACATTAATACAATGTGATGGCTGGTAAAATCTTTCCAATAAAGCACAAAAAATGTAATGGCTGGTGATGACGTTCTCCAAATAAATAACGAATATACAAATGACTGGTTTACAATAAATTATACAATGTATTTTATTTTTGAATTAATTTGTTTTTATACATAAATTTATAAACCCGATTTAATTTCTTATTGTTTATTTTTAGACTGTTTTATGATAAAAACCAAAAATGAACTGCCTTAAAATATATTTGACAACCAACTAATATACAACTTTGTAATAACAGACTCAAGAGAGAATTTATTTTAATACTAATACTTTGTAAAAACAGAATTCAAAAAGAGAATATTTTATGTTTTCTATGAAATGACAAATGAAATTACAGCTTATGAATATTATAAATAGATGGCATGAATGGTAGTAAAAAGATATATTTAAAGGTCAGACTATCTAGCAAAACTTGCGCATAATGTTAAGGAAATTTAACTGGATGTTTTAAGCATTTTGGGTGGCGAGTTCAGACTGAAAGAAAACGAACCGGTTATTTAGTGGTTTTTGTGCCTTAAATACTCGCACAATCAGTAGTAAAAACAGCCTATATAAACGGCTTTTTCGGCCTCTTAATTTTTTTATTGTTTAAGCTTTTTCTGCCTAAAGTTAGCACGTTTTAAAAATTCTTGGACGCCATTTTGGATTTCGTTATAAGTTGCAGTGTTTTGTTCGTGTAAATAATTGTGACGTGTTTCTTAAAAGCACCAATATGTTTGCTTGTTCAGCAAAGACTAACTTGTCTATATCTGGAAGAAACAGAATATTAGATTAAGATTGCATAAATTTTAAAAACATGGTTTACCTTTTGAAAATGACATCTGTCCGGACTAAGAGTATTTTGTTATTATATCGTATGAGAATAAATGTTCAAAAACATCTTTGATGGTTTTATTGATAGATTTTGATTTAAGGTTATAGAGATAAATAGTCTGAAATACAATTAACATTAATTATTTTTATACTACATAAAAACATTTTTATTACCATTTGATCCATATAGTGTTTCACCGATAATTTGCTATTCAATGTTAATAGGTCTTCCACGGCTTTTATCGGAAGGTGTGGTAATAAAACGATTGATCCTGTATTATTGGCACCTGAGTTTGTTTAGGCAAATATTTAATTAGTAGCTGCAAACACATCTGCTTAATTGTCCAGCATTTTTTTTTTTTTTTTCGATAATACATTTATTTTCCTTATTAACTTCTTTTATTGACGTTCGGTTTATGTTTTAGTTTTGTGTCTATGTCTTTTAATTTGTTTGCTGTTTTATCCATTAAAATCTTACGCCTATGTTCAATTATTGATTGTTACTGTCTGATGTAGCATTATAATCTTCAATAAAAGCGTTTGATGTGAAAACTGAAGTGGCTTGTACAACATATTCAGTGAATGGTACGCCCTGGTTCTGAAGAATATGTTTCTTTTGTTGTATCTGTGGTATGTACAAATGGGTTAGATAATGTCGTCACTTCGAATCTGTGCTCATTATTATTTATACTTATTGCATTTTGTACATAGCTTCTTGCGTTAAGAGGTGGAGGTTCTGGAAGAGGCGAAACGTTGATGTTAATTGAAATAATTTCTATGGTGGAGCTTTCATTTGTGTAAGTAAGATTTTCTTTATCTAGGTTGACTATCTTGTCTAACGTATAGTTTATTTCACTGGGAATGGCAACATTGAAAGAGTCAATAAATCTGGTATTAAAATCTTGTACGAGAAATTTGTTATCGTTGCATTGTATTCCTCGCACTCAGAACTCGAAAATAGTTCTTTAAGTTTTGAATCGCTGTAGTTGGAAATTTTTCCCTTTAACATTTTACAGTTAAATCTCTCCCAATCAACAGATACATCTAATTGCTTCTTAACTGATTTCCTGTAATTTTTAGGCCACAAACCACAGATACCTCTCTCATCCCTTCCCCATTTGTGGTTTGAATAACTGAAAACATTATCTAAAGGAATAAAAATAATATTTAGTTAAATATGTAACGATCGATCGATTTCATTCAAAAATATTCCACTCTGCCGTTTAAAAAAATGTGTATTTTAATAAAAGACAAACAAGTTATAGACAAAAATATTTCTTGCCTTTATTTTTAAAATCGGTTTCAGCAGCGCATGCTACCCCACCATCAGTTTTATGCTTATTTTAAAGGCAAGATATAATTTGGCATTAATAAATAATAACTAATATTAATTAATAATGATTTAGTAATAATGGGAAAAAACGTAAAAATTATCATCCTCGTTTTTCATTGCGAATAATTTTTTTTTTTAAATCGTCCACTTTCCACCTTTTTAATACTTCGCTTGTCAATGAAGTACATAGTTTTGTATATATATCGAATTTACTTGATGCAATTGGGAAATCATAAAAATCATGTAATTCTGTAATTGAGTAACAGTACAGAAAAGCTGCTCCATCAATTTTTTCGCCGTATTCAAACCTGACAATTTCATCCGATTTTGTCAAGAACCATCTGTTCCTTTCCGAACTATCAATTTCTGTTTCCTGAAGGCGAATTTTGTAATAAACAATTTTGTCATCTTTTATTTTCCTGCTTTTCAAAATATGATAACTCACAGATAATTTAACGTTTTCGTCCAATACAACATTGTTTATTTCTGCTATTCTATTGTTATTCGAGTGGTTGATTCGGTTTTCTAAGCAAACATTTTATTCTGTACATAAAGCTTTCAAAATTAAAAGCAGAAAAGCAATCTAAATTTCCAAATTCCTTAACGTCTTCTGTCAAATAGGACAAACAATGCACATTGTAGGTTAAATCATGTTTCCATAAAGCATGCTTAAAAATTTTCAAAATATCATTCGCCTGATCAACCTTATGTTTGGATATTTCTGGATGGCATAAAATTAAAACTCCAACATGTAGAAACAAAAAATTATTCAGTTTATCTAACGATAAAATGTCCTTTAGGACAAATGGACCAGTATACAATAAAAAATATCGAAACTTTGTTGTTTTAAAATATCCCAAATCAGATAATGGTTTTATTCTTCTCTGAAAGTCAGACGGTTGAAACTTCGAAATGCTATTTATTTTATTGGATATAGCCTTTACGCTTGCTGAATTTATTAAAGATTTTGAATCGCCAGAAACCCACATTTGAAGCAACTTTTTCATTGTTCCTAAGCAAACTAGATGCATATACTCTGCAAAATGGAAACTGTTTCACCAAGTTGATTGGAAGTTCTTCTAATATAGAAGTCGTCTTGTGGTGTTCGATATTTCTTATTTTCCTAAAGGAATCGTCATCTCTCATTTGCTGTTTTTTATACCACTCCTTCAACTTCACATTTAAGGCATCCAAAATAACCTGTATGTGATTTCGTACCTAAAATCCCAGATCGCGCAGAGGCATCACATATAAATGATCTAATTTTTATGTTTGTTTTTACATTACAGCTTAAATATCCATTCGACAAAAGAGTTGTTAGTTCATTCATAAATGGCCTTAGATATTCATTAAAATCGTTTGGCTTATTATAGCCATGATAAACTCCGACAGCAAATATTTTACTATTTTTAAAATGGGAAGCTTTTGCTAATATTGGCCAAAAGCAACTTTGATTACTCTTTGTTATAGGTACTCCGTCAATGTTAATGTCTAAAGTAATTTCACTAAATGTATCGTTATGTAAAAGTGTCTCAAATGCAGATGTAAATCCAATATGTACGTACTTTCCTGGAGGAATATCTAAAACAGCCCTAGTTGAGAGAGTTTTTAAAAGAGTTTTGCTATCAACTGGCACATAGAATCCCATTGAATGTTTCAAAAAGTGTAAAATCTCATTTAAGGCATTTCGTTTTATGTTATACTTGACAGCCCAAGTTTGTAATAATTTTAACAACGTTGAATGTTTTATGACATTTTCATCTTCTTCCATATTCTATTTAATCAAAACAAATTCCGAATCTACAATGCTTTATTCAGATTACTTTTCTATTCCATATAACGAGCTGCGTTAACTAGATCAACACTTGTATTTATATATTATTGAGTGGAGGTCGTTTATGTAAGTTCTTGCAGCTGTGCTCATACACAACACTCTCCCCGGCTTATTGTTGACCTTATGTCCCCGGTGTAAATCGAACTACTGGTATGCGAGTTCGATTAGATCGTCTTGGCAATGTTTGATCTTCCTCTGGCATAGATTGGCTCAAACTTGGTTGTTTATTTATTGAACGAGCAACCGTAGAACGATAATTATCTGGTTTATCTGCGGTGTTCATTCTCTCAAGTAATCGCTGTGCGAATGAATAGGTATCCTCATTTTCTTCGATACGGGGACGTATTTGATTTTGATGTCGCCTCATATCGCCTTTATCCGTTGACACAATGTACATCTTAGTTCCTAATTTGCGACTTATAGTTCCTCTGAACCACTTTGGCCCTCGTACTGAAAAACCTCTCGCGAATACCGCCTGATTTACTTGGAATTTCGGCACGTCCTCCGACTTAGCCGTTGATTGACGTGGGCACATCAACGATAATGCTGTTTTGGGTTGACGCCCGTGAATTTTCTCAGCTGGCGATTTACCACAGGAAGGATCAGGCGAAAACCGATAGGTGCTGAGAAATGTCAGCAATGCGTGGTCGGTTGAACCACCTTCGTATATCTTCTTTGTCATCGCGCTTTTAAAAGTTCGCACGAACCTCTCCGCTTCTCCGTTTGATGCTGGATGAAATGGCGCTGTTGTCAGATGTTTGATTCCGTTCTGATGGCAAAATTCAAAGAACGTATCCGAAGTAAACGCCGTACCGTTATCACTTACGACCGTGTTCGGCAAACCCTCAATTGCAAAAATCGCTTGCAGAGCCCGGACGGTCGATTGGGCAGTAATGTCCTGCATCTTTATAACATATGGATATCGAGAGAAGGCATCCACACACAGCATCCACATGCTGCCCAGAAACGGCCCCGCAAAATCTAAATGTTTTCTTTCCCACGGTTTCACTGCTTCTGGCCAACTTTTGAATTCTCTAGGTGCCGCTGACGACATCTCTTGACAACTGGAGCAACATTTGATCATCGCTTCGATATCTTGATCTATCTGTGGCCACCAACAGTAACGGCGAGCCATCTGCTTGGTTCGCACCATACCCCAATGTCCTTCATGTAACATTTTCAGCACAGACTTTCGTAAACTGGCTGGTACAATTACTCGGGTGTAGTCCGTCTGCAATAGTAAAACATTATTAAAATTAGAAATAGACTTTTGTCTTACGCCATATGCCCGCAGCTGCTCGTCTTTGATGGTATCCGGCCAACCTTCTTTTACGAAAGTTCTAATTTTCGACAATACTGGGTCTCGAGCCGTACATGTTGCTACTCTCTCAGAATCGATCGGGAACTGATCAAGCTCTTCGGTATATATTTGATTAATCTCGAGCATATCTTCGTCTCTGTCGAATTGATTATCCGGACCCATGGGTAATCTGGAACATGCGTCAGCATTTGCGTGCTTAGCCGTCGGACGGAAACGCATTGTGTATGTATAACCCATTAGAAAAAGGGCCCATCGTTGCAATCGATTTGCTGTCATTGATGGTAATTGATTATTTGGACGGAAAATTGACATTAATCCGGTATTATCGGTCACTACTGATGAAATTTCCGGCATCCAAATATTACTGATAATGCCTCCTTCTCTACCTGACTATAACGCCTGGTGTTTATCCAGGGTTTTAGACGCGAAAGCTATGGGGTGCTCGGAACCATCGGGGTACACATGTGATAGCACGGCCCCAATACCGTACTGTGACGCGTCCGTCGCCAATACCAGAGGGTATTCTCTGCGATAATGCACTAACTTGGTTGCCTCGACGATGTGTTGCTTAATTTGTTGAAACGAATCCTCTTGTTCTTTCAACCATCGGTATGGAACGTCCCTTTTTCGGAAATCTATTATAATAATTTACTTTACCAATGAATGCTTGCAGTTCTTTTAAATCCTTTGGGAAAGGCATCTGCTCGATTGCCTGAAGACCTTTCGTGGTAGGCCGAATTCCCGCAGCATCTATTATATGACCCACATATTCAACCTCGGTCTGAAAAAATTTACATTTTTCCCGATTGACCCTCAAATTTGCCTCCCGCATTCGTCGAAGAATTTCCTCTAAGTTCTGTATGTGCTCGTCTTCTGTTACCCCCGTAATTAATATATCATCTAAATAGCTAGCTACATATGACATACCGCATGTAAGTTGTTCGATGAATTTTTGGTAAATGGCTGGTGCACTGGCAACTCCGAATGGCAACCGTTGATACTGATATAGACCAAAAGGTGTCGTAATAACCATCAGCTGTTTGGACTCGTCATCTAACTCAATTTGCAGGTAAGCATCGCTTAAATCTATTTTGGAAAACTGTTTCCCTCCTTGAAGACGGTGAAACAATTCTTCCACCCGGGGTATCGGGTACTGTTCGATAAATAATTGTGGCTTTACTGTAACCTTGAAATCTCCACATATGCGAACATGATTGTTGGCCTTTTTTATTACAACAATGGGAGCAGCCCATTGACTGAATTTAACAGGCCTAACAACCTCCAAACCCTCCAATCTTTCTATATTTTTCTTTACCACTGCCATCTGCTCGAATGGAATCGGTCGCGACTTGAAAAACTTAGGCACCGAGTTGGGTTTCATGATCAAGTGGGCTTTGAACACCGAACAACGACCCAAGGTTGGCTCGAAAACTTTCCCAAATTTGTGGCATAGGGAATCTATTTTGTCTTTCTGCTCAACCGTACCAACAAAACCCTCTTCAAACTGCCAAGTTTCTTTGGAAATTTTGAATCCGAACCGGTTTCGCTCCATTTGCATCGGTAACCAATATTTTAAAATTTAACCTAAGATTTTGGTATTTTGCCACGACGTCTAAAATACCACAAACTGGAATGTCAACATTTCCGTACGCTTTCACGACTGTATTGACTGGTGTAAGCTCTGGTTTATGTAGCTGGTTATAACCGTCCTTTCCAATCATGGACACTGATGCACCCGTATCCACTAAAAATTGTAAAACTATTCCATTAATTTCGATTGGAATAAACATTTTCTTCCCGATTTGCTGAAGTTCGAGCACTGCCTCTTGTTCCAAACAAGACATCTGTTCTCGAAAACCATCCAAAGAGTCAATTGAACCGTTAGTAAACCCTGCATTATCACTCGACTGAATTGAAACAAACTCCAACGATGATGCACTCACATTACCCTCCTCGGCATCTAACGTATACATATCTTCATTTGATTGCCTCCCTCGCGCTCTACTTCTTTCTCCGGAACTGCCTCGTCCTCGCCCTGTCATACATACGGATGCTATGTGACCGTATTTATGGCATTTTCGACATTCCACCTTCAAAAATCTACACTCGTTTCGCTGATGGTTGACTCCACATCCCGGACATGAACGATCTCGACTATACGACCGATTCGATTCGGATTTCGACTGGCTCCGTAATTTGTTCTTCGTTTGAGAATTAAACGCATTTATTTCTGGACTCGACTCATTGTCCCGCTTCAATATGTTTACTGCCGCTTGCGTCTGCTCGTATGTGTTCGCCAACAACAAAACCTCGTCTAGCGTAGGGTTTCCTTTCTGCAGACCAGCTGTCCGGACCGGCTCATGTTTCGTGTGTAGGATAATCATATCCCGTATTGCATAGTCGGTGTACGAACCACTGCAATTCGCGCACTTGAACGCGCATGATTTGGCCGCTTCTCTCAAATCCGCAACCCATGTAGCATATGTGTCAATTGGCTGCATTTTCATGTTCATGAATTTGAAACGACCAGCTAATACATGTACTGTACTACTGTAGAACTCAGTTAATTTTGCAATAATATTGTTGAGATTTTCATTATCCAGTTTCGTTTCCCCGTACAGTTTCATCAATACGTGGTAAGTCTCGGACCCTATCCATGATAAAAAACATGATTTCCGCTTACCGTCATCTTTCACCTCATTTGCGATGAAATGTTGCTCCATCTGCGCAACATACTCTTCAAATGCTTCCCTCGTTCTATCAAAAGTATGAAACGATGGTACGCACTGTATTTGTTCAGCTGGCCGTTGCTTCATTTGCTCCATAACCGTTTGCAAAAAAATCTGCTGATTTTGCATCATTTGCCTCATGACCTCTTTAATATCCTCCATTATAGTTGCTTCTGCTTTATCTTTATGTTTTATTTTTTTTTTCTCTCGTCGCCAAATATTGTATTTAATCAAAACAAATTCCGAATCTACAATGCTTTATTCAGATTACTTTTCTATTCCATATAACGAGCTGCGTTAACTAGATCAACACTTGTATTTATATATTATTGAGTGGAGCTCGTTTATGTAAGTTCTTGCAGCTGTGCTCATACACAACATTCCAAATCCGTTAATGTTGCTTGCTCATTTTCATCATCTTCATAATCTTCATTATAAAAATCATTTCAGATAAACTAGAGTCCAACTGTTCCTGAATAATCTCGCTATGAGATGGACTACGTCTTTCACTGTGATCCGGCACTCTGCTATGTGTACTTCTTGTGTGTGGCATCAAAGTATTCGTTCGATTCAAAGTAGAGAGACGCCTTTTAACCGATTGTGTTGATAATCGGTGTAACATTTTGTATTTAGGCATTTTAATGCTATTAATGAAGAAATACATTTCAGAAATAATATTAACATAACACAAAAATATACGAGAAATTCAAAAAATGCTTGAAGAAAGTGCATTCTTTCTGGAAAATTAGTAATTTTTCACAAATTTATATTTTTTAACTTTAATTATAATAAAATTGAAAACCACTCTTCAGTTTAATCATTCAGTTTGAGTATATCATTTACAAGATCTCAAAAAGAAAATGTATGCTTTATGTCGATTTAGCAAACCAAAAAGGAGGAGCCCATCCAGAAATCTATACTGGAATATGCATACATATTTACACGGATGAAGATAACACAACAGTAAACAATATGTCAATCAATAAAAAACGCAGAAATCAGATTATGAATCAGATAAACAGAAATCACAACTACACCAATCCTATTAGCAAAAGCTACGAGATATACAACCAACTTGGATATCAATTAAAGTAACTAATTTAAATTAAACTGGATACATAAATGTCTTGTTGTGTTTTTTCTTTGGTGTGGTGAAGAAAAGATAGTGGTTGCATTTTGTTAGTCGAGGTAGGTTTAATTCTTACTCGAAACTTTTCTGATACGTTATCAAAATCAATCATAGTTTCGGCGAAACATACAAAATACCATTTTGTCACAATTCATACTCCCCCCTCCCTCCTGCAAGAAAAGAAGTGCCCGAACTACAACGGTATGCCTTAATATACCTCAATAAATATGTCTGAAAACCTTGGAAGCTGTAGGAGTTTTATAATCGTTTGATTTTATAATTACAGTTCCTAATATACTATTTATGAGATGCTATGTTGCATCGGTGTTTTAAACCGGTTTTTAACCCGAACCAAAACGAAACCAGAAAAAAATTAACAAACCGAAACTGAACCGAAACGAAAAAATTAATTTGAGAGCATAATTTCGGTTTCACTCTCTAAAACAAAAAAAAAGTTGTCTGTTAGCTTTAAAAAGTAGTACGACAAATTATTCCACTTATTTAATCTAAATAATTTCAACAATAACATACAAATATACACATTTTTAACAATCACTAATTAAATAATTTTGTACTGCATATGTGCATTGTTTGTTACACAACTAAAAAGCTTTTCATTCATTACATTTCGTCATTTTTTCAAAACTAAATTAAAAATTTGTGTACGATTAATTAAAAATGTCACAAAATTAAATCGTGTATGTTTAACATTTTGTTAAGCTTTTTGTTTTGTATGTGTATGTGTGGAAAAATGGGGATGCTAAATGTATCTTCTGTTTTCACTAAAATTGAATTAAATTAAAAAGTTATGTTCAACTTATAATAGACATGATTTATGTGCATACATTACAACAGGGCCGCATAAAAGATTGCTTAGATACATTTTAGCATGTTTAACTCTTTTTTTTTTTTTTTTTGTGTGTTGCTTCGTTACGAATAAAACCATTAAACCACACATGCAATCCGTCTTCAGACATAAATAAAATTCAATTTTTCCACACCTTAATTTTTACTTATACATACCGTCATACGTATAAGAAACAAACGCCATAAAATAATATTAATATTAAGCTTTTATACTGTTAAGAGAAATTGTTTAATGGAAAATGGATGTGTGTGGAAAAATTTATTTCCCATCCATTTTCATTCCGTACTAAATAAAATATAAAAAAAAATTAATTTTATTAACTGAAAAAATTCTATAACTTTGCGGTGTTTTATGGGAAATTTTGTTTTATGTAGGTTTGCTTCTTCGTTTTTTTCTAAATTACCTTTTAGGGATTTTTTATCGAAACAATGAATGAAGACTTTGACATACAACTCAAAAAAAAAAAAAACTTTTTCGTTATGTTTTTATTTTCTACTAGGTAGTCGTGAAAAAATTAATTAAATTTATTTAAAATAAAAAGTTTTATTTAGAGTTTTGGTGAAAATTGTACGCTGGTCGTATACATAAAATATATACACCCGTGTCCATAACAATTTTGTTTTGTACGTATAAATACGTGTATATGTATTTATAAAAGCACTTTAATGTTGCCTTTGATTAATTTATGATTTATGTACAGATCGTTTCCATAAAAAAACATAAATTTAACGAAAAAGTAACACTCTGGCTTTTCTCCAATTACATAACGTAGAATATTATTTTTTTGCGAGAAATAATTTGAAATAAAACATAATAACAAAACACCTTTAAATTGAATCAAATAGAGAGAGTTGTAGAATTTGAGCTTTTATAGCTTTTAATACTATACTCGTGTAGAAAAAAATTGTCCGTGAAAATATTAATATGATTTTCTTTTTTTGTTGCTCCACGAAATGTTGAATAAGGTTAATGGTGTTTAAAAAAAACTCTAAGCACTTAAGCGCTCTTAATATTTGGAATATGAACGAATTCCACTTAAATCTCTATATACCATTGGTTGACAAAGCTAAACTACAATTAGAAAATTCTGAAAAAATGACATTTTCAATTTACTCGAGAGAGATCCCTTAATGTTGATTTAAATAATTGATTGAAATATACAAACAAAAAGTGGAAAAAAGCCCTTTCGTTTTAACTTAATCTTATTTTTAACTTTTCAAATAGTCCGCAATAAAATAAGCACATACACCCTTATAAAAATTGTATTGAACACATTGATATGTATATGTATAAACGAAAAATCATAAAATTTAAACAATAAAAAGTTTGAGATGCAAAAAGCTTAAATATTGTAAATGGAAATCAGAAAGCTTATACAATAAAATATAATAAAATTTAAGCGAAAGACGAAAAATAAATCAATAAAATTTTGTATTTGCAGCTATTACACAAAAAATTTGATTATTTCTTTGTAAATAAATTGAAACAAATTAAATTGATTGATTTGTATTAAGTGTGCATCTGTTAATCATTTGTCAGCTTTTTTTTATACTGTAACGACATAAACTATATAATTATATACCTAATCTGCAATTTTGATTCATCCTTGGAAATTCAGAATATAAATGCTTAATTAGTCTGAGTAACATTATAGGATGACAAACAGAACAAAAGCTACGGAAACAATATAAGCAATTTTTATAAGTACATCAAACAGAATGTGTATACTTAGAAGTACATATATGATTTGCATAACAATCATATTCGACATTGTTTGATTGTTCTTTAGCCTGTGTTTGTAGTGCTGTGTAAACAAAAATTATAAAGTAAAACTTTTGCATTTATTATTAAAAGTGTTATTTCCAGTCTTTTGAAAATTTCATCAAAATGAAAACATAAAAAAAGCACACACTTTTCATTTATTTTAACTTCATTTTCTTCTTAATTGTAACAATGTAACAAAAGATGGTATTCGATTTTACATTTTTCTTTATACATCATTACAAAAATAGTGTAATTGCTAGTAGTTGTCTAACGCAATACATAAATAGTTGCTTTTTAGTCTCTTAATTAACACTAATCTTTCCTATTTTTCCTATTTTATTCATTAATATGTTTCAAATTTGAAATGACCTCGAAAATAATTCGTGCTAAATTTTCCTAAGCCAATTCGTTGTTGATGTTTCATTGTAAACGGAAGAGAACAGCAAACTAACGAATATGATATATG
The DNA here is from genome assembly GCA_963556165.1 of Tipula helvola. NCBI lineage: Eukaryota > Metazoa > Arthropoda > Insecta > Diptera > Tipulidae > Tipula > Tipula helvola. Next base: position 81,940,410 of record OY744482.1, on the reverse strand, counting down.
TATAAGAATCTAAAGTAGACTTTGATTTTAAATTTTTTAGATTCTGCATATTAGATGCAACATTTAATTCTATTATTTTCCAAAGCAGCACCTAACTCTTCCAGAACTAATATTTTTTTTCCCCGAAATTGATTAATTATTTGATGTGTTACTTCAGGAGTTTTTAGCGAAGTAATAAAAGAATGTTTTATCGATTGTCGCCACTAATATGCTGTATTTTATCGATGAATATAATGTCATCTCTAGATATAGACGGGCTAATTAAGCTTTCTATTTTTCTTCAACTGACCAACTTTATTGTCAAAATCAGCTAGTCTCCCTCCCAATTGATTAAGTTTCCGGTTCATTGAGCTATTTTCATTTGCTAAAGTACTCACTCTTTTGTTATAAAGCGTGTCACTAATAAGCTACTCGGATCGCTCTAAATTAGAGATTGTTGGGCACTTATAACGAGACGCCAGACCCGCCACTGTGATGCAACGCTTGAACCGTCTTTGTACCTCGCTACTTGGAATTTGGAATTTGAAATTTGAAATTTAAAATTTGGAGTTTGAAATTTGTAATCTGAAATTTAAGATTTAAAATTTAAAATTTACAATAGAATTTTAAACTTGTAATTAGAAATTTAAGGTTTGAAATTTAAAATTTGAAATTTTAGATTTGAAATTTTTAAAGTATAAAATTTAAAATTTAATATAAGAAATTTAAAATTTGAAATTTGTAATTAGGAATTTGAAATTTGAAAGATTTAAAATTTATAATTTAAAATTAAGAATTTGGAATTTGTAATTTGAAATTTAAGATTTTAAATTTAAAATTTATAATGTGGAATTTGAAATTTAAGGTTTGAAATTTAGAATTTGAAATTTAAAATATTAAAATTTGAAATTAAAATTCAGAATTTGAAATTTGGAATTTGGAATTTGAAATTTGAAATTTAAAATTTGAAATTTGAAACTTAAAAATTCAATTTAAAATTTGAAAAAAAACAAAATTTAATGTTTAAAATTTGGAATTTGAAATTTAAAATTTAAAATTAAAAATTTTGATTTGAAATTTGTAAGATTTAAAATTTATAAATTTAAATTTAGAATTTGGAATTTGAAATTTGAAATTTAAAGTTTAAAATTTAAGGTTTGAAATTTGAATGTTAAAATTTGAAATTTAAGATTTTAAATTTAAATTTAGAATTTGGAATTTGAAATTTATAGTTTGAAATTTAAAATTTGAAATTTGAAATTTTAGATTTGAAATTTTTAAAGAATAAAATTAAAAATTAAAAATTTTGAATTTAAAATTTGAAATTTGGAATTTAGGATATGAAATTTGAATTTTGGAATTTGAAATTTGAAATTAAAAATTTGAAATTTGCAATTTAAAATTTTTAAAATTTGGAAATTGAAATTTAAGATTTAAAATCAAAAATTTGGAATTTTAAAGATTTAAAATTTTTAATTAAAAATTTAGAATTTGGAATTTGAAATTTAAAGTTTGAAATTATAAGTTTGAAATTTAAAAGTTGAAATTTGAAATTTAAGATTTTAAATTAAAAATTTAGAATTTGGAATTTGCAATTTGAAATTTACGGTTTGAAATTTTAAATTTGAAATTTTAGATTTGAAATTTTTAAACAATAATCTTTAAAATTTGAAATTTAAAATTTGAAGTTTGGAATTTAGGATTTATAATTTGGAATTTGAAATATTAAAATTTAAAATTAAAATTTAAAATTCAGAATTTAAAATTCAAAATTTGGAATTTGGATCTTGAAATTTGAAATTTAAAATTAAAAATTTAAAATGTAATGTTTAAATTTGGAATTTAAAATTTAAAATTTAAAATTAAAAATTTGGATTTGATATTTGCAAGATTTATAATTTATAAATTAAAATTTAGAATTTGGAATTTGAAAGTTGAGTTAAGTTTAAGTTTAGTTAATTTGAAATTAAAAATTTTAAATTTAAATTTAGAATTTGGAATTTGAAATTTATAGTTTGAAAATTAAAATTTGAAATTTGAAATTTTAGATTTCAAATTTTTAAAGAATAAAATTTAAAATTAAAAGTTTTGAATTTAAAATTTGAAATTTGGAATTTAGGATTTGGAATTTGAATTTTGGAATTTGAAATTTGAAATTATAAATTTGAAATTTGCAATTTAAAATTTTTAAAATTTGGAAATTGAAATTTAAGATTTAAAATCAAAAATTTGGAATTTTAAAGATTTAAAATTTTTAATTAAAAATTTAGAATTTGGAATTTGAAATTTAAAATTTAAAATTTAAAATTTTGATTTGAAATTTGTAAGATTTAAAATTTATAAATTAAAATTTAGAATTTGGAATTTGGAATTTGAAATTTAAAGTTTGAAATTTAAGGTTTGAAATTTGAAAGTTGAAATTTGAAATTTAAGATTTTAAATTTAAATTTAGAATTTGGAATTTGAAATTTATAGTTTGAAATTTAAAATTTGAAATTTTAGATTTGAAATTTTTAAAGAATAAAATTTAAAATTAAAAATTTTGAATTTAAAATTTGAAATTTAGAATTTAGGATTTGGAATTTGAATTTTGGAATTTGGAATTTGAAATTTGAAATTTGAAATTAAAGATTTGAAATTTGCAATTTAAAATTTCTAAAATTTGGAAATTGAAATTTAAGATTTAAAATCAAAAATTTGGAATTTTTAGATTTAGATTTTTAGATTTTTAGAATTTAAAAATTTAGAATTTGGAATTTGAAATTTAAAGTTTGAAATTTTAAGTTTGAAATTTAAAAGTTGAAATTTGAAATTTAAAATTTTAAATTAAAAATTTAGAATTTGGAATTTGCAATTTGAAATTTACGGTTTGAAATTTAAAATTTGAAATTTTAGATTTGAAATTTTTAAAGAATAAACTTTAAAATTTGAAATTTAAAATTTGAAGTTTGGAATTTAGGATTTATAATTTGAAATATTAAAATTTGAAATTAAAATTTAAAATTCAGAATTTAAAATTCAAAATTTGGAATTTGGAATTTGGATCTTGAAATTTGAAATTTAAAATTAAAAATTTAAAATGTAATGTTTAAATTTGGAATTTAAAATTTAAAATTTAAAATTAAAAATTTGGATTTGATATTTGCAAGATTTATAATTTATAAATTAAAATTTAGAATTTGGAATTTGAAAGTTGAGTTAAGTTTAAGTTTAGTTAATTTGAAATTAAAAATTTTAAATTTAAATTTTGAATTTGGAATTTGAAATTTATAGTTTGAAAATTAAAATTTGAAATTTGAAATTTTAGATTTCAAATTTTTAAAGAATAAAATTTAAAATTAAAAGTTTTGAATTTAAAATTTGAAATTTGGAATTTAGGATTTGGAATTTGAATTTTGGAATTTGAAATTTGAAATTATAAATTTGAAATTTGCAATTTAAAATTTTTAAAATTTGGAAATTGAAATTTAAGATTTAAAATCAAAAATTTGGAATTTTAAAGATTTAAAATTTTTAATTAAAGATTTAAAATTTTTAATTAAAAATTTAGAATTTGGAATTTGAAATTTAAAATTTAAAATTAAAAATTTTGATTTGAAATTTGTAAGATTTAAAATTTATAAATTTAAATTTAGAATTTGGAATTTGAAATTTGAAATTTAAAGTTTAAAATTTAAGGTTTGAAATTTGAATGTTAAAATTTGAAATTTAAGAATTTGGAATTTGAAAGTTGAGTTAAGTTTAAGTTTAGTTAATTTGAAATTAAAAATTTTAAATTTAAATTTAGAGTTTGGAATTTGAAATTTATAGTTTGAAAATTAAAATTTGAAATTTGAAATTTTAGATTTCAAATTTTTAAAGAATAAAATTTAAAATTAAAAGTTTTGAATTTAAAATTTGAAATTTGGAATTTAGGATTTGGAATTTGAATTTTGGAATTTGAAATTTGAAATTATAAATTTGAAATTTGCAATTTAAAATTTTTAAAATTTGGAAATTGAAATTTAAGATTTAAAATCAAAAATTTGGAATTTTAAAGATTTAAAATTTTTAATTAAAGATTTAAAATTTTTAATTAAAAATTTAGAATTTGGAATTTGAAATTTAAAATTTAAAATTAAAAATTTTGATTTGAAATTTGTAAGATTTAAAATTTATAAATTTAAATTTAGAATTTGGAATTTGAAATTTGAAATTTAAAGTTTAAAATTTAAGGTTTGAAATTTGAATGTTAAAATTTGAAATTTAAGAATTTGGAATTTGAAAGTTGAGTTAAGTTTAAGTTTAGTTAATTTGAAATTAAAAATTTTAAATTTAAATTTAGAGTTTGGAATTTGAAATTTATAGTTTGAAAATTAAAATTTGAAATTTGAAATTTTAGATTTCAAATTTTTAAAGAATAAAATTTAAAATTAAAAGTTTTGAATTTAAAATTTGAAATTTGGAATTTAGGATTTGGAATTTGAATTTTGGAATTTGAAATTTGAAATTATAAATTTGAAATTTGCAATTTAAAATTTTTAAAATTTGGAAATTGAAATTTAAGATTTAAAATCAAAAATTTGGAATTTTAAAGATTTAAAATTTTTAATTAAAAATTTAGAATTTGGAATTTGAAATTTAAAATTTAAAATTTTGATTTGAAATTTGTAAGATTTAAAATTTATAAATTAAAATTTAGAATTTGGAATTTGGAATTTGAAATTTAAAGTTTGAAATTTAAGGTTTGAAATTTGAAAGTTGAAATTTGAAATTTAAGATTTTAAATTTAAATTTAGAATTTGGAATTTGAAATTTATAGTTTGAAATTTAAAATTTGAAATTTTAGATTTGAAATTTTTAAAGAATAAAATATAAAATTAAAAATTTTGAATTTAAAATTTGAAATTTAGAATTTAGGATTTGGAATTTGAATTTTGGAATTTGAAATTTGAAATTTGAAATTAAAGATTTGAAATTTGCAATTTAAAATTTCTAAAATTTGGAAATTGAAATTTAAGATTTAAAATCAAAAATTTGGAATTTTTAGATTTAGATTTTTAGATTTTTAGAATTTAAAAATTTAGAATTTGGAATTTGAAATTTAAAGTTTGAAATTATAAGTTTGAAATTTAAAAGTTGAAATTTGAAATTTGAAATTTAAAATTTTAAATTAAAAATTTAGAATTTGGAATTTTCAATTTGAAATTTACGGTTTGAAATTTAAAATTTGAAATTTTAGATTTGAAATTTTTAAAGAATAAACTTTAAAATTTGAAATTTAAAATTTGAAGTTTGGAATTTAGGATTTATAATTTGGAATTTGAAATATTAAAATTTAAAATTAAAATTTAAAATTCAGAATTTAAAATTCAAAATTTGGAATTTTGATCTTGAAATTTGAAATTTAAAATTAAAAATTTAAAATGTAATGTTTAAATTTGGAATTTAAAATTTAAAATTTAAAATTAAAAATTTGGATTTGATATTTGCAAGATTTATAATTTATAAATTAAAATTTAGAATTTGGAATTTGAAAGTTGAGTTAAGTTTAAGTTTAGTTAATTTGAAATTAAAAATTTTAAATTTAAATTTAGAATTTGGAATTTGAAATTTATAGTTTGAAAATTAAAATTTGAAATTTGAAATTTTAGATTTCAAATTTTTAAAGAATAAAATTTAAAATTAAAAGTTTTGAATTTAAAATTTGAAATTTGGAATTTAGGATTTGGAATTTGAATTTTGGAATTTGAAATTTGAAATTATAAATTTGAAATTTGCAATTTAAAATTTTTAAAATTTGGAAATTGAAATTTAAGATTTAAAATCAAAAATTTGGAATTTTAAAGATTTAAAATTTTTAATTAAAAATTTAGAATTTGGAATTTGAAATTTAAAATTTAAAATTAAAAATTTTGATTTGAAATTTGTAAGATTTAAAATTTATAAATTAAAATTTAGAATTTGGAATTTGGAATTTGAAATTTAAAGTTTGAAATTTAAGGTTTGAAATTTGAAAGTTGAAATTTGAAATTTAAGATTTTAAATTTAAATTTAGAATTTGGAATTTGAAATTTATAGTTTGAAATTTAAAATTTGAAATTTGAAATTTTTAAAGAATAAAATTTAAAATTAAAAATTTTGAATTTAAAATTTAAAATTTAGAATTTATGATTTGGAATTTGAATTTTAGAATTTGAAATTTGAAATTTGCAATTTAAAATTTCTAAAATTTGGAAATTGAAATTGAAGATTTAAAATCAAAAATTTGGAATTTTAAAGATTTAAAATTTTTAATTAAAAATTTAGAATTTGGAATTTGAAATTTAAAGTTTGAAATTTTAAGTTTGAAATTTAAAAGTTGAAATTTGAAATTTAAGATTTTAAATTTAAAATTTAGAATATGGAATTTGCAATTTGAAATTTACGGTTTGAAATTTTTAAAGAATAAACTTTAAAATTTGAAATTTAAAATTTGAAGTTTGCAATTTAGGATTTATAATTTGAAATTTGAAATATTAAAATTTGAAATTAAAATTTAAAATTCAGAATTTAAAATTTGAAATTTGGAATTTGGAACTTGAAATTTGAAATTTAAAATTAAAAATTGAAAATTTAATTTTCATTTTATTTTATTACGACTGAGACTGCGCTCATCTAGCAATTTTTCTTTCAAATACAAATTTTTATATATCTAGTAAAATTCTCGTTTGTTGGGGGTGTAACCCACTGGTTAGCCCCATAATCAATTAAACCTATTTACTAATTTTAGTTTGGTAAGTTCACTAGGTCAAGTGGCCTCGTTCTTTGGAGTCTTCTTTCAACGACAGGGTTATCTATCATATGGCGAATATAGAGGTTTCCATGTTCCTGGAGCCTTATTTCGTGTTTTGCGGCATGCATTTTTATTTCCTCTTTGATGTATTCCATCCGTAGGTACCTGTGAAGGTCTTCATTTCTTGCGTACCACGAAGCATTGACGATGCTACGAAGAACCTTGTTTTGAAACGTCTGTATCATTTTGGCGTTTGTTTGCTTGGTACATCCCCAGAGTTAAATGAAAATTTAATGTTTAAAATTTGGAATTTAAAATTTAAAATTAAAAATTTGGATTTGAAATTTGCAAGATTTATAATTTATAAATTAAAATTTAGAATTTGGAATTTGAAAGTTGAAATTTGAAATTTAAAATTTTAAATTTAGAATTTGGAATTTGAAATTTATAGTTTGAAATTTTAAGTTTGAAATTTAAAAGTTGAAATTTTAAATTTGAAATTTAAGATTTTAAATTAAAAATTTAGAATTTGGAATTTGCAATTTGAAATTTACGGTTTGAAATTTAAAATTTGAAATTCTAGATTTGAAATTTTTAAAGAATAAACTTTAAAATTTGAAATTTACAATTTGAAGTTTGGAATTTAGGATTTATAATTTGGAATTTGAAATATTAAAATTTGAAATTAAAATTTAAAATTCAGAATTTAAAATTCAAAATTTAGAATTTGGATCTTGAAATTTGAAATTTAAAATTAAAAATTTAAAATTTAATGTTTAAATTTGGGATTTAAAATTTAAAATTAAAAATTTGGATTTGATATTTGCAATATTTATAATTTATAAATTAAAATTTAGAATTTGGAATTTGAAAGTTGAGTTAAGTTTAAGTTTAGTTAGTTTGAAATTTAAAATTTAAATTTAGAATTTGGAATTTGAAATTTATAGTTTGAAAATTAAAATTTGAAATTTGAAATTTTAGATTTGAAATTTTTAAAAAATAAAATTTAAAATTAAAAATTTTGAATTTAAAATATGAAATTTGGAATTTAGGATTTGGAATTTGAATTTTAGAATTTGAAATTTGAAATTAAAAATTTGAAATTTGCAATTTAAAATTTTTAAAATTTGGAAATTGAAATTTAAGATTTAAAATCAAAAATTTGGAATTTTAAAGATTTAAAATTTTTAATTAAAAATTTAGAATTTGGAATTTGAAATTTAAAGTTTGAAATTTTAAGTTTGAAATTTGAAAGTTGAAATTTGAAATTTGAAATTTATGATTTTAAATTTAAAATTTGGAATTTTGAATTTGCAATTTGAAATTTAAGGTTTGAAATTGAAAATTTGAAATTTTAGATTTGATATTTTTAAAGAATAAATTTTAAAATTTGAAATTTGAAATTTAAAATTTGTAGTTTGGAATTTAGGATCTATAATTTGAAATTTGAAATATTAAAATTAGAAATTAAAATTTAAAATTTGGAATTTAAAATTTGGAATTCGAAATTTGGAATTTGAAATTTGAAATTTAAAATTAAATATTTAAAATCTAATGTTTAAAATTTGGAATTTAAAATTTAAAATTTAAAATTAAAAATTTGGATTTGAAATTTGCAATATTTATAATTTATAAATTAAAATTTAGAATTTGGAATTTGAAAGTTGAAATTTGAAATTTAAAAATTTAAATTTAAATTTGGAATTTGGAATTTGAAATTTTTAGTTTGAAATTTAAAATTTGAAATTTGCAATTTTAGATTTGAAATTTTTAAAGTATGTATAAAAATAAAAATTCGGATTTTAAAATTTGAAATTTGGAATTTAGGATTTGGAATTTGAAATATTAAAATTTGAAATTAAAATTTAAAATTCAGAATTGTAAATTTGAAGTTTGGAATTTGAATTTTGGAATTTGAAATTTGAAATTTAAAAAATTCAATTTTAAAATTTGAAATTTAAAATTTAGAATTTGAAATTTAAAATTAAAAATTTGACATTTAAAATTAAAAATTTTAAATTTAATGTGGAATTTGGAATTTGAAATTTAAGATTTAAAATTAAACATTTGGAATTTTAAAGATTTAAAAATTTTAATTAAAAATTTAGAATTTAGAATTTGAAATTTAAAGTTTGAAATTTGAAAGTTGAAATTTTAAATTTTAAATTTAAGATTTTAAATTTAAAATTTAGAGTTTGAATTTGCAATTTGAAATTTAATGTTTGAAAATTTAGATTTGAAATTTTTAAAGAATAATTTTTAAAATTTGAAGTTTGGAATTTAGATTTATAATTTGAAATTTCAAATATTAAAATTTGAAATTAAAATTTAAAATTCAAAATTCAAAATTTAAAATTTGAATTTTAAAATTTGAAATTTGAAATTTAAAATTTGAAATTTAAAAATTCAATTTAAAGTTTTAAATTTAAAATTTGGAATTTGAAATTTAAAATTTATTGTTTAAAATTTGGAATTTGAAATTTAAAATTTAAAATTTGGGAATTTGAAATTTGAAATATTTAAAATGTATATGTAATTTAAAATTTAGACTTTGGAATTTCTAATTTAAAATTTAAAGTTTGAAATTTGAAAGTTGAAATTTGAAATTTAGATTTGAAATTTTTAAAGTTTCAAATTTAAAATATAAAATTTGAAATTTGGAACTTGGGATTTGGAATTTTAAATTTGAGTTTGGAGTTTAGAATTTGGGATTTGAAATTTGAAATTTAAAATTTCAAATTAAAATTTAAAATGTAGAATTTAAAATTTATAATTTAAAATTTGAAATTTGGAATTTGGAATTTGAAATTTAAAATTAATAATTTGACATTTAAAATTAAAAATTTTAAATTTAATGTGGAATTTGGAATTTGAAATTTAAGATTTAAAATTAAACATTTGGAATTTTAAAGATTTAAAATTTTTAATTAAAAATTTAGAATTTAGAATTTGAAATTTAAAGTTTGAAATTTGAAAGTTGAAATTTTAAATTTTAAATTTAAGATTTTAAATTTAAAATTTAGAGTTTGAATTTGCAATTTGAAATTTAATGTTTGAAATTTTTAAAGAATAATTTTTAAAATTTGAAGTTTGGAATTTAGATTTATAATTTGAAATTTCAAATATTAAAATTTGAAATTAAAATTTAAAATTCAAAATTTAAAATTTGAATTTTAAAATTTGAAATTTGAAATTCAAAATTTGAAATTTAAAAATTCAATTTAAAGTTTTAAATTTAAAATTTGGAATTTGAAATTTAAAATTTATTGTTTAAAATTTGGAATTTGGAATTTGAAATTTAAAATGTAAAATTTGGGAATTTGAAATTTTTAAAGTTTCAAATTTAAAATATAAAATTTGAAATTTGGAACTTGGGATTTGGAATTTTAAATTTGAGTTTGGAGTTTAGAATTTGGGATTTGAAATTTGAAATTTAAAATTTCAAATTAAAATTTAAAATGTAGAATTTAAAATTTGGAATTTGAAATTTGGAATTTGGAATTTGAAATTTGAAAATAAAAATATGAAGTTAACCATTTTAAATTTTGGATTTAGAATTTGAAATTTGGAATTTGAGATTTAAAATTTATAAAAAAAATTTTGTTATCGAAATTAAAAGCTGTGCGGTGCAAACAGTTAGTGAAAAAAAATAAAACGGTGCCAAAAAAAAAATTGTGTGTGACTAAATGGCCAAGTTTGTTAAAATAAACATGTATTCCATGACGATGGATCAAGCGTTAAGATAAGACATTTTTTAATTTTATTTTGATTACTATATTTTTTTATTATATTACAAATTAAGGTAGATTTTCTTTATATATGGTATTTATCAATTTATAATTATTATTATTTCTTTATATTAATAATCATACTTCTAATTAATTATTTATGATTAGCAAAAATTAAGAGCCGCCATAATTAATTGTAGAATTTTTTTTCCACCACTTACTATTTGTGATGATTTTTATTTTGAAAAAAAAACAACAAACTAATTAATTATTGCGAGCTTAGCATGACGTCCTCTAAAAAATAGTTTAGTTTTAGTCTAAATTCGTTTTTCTTTCTTTTATCTAATTTTTTTTTTCACATACAAACAAATTTAAAAATAAATTTTGCTAAATTTATTTCGTTAACGTTTTCTTTGGTTTTCAACCTGATTCCGCAATTTCTTTTTTTCTCGTTATGTTTCGAAATCGTTTAAATTTCAGTATGAGCAGTATGAGGGGCTAAGAGCCAGTGTATATGGGATGCGGTTGGTGAGTGTGTGCCACAGTTTCATTTGGTAAGTTGGTCCTCGCTTTGAATCCCATTCCTTTCCTTTTGATCCTTTTTCATTCCTTGCGGTCTAACAAGGTGCACGCATGCCCTGGAAAATCCCACCCCGATACCCTGAGATTTAGCCGGCCATAGATGACCGCTCCAGAGCCTCTGCGTGAATATTTTCTGATACCAGCCGATAGTCCGCTATCGTTAACTGTTACAGGTTTTTGGATTCAAATAATTTATTCGTAACATTGTTGATCGGGGCAAGGTTAATAAAATTTCAAATTTCTAAATCAAAATGATGCTGAATTTAAATTTATACACATATCTTATTCTAGAGGGAATTTTGTTTAGCAGATTGTGCGTTTGAAAATTGTAATTAAGTTGATGAGCCAAATCAAAAATTTTGTGGTGATTGTATTCACATAAATGGTATTAATAAGAATACATACATATACTAATGTTGATTTATACCAAAATTATTTAATTTAATTTAGTATGGATAACTTAAAACTGTTATTATTTAATGAGTCCAGATCCAATTTAAATTATTTTGCAGTGGGATTTTAAGCGGAATAGCCATAAGCAATTATTTATATTAATTTAGATGCCGAATTGAATCGAATTTATTTAAGTGCATTAAGAGTTGATTTTAAATAAAAAATTAATATTGAAGTAAATTGGGTTTTCGGTTTCACTAAATTTAATGAAATTAAATTAAATTTTGTTACAATTAAGTTGAATTAAAATTAGTGAAATGAATATTTCGATGTAATCGATGCATTAATGTCATAATGGTGGTATTGATGCTGGTATTGGTATCTATGTGGATATTGGTATTGGTATTTATATTATGATTAATAAACTAATAAATAGTGGTTAAAATGATTTTATTTTAGAATCACATAAGAAACTCGACCAAGCTGGCATTAGCTGAGGCGAGGTGGTATTTGATTTAGTTACTGATATACAAACTATTTATGTTAATTTATTTGTAGTACGTAAAGATTAATTTATAATTTATTTTAGAGAATTAAATATATACTTAACTAATTTTGGAACGGTTATTATAAAGGATTAATACAGATTTTAAATTTAGTAAATTTTTGAAGAACCGGAAACAGCTTTCCAGGAATTTAAGCAGCAAATGAACTTAAAATTATGTTGTCTTGTGCTAAATAGTTGACTTAGAATACACTACTAACAAATATACTAACTATCAACTACTTAGGTGTCTGGAACCGGGTTGATTCTTTATTACTAACTTAACTTTCGTTTCCTTCGGTTTAGTTATGTGTAAAGGGTGTACGGAGGGCGCAGTGTCATCCGGGAATTTTGCTTACGCTTGGTCGTACATTCTGATCAATCAATCAATTAATCAATTATGGATGATCTTAGGAATTTAATCCATTTCAAGAGTAAAACATTACATTTATTATTTATTTTTTGGTAAACATAACATTTGTATCAATAATAAGCAAAATATAACGGAACACTTTTAAAGTGATAAAAATACTTTTCAACAACAAGTTTTATCTTAGCATCATCATTTATATCAAGACAATATAAAATGTAATACAAAGAAGACACAAAAACTTTTCTCGATATAATTTTTTTCTATTTCGACACCAATTTATCTCTCGGACAAAAATAAAAAAACACAAACGATACACACTTAACATCATCATTTACAACAGAAAATCCAATTGAATCTAATTCAAAAACAATGAAAAACTAACAAGAGAAAATACAAATGAAAATTAATAACAAAAACAACCATAATAACAAAATTTCGTTTTTTTTATTGGTTCATATTCAGCAACGATACGAACGGGTATATTGGCACTACATCTGTTCATTAAAAACAAAAACTGACTCATATTTCAATTTTAACTCGAACTATCATCTATCCACTGTTATAAAAATGATATAAAAAATTATTCAGTTTTCATGTTATCATTGTCCCATATTATTATTAATAGTGTTATTACCACTACTGCTATACCACAATTATTACATTGTACATAAAATTTTATATTTAAACGATACTCATTTTTCAAATTTCATGGGTATAAGATTAAAGTACCTAAAGTAAATTGAAACAAACTGACTTACTACAAAATTGCAACATATTAATTAAGTTAAACTATGCATAGTAAATCGATATTGTAGCAATTTGTTCGACCAAATATGCACATAGGAGAACAACGATAATAATTTTATTCAACACAAGAATAATGTATAAGCAAACGAGCAAAACTTTAAGTGAAGAATATTTAAGTAGACATTCAATCGATAATAGGTAGAAGGGCTTCGCAAATTTCGCATTAAAAAACGCATGAGGCTGACCAATTTCAACTATTGTAGGCATGTTAATAAAAATTCAACAATAGCAGAATAACGAATAAATGCGACATTCTACCGAAATGTTACAATAACTTATACCATGTTTTAAATTTTTTCACATGGAAAAATACAAATCGGTATATGGTCGGTCGCTGGCGCTCGATGAAGAAAGACGTTTTTTTGTCGTCTTCTTCGAGAATTTAATTTTAATTTATTTATTTGTTTTATTAATTTGTTATGGTGTAAAGTAGTTTAAATATATAATATAATACCTGGTTTTTTATTCTGTAAACCCAATGTATCCAATCCCATATAAAAACTCCAGTTTAGTATACACTTTGTATTATACAAGAAGCATTTCTGCAAACCAGTCACCAAGGTTATAGAAATTAATTCATGATGAACGCTGTACTGTAATGAACTGCACTAAACTTTACCAATAACCAAAATAAAATGATAAGACACTAATTAATTATTTTCAACCGAACTGAAGTTCCTATAAATCAGGAGGACAAAAATCAAGTACCACAATTTCCAAAACTCGATGCTTAAAAGCTCCCGGAAATCTGCGTTGGGTTTCTTCGAATATTTTTGAAACTCAATATTTTCAATTAAAATGACTAAATACTTCAATTAAATACTTCAATTAATGACTATGAAATTTTTACCAAATAACAAAACTGAATAATATATTTGTATGGTATTTATAGAGTAGGTCCAAAAATTGTTATTTACAAAAAAAATACTAAAAGGGAAATTTTAATTTTTCGTATTTAAGACAGACAAATATATCCTGTTTGAACTAAAAATAGTTACATCTCTATCCGGTGGGGTGAAACCTTTTGTTATTGATGGCGAAGATCTTATAATAAAATGGGATCAGTAGCATGATTGATTTCACGAAGAAATACAACAGCTTCGGAATAACAAATCAATCAAGCAAATCAACAAATTACCATCGCTTCACCCATTTGTTGACGAAAACGACATATTACGAGTAGGTAGCCGACTTCAGAATTCAACTGTCGAATATACCATGAAACATCCAGCCATCCTACCTAAGCAATACCAGTTAATCGGCAAACTGGTAAATTATCTACATTTAAAACATCTACACCCGATTCCATCAACACTGCTCTTCATTACGCGGACAAAGTATTGGATCATTAGAGCGAGAGATGTTATTTAAAAAAATTCAATAGCTGTATCAATTGCATCAGAACACTTCCAACATTGAGTCAACAGATCATGGGGAATTTAGTGAAGTTGTTAGTGAATTATCAACTGATGCATTCATCGCCTCACTAAAACGCTTCAGTGGAATTAGAGGTCTACCAAACGCAACATACAACAACAACGCTACAAATTTTGTCGGTGCTCGTTGGCGATTCGATGAATTTTTCAGTATCATCACATCAAAAAAACAGGCACACGATCCCTCCTTCTGCTCCACATTTCAGCAGTCTATGGGATGCTGGCATTAAATCGGTAAAAACCAATCTCCGTCGAGTACTCGGTGATACAGCGCCAACATTCGAAAAACTTCAAACATTTAGGTATTCTAACACCCGGGCACTTGCTGCTTGGTTCCTCAATACCCGAAGTACCCGATCAAAATAAAGATAGCTTGACATTGAAGTTAACTAGAAGATGGGAGCTGCTACAAAATATGGCAAGAGGATTTTGGAGAAGGTGGCATATAGAATATCTCGCCTCGTATTAATATGCATCATCACTTACGTGGGCGAGAGGCCGTGTTATAAAAGTGCATCCTGGCTAAGATGGTAGAGTACGGGTTGTTACTTTGGAAACCTGCACGGGAGAACTGAAACGTCCAGTCACCAAGCTATTCAAATTGATGATCGAATAGTTAAGCAAATAACTGCTTTACCGAGGGAGTATGTTGCAAACGCAACAATTCTCAGCAATATATTCTGGAGCTGGTTGTCAACTATGCTGTAATTGCAGAGGAACACTCGTAATCCGAAGATTTTATTTAAACCTGCAAAACAAAACAAGCATCAGAAGCAGAACTTGATTGTTATTTCCATTATTTTGTTGTGATGTTTACCTGAAATCAAATAGTAAAATTTATTATTTTAAACTCGTACTTTCTTGTTATATCCATTAAATAAATCCAACCTGAAATAATTAATTCATTAATTCATGTAAAGTTAAATGTTAATTTAAAAAATTTCTCACCATTTTGTATTGTATCAAGCAATTGTAAACAAATAATATTTTTACAATAGATCATGTTAAAATGTCAAATTTTCTTAAACCGCAAGAAATACCATCTTTCGGAAAACTCCGAAAGCATAAGCAACATTCACATAATGCCACTAGGTGTCACTAAACATTTGCTGTCAAAACATAAACAAAAATATTTACGTGTTATGAAAGTGATTATTATTAATGCGTGATAATTAAATTGATTTTGGCTGTCCCCTTTTTTAAAACGTCATTAATAAATGTTTGATTATGTAGTGACATCTAGTGGCAAATGCTGTGTACTTTTTCTTTGATCGTGCTGCCCCTTTTGGAAAAAATAATCTATTAATTGAATTGAAATTACGATTTAATGTTAAAGAGATTTAACCATCTATCGGGAATTTTTTTTTTTTTCGCTTGCGCTACATACCTACATCTCATAGAGCGATTTGGCCGCTTTATTTGAAGTTTCGTAATCATTTTACTAACGGATAATGAGTGATTAATTCATTGATCCAACATTAACCAGCCGTGATTTTTTCATCACCCGCCGGGAATCGAACCCGGGACCTCCGGAGCTTAAAGCAAGCATGCTAACCACTGTGCCACCGGGGCGGCCATCTATCGGGAATTACAATACATTAATTAAAAACTAATGTAAAACTACTTCTTAAAGCTAAAATAAATTTATTTCATTCTCTTTTTCTTTGACCGTCGCGTCGAAGCGACAACAATTATTATCAATAAATAAATAAAAAATAAAATTTGTTAGAAATTCAAGAAATTCTTTTAATTAAAATTGGAAAATCATCAACAACATTTCGTTTTGGCTTTACGAAATAAAAAAAAGGGAAATTGCGAGACAAATTTTGGAGTTTGATTGATATTTCTTTCGGTACGATAATATACCAACAACCCTTGCAATTTTATACCTGTTAGAAAAAAAACTAACTGGGAATAGAACTATAACGTTCCTTTCTATCAAAATATGGCTCGCTGGTGGTTAATATATTCAATCAGGTGCAAAGGATATAAAATTTGCACCCTTGAAACAGACGTCTACTTTTTGTTGCTGCTTTTATCGGAAACGCCCTACTTGGCCACATCGATTCAGCTTATGTATTGGAAAATATTTCTATCACTGTTCCAAGCAGGACACTGCGCAATCACCGATTTTTGGCGCTTGAACAACATTCTATCAATTATGACAATAACAATCCCATCAATAGATTAGAAAAATCATTCAATAACGCACAGGATCAATTCTATGTTGATCTATCAAAAAACAATTTCTAAAAAAAAATTTGAAACCCTAGTTTTTAACTTTGAAAAGCAAAACTTTAAATGTTGACTTGATTTTATTATTTTCTAAATTTATTATTTAGTTTTATATTAATTTTAAATTTTAATAATTGGTGTTCATTTTTTTTATATATGAAATCATAAATGTTAATGACAAAATTGATTTCTTTACGTAAATAAATAAGGCCCAAATCCAAATGATTTTTAGTTTTGGCGCACGACAATAGAAAATGATTAAAAGGTAAATGCAATGGACTTCGAAGACAAATGGGTTTTTTCGGCCACTTGAAACACACCGACCATCGTGAGACTTTCACATTAATTACCCCCAGGTAAGCTCATTTAAAAGCCATTTAGTCTAAATCCGAGGAATTTTTAGTTTAGGTTCAAACTAACGACCAGTCACTATCTTGCTCTAATCAGTATCCAATAGATTCGTTTCATCTAGATGTAGCATAACTAAATTTGTCCAATTGTAATTCAATGCTAGAAACACTCCAGAAAACCGTCAATGTCTACAACATATATTTTGAATTCAGCCAACCGAAATCTAACCATGGGAAGTATAGGTTCTAGATATAGATAGATTTTTCATCTCGTCATCAATCCAAAAATTGTTTCTTTCCATTCATGTATAATAGTATTTTGAATTCTATATACCAATCGTTTAATAGCAATTACCCAGTCGTAAGTTAATCAGTCGAAACTCAAACATCTTAGATTATTGATAGCAAAAAGTGAAATGTTGTTAAATTTTAATCTTGTCGCAAGAACCAAAAACTTTCATAAATTAGACAAAATATGTATTAATTTCGCATAAACGAAAGAAACGCACAAGCCAATATCGGGATACTCGCTTTAGTCTGTTATTACACACGACCCACCCGATAATAGGCCATATGCTGATGTGTTAATCAATGGGCAGCTGGGTCACGGTTTACTGGACATTATGTACTTTGGAAAAAATAATACGAACCATTAAATAAAGTCAAACTTCTCGGGAAGGGTATAAGGTTTCAGTTAGTTACCTATAATTATCTAAAATGTTCATGTTTATATATTCTATTATATTTCAGCATATTTGGCATTTTCAAAATCGACCTCACCGACTTTAATTTTCTGATTTTTATCGTGGTCCTACTTCCTTTATACAAATAAATTGGCCACATTTTTATTGTAGCTTTTAAAAAGAAAAGAAATGTATCTAACTAGACGGTCTAGTTTACCCAGTACATTGCTTTATAGTTGAAAAATCGTATTTTTAGCAGTTTTTCATTACTGCTTCATTACTGCATTCAACGTTTAAAATACGGAAATATTGCAAAATATGTAATTATTGGGGACGGGTTTTGACGAACTAATCTTTAAAATGAACGCCATTTGAAGGGCGTACTAATAAAAATGTTTGGATGTATAAGGTCTGTCTTTGCATTTTGAATATTTTTAGCGGTTACGGACTACAAATATGATAAGGAACTGCAAAATATGTAATTACTAGTAATTGCCCGTCAAAACTGGTGGAAGTTTCTGAAAACTCATTACAGCCTGAAAAGTAAAACGTTTGTTTCTAGAAGAAAAACGAAATAAGACAATTCAATACTAATTCAATGATTCTTTTATCACAACGTTTATACAGTTATCATTTAATATTGCGCCTTCGTATGAGGAATTGTTGATCAGCATTCTAAGGTTCTCGTGATCTCGTACTCACGTTAAAGCTACATAAAGCTGGCCATGAGCAAAAACAGGTTCTGGCAAAAACTCCCCAACATTATTGAACGATTGTCCCTGAGCCGTGTTAATCGTCATTGCAAAATGATGAGAAATGGTCGTTGCTTTTTTCGAAATCCTAAGCTGCTCTCGCTTATTTCCAAGACAATTCGGAGGATGCAAACTTCCTCTTCCTTATTGCTGCCTGCGATGATTTCCGCCTTGATACAATTCCTGAACAACTTTAGCACGATCAATAGAGTTCCATTCAAAATCCCTTCTTTGGATTCAAATTCCTTAGCAACATGATAAAAGCACCAACTTTCAATTTGAGTGAATGTGGAGGCATGCTTAAGAATTCCATCATTCGGATCATTGGAGATCATTAAGTCAATGCTCAGGAAGGTTGCTGCATCTGACGGCCAAAGATTGAGAATGGCATTGTTGAGCACACTGACATGAACATTTTTTGAACTGAGAATGATCTTGTTGGCGATTTAATCATCAGTTGTTATTCGAATTTCAGCTCCAAAAATTGATCGAATGATGTGTTCACGCTCTATAATTTTCTCAAGAATTTCGACTAAATCAGGATCAGCTTCTTCGAGATCATTTCGCAATCTGCCATCGCCCAATTGCAAAACCCATTCGTTGAACTCTCGTTGTTCTAATGCTCGCATGTTGGTGATGAGAGTTCGCTGTTCGATGACATCGGCATCCTTTCCTCTGGAAACAACATATTTTGAGGTTTGTCGAAAGTCACCACCAAAGATGAAAAGCTTCTCACCGAAAGGACGAATATTATTCATGATTCCTCGCAGAAGCAGAAGGATCACTCGAAGAGAATGCGAAGAAAGCATTGAAGCCTCATCGATAATGAACATAACAGCTTCTCATGGAATTTCATGGATGACACCGATATTTCGTTAGCAGAAAGTGAGATTTTAAAACCGTTGTGCATGAACAACTTTACTCTGGCCTCTTACATAACTCATCAAAGTATTATAAAGGTAAGTTTTTGCCGAACCGCCAGGACCGTCGAGGAAGAAAAATCGCGACTCAGCCATCGAATCATCAATTGAAGCAGCAATCTCTTCGAAAATGGCATGCTGCCTTGGGTTAAAAGTGGCGATCAAGTTTGTTGCCATTTGAGCTTGCTCTTTGACATCGAAAACATGTTCGACGTTCTAAATCGGTCCTGGTTGAGGAAGGCAAAAATCTGTGCAATTTATACTATTCATGCGCATAATAACCTGAATTTCTTGAAGCAATTTCTATTCAGCGGTTATGTGAGAGAAATGCATGATGTAGTCAGAGATTAAATACTCCTTGAATTGCTTGAAAAGCGCAAAAGGATTTTTTGGCGAATTGAAGACACAAATTAAAGCAAATGTTAGGCGAATTTGACACGGCATGGCTCGTGCTGTATTGCTGAAGGTGTCAAAAATTACTGAATCAACGGTCTTAAGGTCGGCAAAACTTTGAGCTCCACGAATGTGTTGTAACAGCAGTCTCGCGATCTTTCGGACTGACAACATACATTCGTGTGATAATCTTATCTTCTCTCTACTTGCGAACTTTCCAATTGCAAAGCGTTTTGTTAAATACGTAATGCTCAGGAAATTCGGAATACAAATATTATCGAGCATTTTCGTCTTCTTGCTTGTTGAGCTCAAACCAAGCAGTCAGATGCAGCTGCAGCATCTTCTTGGCCGTCTTGAAAATAAACCATTTGTTCGTCAGGAAGATGGATGGCAAGACGATAAACAACATGCGGTCAATCGTTCATTAGATTTTCGAGCAGTCGCCAAATTGCTGCTGGAGCACAAACATAACAATCTGTCCTTGTGCACTTAATTCAACTGAAGCACAATCATATACTTTATATATATTTGAAAATGTACTTGAAAATGACCGGTTTGGCAGGATTCGAGGTTAATGTGACAATTTAATTTGCATGTTAAAAACTTGTTGTATGGCACGATATGACTATTTTCAAGTTTTCTCTCTCCTATTTGAATATCAATTCCTTCACCACGACGATAAATGGGAAAAACATTAACTTCGGTTAATGTTTCCTTGCAAAAGGATTTCGGAAATCTTCTGGCACATTCATGTTTTTCTAAGCAAATTAACTGTTGTAGGCTGTTGCTGCTTGTTCTTACTCCAGCCCAACCTCACCAAGATTTCGGTAGGCTTTCGCATAGATATTTTGCTCTCGAATCATCTCAACCAAAGCGCTGACAATGGTTGCGTACAGTCGCCCATTACCAGGATGATTCATGCGATCTTGATTCGCCGTTTCAAGCAATACAGTTCCTTTATGGCAACACAATTTGAAGTTTCCGTCCGATGATTTTTTAACACTAAAATTGAGAGAAGGGCAATATCGGCATTCAACGTCCATCACACCACACTGTGAGCATCAATTTCATTGTCTCGGAAGTTTTCGTGATCAAAAACCGATGAATTCTCAGCGGCTCTCGATCTTCGCATCCGGTTTGCATGTTGAGCCCTGCGAATTGTGCCTTCTTCCGGCATTTCATTTAAAAGTCGGTGGAGTTTTTGCCCATTATTGCGTTGACGATTTTCATGCGGCTGTCGATCTCTCTACCATTGTTTTCGTTACCATTCAAATGCAATTTCCATTCTTCCGGTGTTTCTCGTTCTATTCTATGTCCAAAAGTTTAAAATTTTGATTTCTCCTGTAAAGTAAAAAGTAAAATTTAAATAATAGATAATATGAGATTAAATATTGCTTACATTTATTAAGGGCTATAACAAATCTATTTACACAACATCAGTGCAAATTCGTTAAAAATTGAGCGAAAGTTTCGCTCTAATTGGTCACACTTTAGCGCAATAATAAAAAACTTATCTTTAAATCCAATAAAATGACACAATTTTCACACTTTTTTCACGCGTGAAAAATAAGAACTAAAACCAAACATTTGATATAAATTACGCAATGTGCTGAAAAGAAATGAAATAAACTTCAATTTCTTATTTTTATAAACACACCCCGATATATGAGTATTTGAAACTACAACAATGAAATGTCGTTATGAGAAAAAATAATTCTAAAATTAATAAGTACTTCGGTGAGCATTGAACCCGAAACAATGGGTGCTTTCAGAGCACCAAACAGTTGGCAACATGTTGAGTAAAATCACGGCCAACGCTATGAAATTTAAGAACTTTATTAGTAATTCAAATCAAATTAGCAATGATTTCACTAAACATGATGCCAACAGTTCGCGGATCTGAAAGCGCCCATTTTCTTATCGAATTTTCTTGTTAACAGGTCAACACCTATATCAATCAGACTACTCAGTTTTAAAATTCAAGCATCTAAATTGGAAATATAAGAAAATATATGGTGTTCCGCCGCACACTGGGAATTATATAATGTAGATTCAGCTTGAAACCTTTCTGAAATATAATGGAATAACACAAATATTAAAGTTTCACTCATGGGAAAAATGAATGGAACACCAAATGAAAAACCCTCTTTTCAACAGTTAACACTCTCTAAAATCTTAAATTTAATTGAAAAATTACCATACAATTTTGGATCAACAGTTTTTATTTTTAGCACATTTCACCAGTGAAAAATGAGGAAAATTGTCTGTTTTTTGAAACTGTTATTTCTTTTCAACAAATCGGCATCAACAAATTTACAATTTTGATGGAAATTGACTTTAAATTAAAATTTGAATACCATTTTGAAGAGAATTGTTTCTAGTTCCTCTTTAAAATAAGTTGTTTAAATAATCTCAATCAAAAATGATTAAATAGTAATATTTGGCTTTCAGTTCACATTTTATTAACAACAATTATAAGCTCGATAGGCTAGCTAATATACCGTTTGCTAGGAAAAAAAAAATTTATTAGATTAAATCTGCCAAACAAATTTGAATTTAATTTTGAAGTTACATAAATAATTTAAGTTAAATTTTTTATTCGTTTTTTTTTTTGTTTTTCATTGATTTGATGTTAATGAAAATATATACTTTAATTAAATATATTAAAATCCTAGGCTGGGATGAACTTCATACATGAGTATATGTGGCATAATTTTATTACTATTACCTGATTTAATGTTTTTATTTTCTGGGATAAAATCCTAGGATAACTTCACATACGTCACTATACGTAAATTAACTAAATTAACGACAAAAAACAGCTTACCATCGCCGAAAGATTACTAAGTTCAAAGATACAAAATAGTCTTACCAATTTATTACTCTTCCACCAGTCGCGTTTAAGTAATTGTACAGCAAAAATGATCTTACAATTACTGTTCAAAATTATATATTAGCCAAACAGAAAGATCTGTATAGTATAATGGATATTATCAAATTGCTTTTGTATTTCTCTATATTTTGTGTCTTTTTCCCTTAAATTTCCAGCTGAATTACTTGCCTGTTTACTAATTTAGGCTACCTAAATGTTTACGAATATATTGACTTTATCAACGATTCAACATACGAATTCGATGCTGATAGTATGAAAAAGTGTTTATATTGGAAATTGATTCCAAATAATCGTTGTTGAAAGTAAAAAGTGCAAAGTATTTCACAATATTACACTTGGGTGAGAATGTTTGCTAAGGTATGAGGATATTGTCTGTTTTATAAACATAAACCCCAACATCACAGACTTCAGAAATATTTTAGTATGAATACATCGGCACAGTTTTGATATATAGGGCGTTTTTAATAGATGTTTGTGGCCATGGTTATACATATATGATTTCGGGCATATGGGCACCGCGGCTGCTGAATGCTAGTTTCTAGATCATCCATCGTCTCTAGTTTATCAGCGTATACTAGCGAATGTTCTTTTGAATAAATCGATAGAGACGCGCGAATTGAAAACACAACTATTCCACATTAATGCCATTAAATTGTGGAATTCTAGCTAACATTATTTCTGAAAAAATACGGACTACTGATTTCACCAGCCCATAAAAAACACCAAACAATGACTTTGTTTGGATATAATGGCGCCTCAATAACGGCTTGTGGGTTTTCTTCACTTCAAATGCGTCAATTTTGCTTGTTGAGGAGGATCAAGAGCAATCTAGTTGTCATCCCATTCACCGCATAATTCGCAAGCAATGTGCCGGCGTACGTCTATATAGTGAAATTCCAAAAACTGAGCACAAATTATTAGTCAGCTGTTGCTGGAAAAAGTATTGCCAAATTGAAAAACGAACTGCTAAATAAAAAAATGTTGAAGGCTTTACAAAAAAAGATGTTTTGGGGGAGAATGTGTAACCACAAAAAAGTGTATATAAGCAATTAATCCTATATGTGAAGGGAAATGAGAAACTCGGCAGGAAATTTCTACATCACCAATCTTCCCAAATCGATTAAAATTCAATCAAACAAATTTGTTTATTTAAGTGGTGATTCATGGATATGTGTGTACATTCCGATTACAAATCACACAATGTGCACAACATCCAGTATACAGCTATAAATTTTATTTGTCCTGATATTTTTGTTCCATCAAAACATTTGTCACACTCGTATACTTTCCAATTACATAGCATGAAAAGTATTTCAAATGTGCTGAAAATTTAATGTTATGTTGTATAGATAAATGCGGTATTGGGTAATCTCGAAAACAACTCGATCACATAAAGACAAAAAAAATTATTTGTACACTACGAATATTTTAACGATATAAGAAGTCATGTGTTGCATTGGATTTATTTTAACTACGATCTCACATACAAAATAGTTTTCCAGTTGGTTCTCATCAAACTATAAACTACATATTATGTATGTATGTATACGCAAAAAAAATCAATTGTTAAATATTTTTATTACAATAAATTTTTTTATGCCGTGATTTCTCGATTACATAGTTGTTTTAACAAAACAAAAATCTCGAATTAACGCAGAGCGACGAATTTTGTATTCCTGTTTTCCATTGAAATGCACATATGTAGGTATTATAAAATAGTGTTGTGTTGATTTCTACTATCATCGGACACATGCACATCATTGTTATCAAATTATTTACACTGGTTGTAATAAATGCAAATGTATGTTTTATTTGCACACTGTAAATCAACAACCTTACCACCCCGAGGGGGGTTTTATGATTTCCACAAGGATTTGGTTATTTTTGTTTACAAAGTTGTTTTTTTACTGGCCCAGTCAATCAATTAATATACCATTTCTGATTCTGAACAAAATAAGGAAAATTGATTGTGTCATTCCCGAAAATTATGAAAAATTTAACATTTTTGTTGTTTATTCTTGTACTAATATCATTATTAAGAATTACCTCGGCCTAAAAAGACCGAAATAGGGATGGTCCAAATCCACTTTTCTCGACGTTTTGAAAGTCCCTGAGTCTGACAATGCAAAAAAAAAATGTCAGTCCGTCTGTCTGGATGTCAGGATGTCTGTACCCATGGTATCTCGAGATTTGGAAATTTTTTTCCTCAATCTGTTTCTATGCTCAAGGTGGAGATTTGAAAAGCTTTTGGAGATTGTACGTCAATAGGATGGAGTATCTGAAAACGAATTGACCTAAAACACGTTTTTTTATAAATATTTACGCTTTTTTTATATATGCTGGTTTGATTATTGAATTGGGCATTGAATTTGGAGTTGATTTGAAGGTTAAGTTAGGGGCCAATTTGCGGGTTGAGTTGAAGTTGAGTTGGAGTTGAGTTGGAGTTGGATTAGGATGTAGTACGTAGTTAACCAATTTTTATACATGCTGGTTTGAGGACTGAGTTTGGCGTACAGTTTGCGGTTGAGTTGATGGCTAAGTTGAGTTCCGCTTGCGGGTTGAATTAGGGCTAAGTTGGGGTTCGATTATAGTTTAGTGAGCAGGTAAACTGGGGTTTTGTGATTTTTTTTATAAAAATTTTATTGGGATTCTATATCTTATCCGATTTTGATGCAATTCAGTATTTTCAATGGAAATGGGCCAATCAAGTGATTTTTAGATGAAGTTCTGGAAATGGCCAAATATGATTCAACTCGCCCATTTCTGAGCCGAGTATTATGAAATCCGACATGTGTAATGGAAATGAGATTCTAAAATGATTTTTGGATGAAGTTCTGGAATATGGCCAAGTATGATAGAACTTGCCTATTTCTCAACCGATTATTATGAAATTTGACATAAGTGTTGGAAATGGGATTCTAAAATGTTTTTTAATGAAGTTCTGGAATATGGTAAAGTATGATTTTTTTTTATTATGAGGGGTGAGAAAATGTGTTTACTTACAATGTGTCGGCCTCCCTGCCCTGCAGAACTACCGACTAGAAAAACGCCTCCTCCTTCATATAGAAAATCCACCTCGAAACAATTTTGATATTACATCAAGATGGTGTCTCATATATTACTTTTCTATGCTTCATCTTCTATATTCATATTGTAAATAACAGCTT
Source organism: Tipula helvola (assembly GCA_963556165.1). Classification (NCBI taxonomy): domain Eukaryota; kingdom Metazoa; phylum Arthropoda; class Insecta; order Diptera; family Tipulidae; genus Tipula; species Tipula helvola. The sequence continues at coordinate 81,914,421 of OY744482.1, read as the reverse complement.
GCACGTTCTATGGTGATTGCCCATTTCTGGTTTCTTTTGTTGTAGCATCGATTCTACGAAATTCGCTACTGTATCCCAGTCCTGTTTCGATTCGAGCATGATGCCCACGATATTATCGGGCGTCACCCTGCATACCTTTCTTATTAGTTCTTGACACCTCCCTTTCCACTGGTCACAAGTGAAAAAAGTATGTTCTGCATCATCAATTACTGCATCGCCGTAGATACACGACGATTCCTCCGCCTTGCCCATCGTTTTCAGATATTTGGAAAAGTACCCATGACCCGTGAGGAATTGAATCAAAAAAGTAATTTACTTCGCCTTTTCACCACCTTCCGCGGCTCTCAGTCTGCCATCTCTCCTGCAAGCAAAGCATAACGTGTTCTCTGGCTGTCTTTAGTGCTTCTAAGATGGCAAGGTCGCTCCTGGTGTCATATATAGCTTTCTTTTCCTTCGCCATTAGGTCTATGGGAATCACTTTAGCAATAACCAACATAGCAGATTCTGAGGCAGTTCTGTAAGAACTGCAGATCCTGAGTGCCCCACGATGTTGTACAGCTACCATTTTTTTCGGCATGTTTCTTTTTAATTGTGTCATCAGCTCAGAGCAAAGGTCACTGTCGACGCCTTTTCTGAGGACCGCTTAACCTGTTCTCCAAAATTAAGTTTTGTGTCCAGATGTACCCCCAGGTATTTGATTGCTGTGTTGGACTGTATCTGTTGATTTCCTACCTGAAACAGCACATCGGTTGCAATTTCACGTCTCGTAAGCAAAACTAATTCTGTTTTTTCTACTTCTTACACTTTCTGCCGTAGGCACTTGGCGAAATACACTTAATACACACATTTTTAAAAATTTTTAAAAACACTTGTTAAATATTTCGCAAAATTACAAAACGTTTAAAAAATCACTCGATCGATTTCGGCTTATTAGGCCATCATCAGGAGTATCTACTAAACTGTAAAAATAAAAATGTACTTAGATATATATATATAGTTGGAAAAAGCAAAAAGTGAAACCAAAATAGACCAATAAAAATATGTGGGAGTGGTAAACAATAAAATTGGTGACAGCAATAAACATTAAAAATTAAAATAGGGGGTGAGTTAAACACAGGTAAAATTGGTGAGAGCAATAAACATTCAAAAATAAAAATTAAAAGGGGGGTGAGTTAAACACAGGTATATGATTATTGATTAGTCAACGGTCGAATAACAAAATTCCAGATGCTGATTTTTTTATTTTTTTATTTTTATTTTTATTTTATTTTTATAACCCGACGAATTAGTAATTTTATGGTATGGAATGAGTATGTGAATAAAACAATGCGGGGTCGGTAATTGGTGAGAAACGGATTTCTCTCTGTTCGTTGAGGATATTTTGGTTAAGAAATATAGCTTTTCGGATTTCGTAAGATTCTAAGTTGTCTAAACGTCTGCTTTTTGGTTGTACATGTAATATTTCTAAATTGTTTAAACTGGATGTGTGATTTTCTAACGTTAAATGATTATAAAGGGATGATTCATGGCTACCAGATAAATGTTCTTTAACTCTAACTTCAAAATTGCGCCCAGTCTGTCCGATATAAGAGGAACTACAATCATTGCAATTGATCTTATAAACGCCAGACTTGGAAAGGCGATCAATTCTTGGTTTATTGTTAAAAATCATTTTCTTAATTGTATTATTGTTATAAAAAGCAAAGCTAATATCTGTATATTGTGTCACGATGTTACTAATCCGTTGACTAGTTTTTCCTATATACTCTAAGCGGCGCCAATTTTTCGGCATTGGGCTATCAGGTGGATAAATGTTAGCTAAAGCTTTATGTTTCAGTTTTCTGTTTAATAGCTTTAATATAGTCTTAGCTGCATAACCGTTATTCGCTGTTATTTCTAAAATTATATTAAGCTCTTTGTTATAATTGGATATGGTCAAAGGAATGTTTATTAATCTATCTAAGAATGAGTGGAAAGCTGACATTTTAATATTATGGGGATGGTTTGACGAGTTAGGTATAATGGCGTCCGTATACGTGGGTTTTCTATAAATTTTGAACTCTAATGAAGAATTAATTCTGGTTATTGTTATATCTAGAAAATTAATGGATTTGTTTTCTTCTTTTTCTACCGTAAAATTAATGGTGGGATATTGAGAATTTAACCAAGTGAGAAAAGAGGTTAATAGCCTATCAGTTCCATTCCATAGACATAGTATGTCATCAACATATCTGTACCAAAAGATCATATGACGGAAATAAGGATTATTGCTTGATACAATCGTTTGTTCGAAGAAATTCATGAAAATTTCTGCTAACAAAGGTGACAGAGGGGATCCCATCGGTAGATTATCAGTGAATCTGAAATACTTATTATCAAAGCAAAAATAATTTTGTTTAATACAAGTTTCAAATATCAGCTTCAGTTCATTCCGAAGGCTTCCATCTGCAACATCCCTATCTAAGTAAGTATAAACTATTTGAGACAAAATGTTAATTGAAATAGAAGTGAAAAGACTAGCAACGTCAAACGAAACTAATTTTGAGTGTAGTGGAATACCAACATCTTGAATTTTGCTAATCAATTCTACCGAGTTCTTAACCGAGAAAGCCGAAACGAAAGCATTCGGAATGAAATTCCTTGAATTTCCAAAAATTCCCAGAAAATGCCCCTGAACTTCCAAAAATTCCCAGAAAATAACCCTGAATTTCAAAAATTCCCAGAAAATGGCCTTGAATTTCCAAAAATTCCCAGAAAATGGCCCTGAACTTCCAAAAATTCCCAGAAAATAGCCCTGAATTTCCAAAAATTCCCAGAAAATGGCCTTGAATTTCCAAAAACTTCCAGAAAATGGCCTTGAATTTCCAAATATTCCGAGAAAATGGCCTTGAACTTCCAAAAATTCCCAGAAAATGGCCTTGAATTTCCAAAAATTCCCAGAAAATGGCCTTGAATTTCTCCATTTTCTGGGAATTTTTGGAAATTATTGGACATTTTCTAGGAATTTTTGGAAATTCAAGGCCATTTTCTGTGAATTTTTGGAAGTTCAGGGCCAATTTCTGGGAATTTTTGGAAGTTCAAGGCCATTTTCTGGGAATTTTTGGAAGTTCAGTGCCATTTTCTGGGAATTTTTGGAAGTTCAGGGCTATTTTCTGGAAATTTTTGGAAATTCAAGGCCATTTTCTTGGAATTTTTGGAAGTTCAAGGCCATTTTCTGGGAATTTTTGGAAATTCAGGGCTATTTTCTGGGAATTTTTGGAAGTTCAGGGCCATTTTCTGGGAATTTTTGGAAATTCAAGGCCATTTTCTGGGAATTTTTGGAAATTCAGGGTTATTTTCTGGGAATTTTTGGAAGTTCAGGGGCATTTTCTGGGAATTTTTGGAAATTCAAGGCCATTTTCTGGGAATTTTTGGAAGTTCAGGGCCATTTTCTGGGAATTTTTGGAAGTTCAGGGCCATTTTCTGGGAATTTTTGGAAATTCAAGGCCTTTTTCTGGGAATTTTTGGAAGTTCCGGGCCATTTTATGGGAATTTTTGGAAGTTCAGGGCCATTTTCTGGGAATTTTTGGAAATTCAAAGCCATTTTCTGGGAATTTTTGGAAGTTCAACGCCATTTTCAAGGAATTTTTGGAAATTCAGGGCTATTTTCTGCGAATTTTTGGAAGTTCAAGGCCATATTCTGGGAATTTTTGGAAGTTGAAGGCCATTTTCTAGGAATTTTTGGAAATGCAGTGCCATTTTCTTGGAATTTTTGGAAGTTCAGGGCTATTTTCTGGGAATCTTTGGAAATTCAGGGCCATTTTTTGGGAATTTTTGGAAGTTCAAGGCCATTTTCAAGGAATTTTTGGAAATTCAGGGCTATTTTCTGGGAATTTTTGGAAGTTCAGGGGCATTTTCGGGATATTTTTGAAAATTCAAGCCATTTTCTGGGAATTTTCGGAAGTTCAGGGCCATTTTCTGGGAATTTTTGGAAATATAAGGCCATTTTATGTGAATTTTTGGAAGTTCAGGGCCATTTTCTGGGAATTTTTGGAAGTTCAAGGCCATTTTCTGGGAATTTTTGGAAGTTCAGGGCCATTTTCTGGGCATTTTTGGAAATTCAGGGTTATTTTCTGGGAATTTTTGGAAGTTCAGGGGCATTTTCGGGGAATTTTTGGAAATTCAAGGCCATTTTCTGGAAATTTTTGGAAGATCAGAAATTTTTGGAAATTCTTGGGCATTTTCTGGGAATTTTTGGAAATTCTTGGGCATTTTCTGGGAATTTTTGGAATTTCTTGGGCATTTCCTGGGAATTTTTGGAAATTCTTGGGCATTTTCTTGGAATTTTTGGAAATTCTTGGGCATTTTCTGGGAATTTTTGGAATTTCTTGGGCATTTTTTGGGAATTTTTGGAATTTTTTGGGAATTTTGTGGTATTTTTTGGTATTTTGTTGCTCTTTTGGGAATTTTTTGGGAATTTTTGGTATTTTTGGAAATTTTTAATTAACAAAAAATAACCAAAAAATACTACCCAGAATTTTCTGGGAATTTTTGGAATTTCTTGGGCATTTTCTGGGAATTTATGAAATTTCTTGGTAATTTTGGAGAGTTTTTGGCTTTTTCTGGGAATTATTGGAATTTTTTGAGAATATTTGGGAATTTTTTGGGAATTTTTGAATTTTTTGGAATTTCTTGGGAGTTTTTTGGGAATTTTTGGAATTTTTGGAATTTCTTTGGAATTTTCTGGGAATTTTTGGAAATTATTGGGCATTTTCTGGGAATTTTTGGGGAATTTTTGGGAATTTTCTGGGAATTAGGATTCATTTATTTATTTACCAACTTTATACTTATGTACAATCTGGTTGCAATTTCAGTAATACAATAATCCAGGGTATTCGGCACATGGACCGACACAATTTTTTGGGGAATTGGTTCGGTAATTAGCTAGTTTTCACCCATACGACCCTACGTCCCTGACACCGCTCGATTTTTACGTCTGGGGACGTGCAAAGAAAATGGTTTATGCAACAAAGGTGCCCTCAGGAGAAATTTTAATGGAGCGAATTATAGCTGCATTTGAAATAATGAAAAGAGAAATGAGACTTCGCTCAATAACATTTGAAATAAGGAAAATGTGTCGTGCATGCATACGGAGTAGAGGAGAACAATTCGAACAAATATTATAACTCATATTTAATAAAAACATAATAAAGATAAAAAGAATTTTCTTGACCCTGACAACTTCTATCTCTTATTTTGACCATACTATAAATAATTTCTCCAACATGTAGCATACCGTTGGAAAGAGTATAAACTAGACAACTTTTTAAAACAAACCTATGTTCAAAATAATGTTTATTTTTTATTATATTGAATTTAGAAGTAGAAATTTTTCATACATTTACACATTTTCAAGACTTTCGAAGCTCATATAATTTATTTTCTTGAAGCCATTTGTACCAAATAGTGATTTATTTAGACTAAAAATACATTGCAGAATACAATAAAAGTTATTTCGTGCTATTACAATCACAAACAAAAAAAATATGACGATTTAAAGGCGAAATTTCAGGTAATTTAAATAAAAAACGAAAAAAATTCATATCTCAGTTACCGTGTCACTTAGGACGTAGGGTCGTATGGGTGAAAACTAGCTAATGACCCAACCAATTCCCCAAAAAATTGTGTCGGTCCATGTGCCGAACACCCTGTATATCTAACTACATTTTTATTTTTACAGTTTAGTAGATACTCCTGATGATGGCCTAATAAGCCGAAATCGATCGAGTGATTTTTTAAACGTTTTGTAATTTTGCGAAATATTTAACAAGTGTTTTTAAAAAATTTTAAAAATGTGTGTATCTGTTTTTTCGTTGCTAATGACAGCCCATGGCCAGTTTGCCAAGAGGTACTTTTCTCATTACTTGGTTGAGCTTGCATTGGGCGTCGTCTATATCCCGGACGACTATTACTGCTGCAATATCGTCTGCGTACCCAACCATGAAAATTTCATCTGGCATTTCTATTCTCAGGATGCCGTCGTATGATGCATTCGATAAATCAGGCCCTAGAATAGACCCTTGGGCGGCTCCTCCTGTGACCTCTTTACTGCATTGACCCTCCGTGGTTTCGAACAGTAGCTTCCTATTTCGTAGGTAGCTGTCCATTATCCGTAAAAGATAGTCTGGCACACGGAAAGCGTTTCATAGCTCAAAATTACAAAAGAACGTATTTTAATTAAGCTTGCCTCAACCTGGGAATGGATTCAGGATACTAGGGTCCTGAAAATGGAGCATGGAATTCAATGTACTGTAATCTAACTTTACTATTCTCCTGGCGATCCTGGCGTAATTTCAGTTACAAAAATTTATAATTACTACAAAACAATTTGGTTCCAAAACTGTTGTGATGAGTGCATCATTCCGTAACATGGGCGAAATACGTGAACTGGCCGGTTGTGATTTATTGACAATTAGTCCAAAATTTTTGGGCGCTTTGAAAAAGAGTAATGATCCGATAGAAAAGAAATTGGACGCAAAATTGGCAAAAGGTGCTGAACTCGATAAAATCTAATTGGACGAATTATCATTCCGTTGGTTTCTCAACGAGGATCAAATGGCTACAGATGAGCTTTCGAACGGTGTTTGAAAATTTGCTCTTTGTTCGAAAAGAAGTTTTGGAATATTCTTAATAGAAGCGGAATTTAGCTCCTTGCGATGGGAGTTGCTATTCATCAAAGAATATAAATTTCGATAAAATTAACAAAATATGTAGTTCAGAAAAACGAAATTAAAGATTTTGATTTTTAAAATATGTTTTTAAAAAACATAAAACGTAAATAGAATGATCAGATAGGGCAACACGTTTTCTCGTGACGAATGGGCTCGAAATAGAGAACACACGCAACTGAATCGAACTCGGCTGTATGGTTATCAACGAATTGTAAATACGTTTTAGTGTATTTGATATTGTTCCGGTAGCTTCATAAAGTTTCATCTCCTTTATTATATTTAATTTTGATTGCCCAGATTTTAAATTCCATGTGTCTTTGGGTAGCTGTCAGTGGTTAAACATGGAATGGCCCCGCAAGGGGTTCCCCTGAGCAAGCCACTGGTAATTTACGGCCTGTAAAGTAAGCGATTTAATTTTCTTTGTACTATACCGTGAACAATTCATTTGCTATCTCGTTAGTTAGTTTTATTTCGTTTCGTAATAAAGTGACAATCAGTAAATACGGTTATATCTCCATCTTAATTTTTCATATTTACGAAATTACGGCGGTTTTTACGGCCACGTTTATCCAAAGTATATTACCGTGGCATAAAAACCAAAAATTATTAAACAAAATGGTTAACACCGAAGAGAATAAAATTACAAACGACGAACAACAGGCGAAAATATACAAAGTAGCTATCAAATATTCAGCGTTTAATAAAGGCGAGCCCGAAATATGGTTTACGCAACTCGAAGCTCAGTTGGAATTAAGCAGAATAACTGCAGATAAAACGAAATACGGGCACTTACTAGCTGCACTCGACGCGGAAACAGTTAAATGCGTGCGCGAATTAATTCTAAAACCACCCGCAAATGACAAATATTCGTCGCAGAAAGTAGCAATTACCGAAAGGCTTTGCGACTCAGCTAGAATAAAACTAAATCAATTACTTTCTGGTTAACAACTCGGGGACAAAAAACCTTCCCAACTATTACGTGAAATGCAGGCGCTCTCAGTTAGCCAAATCACAGAACCGGTGCTGCGAAATTTGTGGTTGCAGCGAATGCCCACAAATATTCAAGAGATATTATCCTGCATGGAAGATTACGAGTTGGGTAAAATAGCCGCATCGGCGGATAAAATTATGGAAATTCGTAGGCCAGTGGGCATTCATAATATTTCCAAATCATCATCACCTATACGACAAGCGCGTCCGACTCCTCACTGTCAACGCGAATCGACGCTTTAACGAAGCGCTTCGACAGTTGGGCTAATAGCGAAAGAAAATCTCGCGCCGGCCAAAGGTCGCAAACAAACGAAAATCAGCGATCTTGCAGCAAATCCCGATCTGACTCGCAAGTCAAAGCTTTTCCAAACTGCTGATATCATTTTAAGTTCGGGTCCAAGGCTAAGAATTGCACTAAACCTTGTATGTTCGATCAAAATCGAACAGCAGGATCGGAAAACCATTAGGCTCGTCACTCTTCGCGGCGAGTGATAGCAGCCATCCGAATTGCCGCTTAGTTATACTCGAACTAATCACTAAAAAGCAATTCCTTATCGATACCGGAGCCGATATCTCTGCCATAACTTCAACCTAAATTCACAAAAACAGATTTAAAATTATTTGCAGCAAATGCGCAACACCGATCGAAACGTTCGGTACAAAATTCTTACGTTGAATTTAGGACTACGCCGAATGGAAGTTTACAATAGCTAACGTCAACAGATGTATTATCGGAGCCGATTTCTTGCTTCATTACGGTCTGATGGTTGACATGAAAAATAAGCAATTGATCGATTCGTTGACTACCTTGTCAACTAACATTAATTTACACGGGTTCAGGGAATCCACAAATTCGCAATTTATTGAGCAATTTCAGGCAGATCACCCATGAGACGCAAACTTTCAATACGGTTAAACATAACGTTGTTCATAAAATCGAAACATAGGGTCAACCGTGTTCAGCGAAAGTTCGACGACTCAACACGGAAAAAACGCAAATCGCCAAAAAATGAACCGACCTATGGTTAAAACAAGGCGTATGTCGGCTTTCCAAGAGCAATTGGGCTATAGTCCGCTTCATATCACGAAAAACAAAAAAACGCCGGCTGGAGACTCTGCGGAGACTACCGTGGTTTAAATCGAAAAACGAAGCCCGACCGATACCCAATACCGTTTGTCACGGATTTCAGCCATCAGCTGGAGGGCTGTCATATTTTTTCAACAATCGACCTCGTGCGGGCCTATCGTCAGGTTCCAATTGACGAGGTAGACATCGAAAAAATGGCTATATGCACACCGTTCGGTTTGTTTGAGTTCCCCCGTGTGACATTTGGTTTGAGAAATGCGGCTCAAACATTCCAGCGGCTCATTCACTCGATTTTGCGTGACATAAAATTCGCCTTCCCATATATCGATGACGTTTTGGTTGCATCGGCCAATATCGAACAGCACATCGAGCACCTGAAAATAATATTCCAACGATTACAGGATGCCGGCTTAGTCATCAATTTAAACAAATGCACATTCGGCGAGAAACAAATTAGATTCCTAGGATTCGACATTTCAGCAGCAGGTATTAAGCCGGCTCAATTTCGAATCGAAACGATAACTAATTTCGCGCACCCAGCTACAACGAAAGGCATTCAAAGGTTCTTGGGCATGATAAACTAGCATCGCATTTTCCTGCAAAACGCAGCTCAAGAACAGGATAAATTATACGAATTCCTTAAAGGGCGAAAGAAGAACGACAACAGCAAAATCGATTGGTCCGATCAGTCAAGCGAAGCCTTCGAGCTTTGTAAAAAATAGATGGCAGAAGCTACACAACTAGCTTATCCATTGCCAAATCCAAAAATGGCAATCATAGTAGACGCGTCAAATCAAGCAGTCAGCGCTGTGATTCAACAATACACGGCAGAAGGTTGGCAACCGCTAAGTTTTTTCTCGCGGAAACTCTCAACTACGGAACAAAAATACAGCACCTACGATAGAGAGCTTACGCGGCTATTAAACACTTCAAACATTTCGAGGACGCTCTACATCAAAACTTAGAGAAAGCTGCGCCACTCCAACGCAGACATCTTGTTCTAGTCGCTCAATATACAACGAACATACAGCACGTTTCTGGTAAAGACAACATCGTTGCTGATCCTCTTTCTCGGATTGACGCACTAACGGTACCAAGGAATTGTAACCAATAGATTACTCAGTCATGGCCGATGAACAATCCATCGATAGCGAGCTACAAGCGGTAATTCAAAATAACGGCAAAATTCGAAAAAATGCCAGTATTCGGAACGGAAAAACTTGTATATTGCGACGTGCCGACAGGCACATCAAGACCATATGTACGTTCCAAAAATACTACGAAGACAAGTTTTCGGAGCATTCCATAACGAATCTCATCCGGGAATACGAAGTTCAGTCAATTTATTGCGGAATAAGTTCATATGGCCAGCGATTAGCAAAGACGTACAAGTATGGGCAAAATCCTGTATAAACTGTCAACGATGCAAAGTAACAAAGCATGTTAAAAGGCCGTGCGGCAATTATTCCGTCGTCAGAAATCGATTTTCCGAAAAACACATCGATATAATAGGTCCTTTACAACCAGCAGAAAATAGTAGCTTTTATAAAGCTACATCGATGCCGGGCATAAGAGCTGAAACAGTAGCAGATACGCTAGTAAAAACTTGGATAAGCCGGTTAGGAGTACCCTCCATCATCGTTTCTGACAGAGGAGGCCAATTCGAATCCGAGTTGTTCGCAAGTCTAGCTAATCTAATCGGCTTTTACCGAAAGCGAACGACAACATATAATCCGGCCTGTAATGGCATGGTCAAACGATGGCATCGCAGGTTGAAAGCATCAATAATGTGTATCAAAAATCCCCAATGGACCAAATCATTACCGCTCGTACTATTAGGTTTGAGGAACGCGTTTCGGGATAACTTCGAAACTTCCTCAGCCGAACTCGTGTACGGAGAAAAATTACGTCTATCAGGAGATATGATACATCCGTCATCATTTGCGACACAAAACCAAGTGGTCTCGCAAATCAAAAAGTATTTTGAATTAGTACGATCAACCCCACCGTCACGATACACTAACGAAGCAAAAATGTTCGTTTTCAAAGATCTGAAAACTTGCTCACATGTCCTAGTCCGGACAGACGCCGTACGCAGAACTTTACAGCCACCATATCAAGGTCCTTATCGGGTAATACGTCGTTCCGAAAAATACTACACCATATTTAGTAAAAGGTGTCGAATCAAACGTGTCTCTAAATCGAATAAAGCCATGCTTTACTGAAATCGACAAGTCAGAGAGTAGGGAGGACAGCGATCAACAGTCCAACGCAAATCCGTCGGTTGAAACCGCGCGATCCCATTCCAGATCCCGTAACATCAGTAACCCCAAAAATTAAAACCGGTAACCAAGTAAAAAAACAGGTCACGCTCAACTTGAACGAAACACCGGAAACAAACCCACGAACAACATCGAGATCGGGTCGCGATATCATACGACCTCCTCGATGCAGGTAATCGTTCCTAGCGTTCACAGTAGGCGTAGAGTAGTGTGGCAGCACCAATATAAGTGCTGACAAAAACGATTCATCATTACCATAATTATGAAATAAAAACGTACTCATCGTCACCGAAAATTACGAAAAAGAAAAAGTACTGATAGACGATGAAAGAAGAAGGATCGAAATATACGCGGGGTGCAAGCAACACGAAAATCGCTTAGCCATCTTTCTTTTTATATTATAACGTTTTTATTAACTCGCTTTCTTGTATGTCTGTCCGGTACAAATTTTGAAATCGATTTTAAACCAACTTCCCGATAACCTAAAGACTTGAAATTTTGAACATAGCTCAGAACTCGATGACAATGCAATATTCAATAGTTTGCGATATATTTCGGCTCCAGGTGATGCTGTAAATTACGTTTTTCGAGATCGTTACAATAAACCGACGCCATATAATATGCTGATTTTTTATGCATACAAAATTATGATAAAAATTCAGAAGAAAACAATTCGATCAATAACTTGGCGCCTCCAAGTTAGATTAATTGTTTGGCGACAGGTTCGATAGGTTGCCGAACAAAAGGTGGTTCTAAGTTTGTTATTCTCCAAGAAACCGAATACATAATCATAAAATATTCAATTATCCGAATACATGAATACAAAATAACCGAGTACTAGAAAATACATCAGCACCCTTGTTGGCAACACTAGAAGAGCAGAAAATAAATTAAATAAAAAAAACTTTTTAATTAGCGTATTTTGTTGACCAAAATTGGATCCAAACTATTTTGGGTTTATTTGTTTCCCAAGAAAATAGCCAATTTGATTTAATTGGCAAAAGCCAACTTTTCGAAATAAAATATAAATTTAATATGTAATATGACCTGGTGGCAGGTATCATAACCAAAAATTAGAATTGGGTTTAATTTAACCCAATATTTTTTTGGGTTAATGTTATTCTTGCGAGGGTTTATCCTATGCAATTGTTGTTGTAAATTTTTCAAGGAAATACGCTTAATATATCACGTTTTTAAAATGAACTAAAAAGAAGAAAATAATTTTTCCTTGCCTCACAGTACAGAAAATTCTGAGAATTGACAGAACTCCCATACTATAAGACCCTCATGATTCAGGTAATTGAGTTCTATGCTTCGAAAAAAAATTCCCTCAAGTTCTTGATTGTGCTTACATTCTTGCTTTACTTAATCGAAGAAGATGGCGTATCCCTCGATGAGGCGTAGATTTACAGATGAACTCGCGTGTTGTCATTGAAATATGCTTGATAAGCCTCCAAAGACAGATTTTGCGAATGATACCGTTACCATTAATAATCATACAATTATAACATCATACTATCGTACTATCATACAACCACACCATATTATCATCATGCCATTATACCCCAACACCATATCATAATACAGTTAGATCATCGGCCATCGGACATACCATCATACCATTACACCTCCATTATCATCACATCACCATAACATAATAATATCAGACCATCACACAATTGCACCATGTTACAATCGTACCTTGATACCATCATACCTTTTGTAACGGGCAGCATATTTTCTTTGTTTTCATGTACCCATTCCAACCGACCCGTTTTCCAAAAATTCTATAAAAAGTTAGTCAATCTGATTCATGTGTACAAAGCGAATTAATTATTTCAATTGGGGCAACCTAATTGTAACGTCAAATTGATTGTACTCATGCAAAATCAAAGAAACTAAAAATTGACACACTGAAAAGTGTCATTGATGAATTTGACATATACATAAAGTGTGCCATTCTTGTTTTTTTATCACGTGGGATTTCTACAACAACAAACGCTATGTTTACTGCGGGTTAGCCAATGAACTTCAATCAACAATGAATCCACAATCAACAAGTAATTTGCAACTCGCAAGCAAGCAACAATTATCACAAAGTCGAAGTCAACCATCAACGCCATGCCCAACTCCAAATAACTCTATTACACAAAGCGAAACGGAGACAGCTCATAATTATTTAGCATCAAGGGGCAATCATGAAGAATCTAAATCATTCACGAGCCTAATGTTACCCACTGGTGTAATCAACGTGAAATCGCGCAGTGGTGAATATGTGCAAGCACGTGCACTCCTCGATTCGGGCTCCAAATGTGCTTTCGTTACTGAAGCGTTAATTAGACAGTTAGGCCTGAACAGAATCAAGTCAGATATTCGAGTTGTCGGGATGGCATCTTCACATGTCGGAACCACTAGGGGTAGTGCAACATTAGTAATTCAGTCAAGATTTGAGCCGACACATTCCATCATCTTACCGCACCATATCATCAAGCATATTTCGTCCAAATTACCTGAAACTATTCTTCGCATTGATGGTTACCAGAAATCGAAGAAAATCGAGATTGCTGGTTCCACGTTCAATGAGACAACAACCAAATTTAAGTTATTAGAGGAAAATCAGACAGCGCCAATTCTAGGAATAATTTGGAATCCAGTTAAAGATACATTCAAAGGTTTACGATCCATTGGGATGGCCCACACCGGCAATCATAATCGTCAAAATTATAATCCAGAAATTATGGGTGGCACATGTAGACTGGGATAGGCCGTTGTCTTCGGAAGTCCACGAGGAGTTTCATTTAATTTATGAAAGCCTCATACACCTGAATAAAGTCGACATTCAACGATATTATCACAAGTTTAATTTATCAATTATTAGTTCACAAATTTATACATTCTGTGATGCGTCTGAGAAATCAAATGGTTCAGTTGTATACTTACGAAACGACGATCAAATAAGCACTCAAATAATTTACTGTAAGGGTAAAGCAGCATCCATAAATCAGGTATGTCTACGTAGGTTAGAGTGGTGCAGCGTGGACAGCCTAGCAAAAATTATAAAATCAATCAAGACTGAATTGCTCACTGAAGTACCGAGTGAAGTTCATGCATGGAGTGATGCGACTAGAGTACCAAATTGGCTGTCTGATATTCCAAGACGATACTTCCAGACTGCCATAGCAACCGCACTTCTTATATTTTGGATATCATACCTACCAAACAATGGCATTATAGATTCGGAAAACAAAATATCGGTGACGTAATCACAAGAGCCATTTATACTGACCGTTTATATCAAGAAGCACTATGGTGGAAGGGCCCTATTTGGCTCAGACAAGAATCTTTCAAGAGGCCACATCATCAACTAAAAGTTAACAAATATAGTCCCAAAATCACTGAAGCACGTTCAAACGCACTATTATGTAGAAGCTTAACTTCACAACAGTCATCTATTGTTAAATTAATCACAGCTTGCTCATCTGTCATGATTCATGAAGCTGAAGTATTCCAAGGTATATGTCTTAAGATTCGGTGGAGTTTCGACGGGAAAAAGGTGCAGAGTACGAGGACCTCTACAAATCGAAGAATTAAATTATGCAGAAAGGGTGATTGTTCGCACGATTCTACATGAAGCATTTCGAGATGAATTATCAAGGCTTAGAAACAATATTCAATTGCAGTCTAATTCGAAGTTGAAAACGCTAAAGATTTTTATAGATACAGCAAGAGTTCGCCACACATTTCAATTATAATTCGCAACACCCGATCATACTACCATGCAGGCATCCTTTAAATTATTTAGTCATCTCAGAAATACACCATGGAACTTTAGACGGTGGCGTACCAATAGTATTAAATACGCTACGGGTAAAATTTTGGATGTGCGATGCCCGAAACATTATAAAACATTATATCAAAACAGGCGTTACATGTGCAATACATCGAATCATATTATCTAATAAGCCAAAAAAGGCAAACTTACCTACTGAGCGTGTAACACAAAATCGGTCATTCCAAAATGTTGGATTGGACTATGAAGAGCCGATACTAATCAAAAGAAGCAAACTACGCAAAGCGTCAGTGGCTGAAGCTTTCACTGCTGGGTTTGTGTGCCTTACAGTAAAGGCAGTTCAGTTAGAGATAGTTAGCAGCCTAGACACGGAGTCGTTGATTTCCGCGCTACGAAGATGTATTGCTAGACGGAGACTCTTATGTCTAATTTGTTTGATAACGCTTCGAATTTTGTAGCTGGAAACGATGAACTTAAATTATTTTTCAAACAAATAACTTTTAAACAAAATCTTAATGATGTTCTTAAATTTTATTCACAGAATAATATTCAGTTTCAATTCAATCTTTCAGTGGGCAAACTGAAAGTATGGCAAAATACCCAGAAACGAATACAAGGGTTCTGTAAAAGTTAGCTAACTCAACAGTCCAAGTGGCACAATGATGGACCAGCATTCAAAATATATGTAATCTAAATCCGAGAAGAATCATTGCAATATACCGCGATACGGACCGTATCACTCGAGTGGAAAATCAAAAACAACCATGGCGAATTCATAAGGCCCGTGGTAAAACTAGTCAAACTACCAGTCACGGATGAAGAAGATTGTTAAGCAAATTGTTCAAAATTTCCTTAACGTGCGGGAGTATGTTGGAAGCAAAACTTGGTGTCTTGTTTCAAAGACATATTGTGCATTGAATCTGGAAAAATAGCGTTTCATAAACATAAACCTAAAATAAAAGTCAGCTGGCATACATCATCCGCTATGGATTGGCCATCTCCTGTACACTAGTAAAACACCGCTGAAATAAATTAACTTGCATTATATAATTGTCATTTCATAGTAAACAATTTTTTATACTTAACTTTTAAGAAATTCCAAAATTCATAATTCCTAGTTGATTTGTATCTAGGAAACTGTTGTATAATTTGGTATATTTAATTGATCTGTAATCAAGATGAAAATTAATTAATTTGTTTAAGAAAATATGTATTGTAAATTTAAAATTACTTATCTTAGAATTTTCCGTGTTTAATGTTTATACAAAAATTTTATCTTGACATTACAAACGTCAGATGTAGTCGAATTCTTGTATTTATTTTGTGATACAATTTCGAAACTTGTGATCGATACGACATCTGCGTCGAATTCATTGTACTAAAAACTTAAAACATAACTTTCGAAATTGTACGTTCGGTTTTCTATATAAAAGACGGAAAATTTGTAGATATGTCTTTTGTTGTTCATTATTGTTTTGTAAAAGGTTCAAGCGATCGGATGTACCTGCCATCACTTATAAAAAGATGCCTTGTAATAATAAAATTAATTAAACCTTTGACTATATATTTTTAAATGGACTGCTAGTTGCTTACTTCATATGCGATCCAACATACAGTGGCGGTCAAGAGGCAAATCGTGGCGAATTCGCTAACTAAAAAGTTCGTTACCATTTAATTTATTAGGAATAATCGAAAAATCAACATTAAGATTAAATTTTATAAAAGAAAATATCATTAATATTTGAAATTATAAGCAGTTGCAAGCACTGAATATTAAAATAAACATTTATTTTTGTATTCACAGATGCAAAGAAACACCCTTAAGCCGCGTCCACACGGGGTGTGAAATGTACACTTATGCGTGCGTATTCGCTTATTTAGCGAATGTAGGCGGTTATGCGGGATGTGTACATTTATCACATTTCGGTATACACGATTCGTTAAATGTTCATTGATCACATGTAGGCGAATGTTAATGAACATTTCTACTCTGGTATATATTTTTAGTACCTTGATCATACAATTTTTAATGAAAATATCACATTCCTCATGTGAAAACCATCCACACGACGTTTACATTCGCTAAATGCGCGCATAAGTGTACATTTATTACATTTCGGTATACACGATTCGTTAAATGTTCATTGATCACATGTAGGCGAATGTCAATGAACATTTCTACTCTGGTATATATTTTTAGTACCTTGATCATACAATTTTTAATGAAAATATCACATTCCTCATGTGAAAACCATCCACACGACGTTTACATTCCCTAAATGCGCGCATAAGTATACATTTCACACCCCGTGTGGACGCGGCTTTATCTGTCAATGGCAAACTGATATCACAACCAACCACGACACACTTTCTCCCCATTTTCAGTAAAAATAAAAGAAACCGAGGAAAAATTTTGTGCAAAAATCACAATTAAAATATCTCAAATCAAATTTAATTGAATTTAAAACTATAAAACGGTGACAAAATAGAAAACACACGAAAAGGAGCCAAAAATTAAATAAAAATTTATTGATGTTGACAACTTTGACAAATCTTTAGTTTTCGTTTTAGCCGCAACTTGCCTCTTGACCGCTAGTTGTATGTTGGCATCATCATTTATTTGAAAATTATATTGAACTGTCATTGTATTAGCGGTCCATTCTAATTCTATTGTCTAAGGCTATAGCCCACAAATTCAGAGCCAGAAAATTCGAAATTCTGCAAATGTGCTCCGATTTCGATGATTGATACCTCTATCAATAGGCGTTGAGACCTGTAATTGTCATGCAAACGGCCATTTGGATCGGTCGAATATTTCTACACGTTTCGTGAAAAATTTAATTTTTTTGAAAATCAACTGAGCTATAGCCCACAAAATCAGAGCTAGAAAATTCGAAAATCTGCAAATGTGCTCCGATTTCGATGATTGATACGTCTATCAATAGGCGTTGAGACCTGTAATTGTCATGCAAACGGCCATTTGGATCGGTCGAATATTTCAAGACGTTTCGTGAAAAATTTAATTTTTTTGAAAATCAACTGAGCTATAGCCCACAAATTCAGAGCCAGAAAATTCGAAATTCTGCAAATGTGCTCCGATTTCGATGATTGATACCTCTATCAATAGGCGTTGAGACCTGTAATTGTCATGCAAACGGCCATTTGGATCGGTCGAATACTTCTACACGTTTCGTGAAAAATTTAATTTTTTTGAAAATCAACTGAGCTATAGCCCACAAAATCAGAGCTAGAAAATTCGAAAATCTGCAAATGTGCTCCGATTTCGATGATTGATACGTCTATCAATAGGCGTTGAGACCTGTAATTGTCATGCAAACGGCCATTTGGATCGGTCGAATATTTCAAGACGTTTCGTGGAAAATTTAATTTTTTTGAAAATCAACTGAGCTATAGCCCACAAATTCATAGCCAGAAAATTCGAAAATCTGCAAATGTGCTCCGATTTCGATGATTGATACCTCTATCAATAGGCGTTGAGACCTGTAATTGTCATACAAACGGCCATTTGGATCGGTCGAATATTTCAAGACGTTTCGTGAAAAATTTAATTTTTTTGAAAATCAACTGATCTATAGCCCACAAATTCACAGCCAGAAAATTCGAAAATCTGCAAATGTGCCCCGATTTCGATGATTGATACCTCTATCAATAGGCGTTGAGACCTGTAATTGTCATGCAAACGGCCATTTGGATCGGTCGAATATTTCTACACGTTTAGTGGAAAATTTAATTTTTTTGAAAATCAACTGAGCTATAGCCCACAAATTCAGAGCCAGAAAATTCGAAAATCTGCAAATGTGCTCCGATTTCGATGATTGATACCTCTATCAATAGGCGTTGAGACCTGTAATTGTCATGCAAACGGCCATTTGGATCGGTCGAATATTTCTACACGTTTCGTGAAAAATTTAATTTTTTTGAAAATCAACTGAGCTATAGCCCACAAATTCAGAGCCAGAAAATTCGAAAATCTGCAAATGTGCTCCGATTTCGATGATTGATACCTCTATCAATAGGCGTTGAGACCTGTAATTGTCATGCAAACGGCCATTTGGATCGGTCGAATATTTCTACACGTTTAGTGGAAAATTTAATTTTTTTGAAAATCAACTGAGCTATAGCCCACAAATTCAGAGCCAGAAAATTCGAAAATCTGCAAATGTGCTCCGATTTCGATGATTGATACGTCTATCAATAGGCGTTGAGACCTGTAATTGTCATGCAAACGGCCATTTGGATCGGTCGAATATTTCAAGACGTTTCGTGAAAAATTTAATTTTTTTGAAAATCAACTGAGCTATAGCCCACAAATTCAGAGCCAGAAAATTCGAAAATCTGCAAATGTGCTCCGATTTCGATGATTGATACCTCTATCAATAGGCGTTGAGACCTGTAATTGTCATACAAACGGCCATTTGGATCGGTCGAATATTTCAAGACGTTTCGTGGAAAATTTAATTTTTTTGAAAATCAACTGAGCTATAGCCCACAAATTCAGAGCCAGAAAATTCGAAAATCTGCAAATGTGCTCCGATTTCGATGATTGATACCTCTATCAATAGGCGTTGAGACCTGTAATTGTCATGCAAACGGCCATTTGGATCGGTCGAATATTTCTACACGTTTAGTGGAAAATTTAATTTTTTTGAAAATCAACTGAGCTATAGCCCACAAATTCAGAGCCAGAAAATTCGAAAATCTGCAAATGTGCTCCGATTTCGATGATTGATACCTCTATCAATAGGCGTTGAGACCTGTAATTGTCATGCAAACGGCCATTTGGATCGGTCGAATATTTCTACACGTTTCGTGAAAAATTTAATTTTTTTGAAAATCAACTGAGCTATAGCCCACAAATTCAGAGCCAGAAAATTCGAAAATCTGCAAATGTGCTCCGATTTCGAAGATTGATACCTCTATCAATAGGCGTTGAGACCTGTAATTGTCATACAAACGGCCATTTGGATCGGTCGAATATTTCAAGACGTTTCGTGGAAAATGCCCACAAATTCAGAGCCAGAAAAATCGAAAATCTGCAAATGTGCTCCGATTTCGATGATTGATACCTCTATCAATAGGCGTTGAGACCTGTAATTGTCATACAAACGGCCATTTGGATCGGTCGAATATTTCTACAGGTTTCGTGAAAAATTTAATTGTTTTGAAAATCAACTGAGCTATAGCCCACAAATTCAGAGCCAGAAAATTCGAAAATCTGCAAATGTGCTCCGATTTCGATGATTGATACCTCTATCAATAGGCGTTGAGACCTGTAATTGTCATACAAACGGCCATTTGGATCGGTCGAATATTTCAAGACGTTTCGTGGAAAATTTAATTTTTTTGAAAATCAACTGAGCTATAGCCCACAAATTCAGAGCCAGAAAATTCGAAAATCTGCAAATGTGCTCCGATTTCGATGATTGATACGTCTATCAATAGGCGTTGAGACCTGTAATTGTCATGCAAACGGCCATTTGGATCGGTCGAATATTTCAAGACGTTTCGTGAAAAATTTAATTTTTTTGAAAATCAACTGAGCTATAGCCCACAAATTCAGAGCCAGAAAATTCGAAAATCTGCAAATGTGCTCCGATTTCGATGATTGATACCTCTATCAATAGGCGTTGAGACCTGTAATTGTCATACAAACGGCCATTTGGATCGGTCGAATATTTCAAGACGTTTCGTGGAAAATTTAATTTTTTTGAAAATCAACTGAGCTATAGCCCACAAATTCAGAGCCAGAAAATTCGAAAATCTGCAAATGTGCTCCGATTTCGATGATTGATACCTCTATCAATAGGCGTTGAGACCTGTAATTGTCATGCAAACGGCCATTTGGATCGGTCGAATATTTCTACACGTTTAGTGGAAAATTTAATTTTTTTGAAAATCAACTGAGCTATAGCCCACAAATTCAGAGCCAGAAAATTCGAAAATCTGCAAATGTGCTCCGATTTCGATGATTGATACCTCTATCAATAGGCGTTGAGACCTGTAATTGTCATGCAAACGGCCATTTGGATCGGTCGAATATTTCTACACGTTTCGTGAAAAATTTAATTTTTTTGAAAATCAACTGAGCTATAGCCCACAAATTCAGAGCCAGAAAATTCGAAAATCTGCAAATGTGCTCCGATTTCGAAGATTGATACCTCTATCAATAGGCGTTGAGACCTGTAATTGTCATACAAACGGCCATTTGGATCGGTCGAATATTTCAAGACGTTTCGTGGAAAATTTAATTTTTTTGAAAATCAACTGAGCTATAGCCCACAAATTCAGAGCCAGAAAAATCGAAAATCTGCAAATGTGCTCCGATTTCGATGATTGATACCTCTATCAATAGGCGTTGAGACCTGTAATTGTCATACAAACGGCCATTTGGATCGGTCGAATATTTCTACAGGTTTCGTGAAAAATTTAATTGTTTTGAAAATCAACTGAGCTATAGCCCACAAATTCAGAGCCAGAAAATTCGAAAATCTGCAAATGTGCTCCGATTTCGATGATTGATACCTCTATCAATAGGCGTTGAGACCTGTAATTGTCATACAAACGGCCATTTGGATCGGTCGAATATTTCAAGACGTTTCGTGGAAAATTTAATTTTTTTGAAAATCAACTGAGCTATAGCCCACAAATTCAGAGCCAGAAAATTCGAAAATCTGCAAATGTGCTCCGATTTCGATGATTGATACGTCTATCAATAGGCGTTGAGACCTGTAATTGTCATGCAAACGGCCATTTGGATCGGTCGAATATTTCTACACGTTTCGTGAAAAATTTAATTTTTTTGAAAATCAACTGAGCTATAGCCCACAAAATCAGAGCTAGAAAATTCGAAAATCTGCAAATGTGCTCCGATTTCGATGATTGATACGTCTATCAATAGGCGTTGAGACCTGTAATTGTCATGCAAACGGCCATTTGGATCGGTCGAATATTTCTACACGTTTCGTGAAAAATTTAATTTTTTTGAAAATCAACTGAGCTATAGCCCACAAATTCAGAGCCAGAAAATTCGAAAATCTGCAAATGTGCTCCGATTTCGATGATTGATACCTCTATCAATAGGCGTTGAGACCTGTAATTGTCATACAAACGGCCATTTGGATCGGTCGAATATTTCAAGACGTTTCGTGGAAAATTTAATTTTTTTGAAAATCAACTGAGCTATAGCCCACAAATTCAGAGCCAGAAAATTCGAAAATCTGCAAATGTGCTCCGATTTCGATGATTGATACGTCTATCAATAGGCGTTGAGACCTGTAATTGTCATGCAAACGGCCATTTGGATCGGTCGAATATTTCTACACGTTTCGTGAAAAATTTAATTTTTTTGAAAATCAACTGAGCTATAGCCCACAAAATCAGAATTAGAAAATTCGAAAATCTGCAAATGTGCTCCGATTTCGATGATTGATACGTCTATCAATAGGCGTTGAGACCTGTAATTGTCATGCAAACGGCCATTTGGATCGGTCGAATATTTCTACACGTTTCGTGAAAAATTTAATTTTTTTGAAAATCAACTGAGCTATAGCTCACAAATTCAGAGCCAGAAAATTCGAAAATCTGCAAATGTGCTCCGATTTCGATGATTGATACCTCTATCAATAGGCGTTGAGACCTGTAATTGTCATACAAACGGCCATTTGGATCGGTCGAATATTTCAAGACGTTTCGTGGAAAATTTAATTTTTTTGAAAATCAACTGAGCTATAGCCCACAAATTCAGAGCCAGAAAATTCGAAAATCTGCAAATGTGCTCCGATTTCGATGATTGATACGTCTATCAATAGGCGTTGAGACCTGTAATTGTCATGCAAACGGCCATTTGGATCGGTCGAATATTTCTACACGTTTCGTGAAAAATTTAATTTTTTTGAAAATCAACTGAGCTATAGCCCACAAAATCAGAGCCAGAAAATTCGAAAATCTGCAAATGTGCTCCGATTTCGATGATTGATACGTCTATCAATAGGCGTTGAGACCTGTAATTGTCATGCAAACGGCCATTTGGATCGGTCGAATATTTCTACACGTTTCGTGAAAAATTTAATTTTTTTGAAAATCAACTGAGCTATAGCCCACAAATTCAGAGCCAGAAAATTCGAAATTCTGCAAATGTGCTCCGATTTCGATGATTGATACCTCTATCAATAGGCGTTGAGACCTGTAATTGTCATGCAAACGGCCATTTGGATCGGTCGAATACTTCTACACGTTTCGTGAAAAATTTAATTTTTTTGAAAATCAACTGAGCTATAGCCCACAAAATCAGAGCTAGAAAATTCGAAAATCTGCAAATGTGTTCCGATTTCGATGATTGATACGTCTATCAATAGGCGTTGAGACCTGTAATTGTCATGCAAACGGCCATTTGGATCGGTCGAATATTTCTACACGTTTCGTGAAAAATTTAATTTTTTTGAAAATCAACTGAGCTATAGCCCACAAATTCAGAGCCAGAAAATTCGAAATTCTGCAAATGTGCTCCGATTTCGATGATTGATACCTCTATCAATAGGCGTTGAGACCTGTAATTGTCATGCAAACGGCCATTTGGATCGGTCGAATACTTCTACACGTTTCGTGAAAAATTTAATTTTTTTGAAAATCAACTGAGCTATAGCCCACAAAATCAGAGCTAGAAAATTCGAAAATCTGCAAATGTGCTCCGATTTCGATGATTGATACGTCTATCAATAGGCGTTGAGACCTGTAATTGTCATGCAAACGGCCATTTGGATCGGTCGAATATTTCAAGACGTTTCGTGGAAAATTTAATTTTTTTGAAAATCAACTGAGCTATAGCCCACAAATTCATAGCCAGAAAATTCGAAAATCTGCAAATGTGCTCCGATTTCGATGATTGATACCTCTATCAATAGGCGTTGAGACCTGTAATTGTCATACAAACGGCCATTTGGATCGGTCGAATATTTCAAGACGTTTCGTGAAAAATTTAATTTTTTTGAAAATCAACTGATCTATAGCCCACAAATTCACAGCCAGAAAATTCGAAAATCTGCAAATGTGCCCCGATTTCGATGATTGATACCTCTATCAATAGGCGTTGAGACCTGTAATTGTCATGCAAACGGCCATTTGGATCGGTCGAATATTTCTACACGTTTAGTGGAAAATTTAATTTTTTTGAAAATCAACTGAGCTATAGCCCACAAATTCAGAGCCAGAAAATTCGAAAATCTGCAAATGTGCTCCGATTTCGATGATTGATACCTCTATCAATAGGCGTTGAGACCTGTAATTGTCATGCAAACGGCCATTTGGATCGGTCGAATATTTCTACACGTTTCGTGAAAAATTTAATTTTTTTGAAAATCAACTGAGCTATAGCCCACAAAATCAGAGCTAGAAAATTCGAAAATCTGCAAATGTGCTCCGATTTCGATGATTGATACGTCTATCAATAGGCGTTGAGACCTGTAATTGTCATGCAAACGGCCATTTGGATCGGTCGAATATTTCAAGACGTTTCGTGGAAAATTTAATTTTTTTGAAAATCAACTGAGCTATAGCCCACAAATTCAGAGCCAGAAAATTCGAAAATCTGCAAATGTGCTCCGATTTCGATGATTGATACCTCTATCAATAGGCGTTGAGACCTGTAATTGTCATGCAAACGGCCATTTGGATCGGTCGAATATTTCTACACGTTTAGTGGAAAATTTAATTTTTTTGAAAATCAACTGAGCTATAGCCCACAAATTCAGAGCCAGAAAATTCGAAAATCTGCAAATGTGCTCCGATTTCGATGATTGATACCTCTATCAATAGGCGTTGAGACCTGTAATTGTCATGCAAACGGCCATTTGGATCGGTCGAATATTTCTACACGTTTCGTGAAAAATTTAATTTTTTTGAAAATCAACTGAGCTATAGCCCACAAATTCAGAGCCAGAAAATTCGAAAATCTGCAAATGTGCTCCGATTTCGAAGATTGATACCTCTATCAATAGGCGTTGAGACCTGTAATTGTCATACAAACGGCCATTTGGATCGGTCGAATATTTCAAGACGTTTCGTGGAAAATTTAATTTTTTTGAAAATCAACTGAGCTATAGCCCACAAATTCAGAGCCAGAAAAATCGAAAATCTGCAAATGTGCTCCGATTTCGATGATTGATACCTCTATCAATAGGCGTTGAGACCTGTAATTGTCATACAAACGGCCATTTGGATCGGTCGAATATTTCTACAGGTTTCGTGAAAAATTTAATTGTTTTGAAAATCAACTGAGCTATAGCCCACAAATTCAGAGCCAGAAAATTCGAAAATCTGCAAATGTGCTCCGATTTCGATGATTGATACCTCTATCAATAGGCGTTGAGACCTGTAATTGTCATACAAACGGCCATTTGGATCGGTCGAATATTTCAAGACGTTTCGTGGAAAATTTAATTTTTTTGAAAATCAACTGAGCTATAGCCCACAAATTCAGAGCCAGAAAATTCGAAAATCTGCAAATGTGCTCCGATTTCGATGATTGATACGTCTATCAATAGGCGTTGAGACCTGTAATTGTCATGCAAACGGCCATTTGGATCGGTCGAATATTTCAAGACGTTTCGTGAAAAATTTAATTTTTTTGAAAATCAACTGAGCTATAGCCCACAAATTCAGAGCCAGAAAATTCGAAAATCTGCAAATGTGCTCCGATTTCGATGATTGATACCTCTATCAATAGGCGTTGAGACCTGTAATTGTCATACAAACGGCCATTTGGATCGGTCGAATATTTCAAGACGTTTCGTGGAAAATTTAATTTTTTTGAAAATCAACTGAGCTATAGCCCACAAATTCAGAGCCAGAAAATTCGAAAATCTGCAAATGTGCTCCGATTTCGATGATTGATACCTCTATCAATAGGCGTTGAGACCTGTAATTGTCATGCAAACGGCCATTTGGATCGGTCGAATATTTCTACACGTTTAGTGGAAAATTTAATTTTTTTGAAAATCAACTGAGCTATAGCCCACAAATTCAGAGCCAGAAAATTCGAAAATCTGCAAATGTGCTCCGATTTCGATGATTGATACCTCTATCAATAGGCGTTGAGACCTGTAATTGTCATGCAAACGGCCATTTGGATCGGTCGAATATTTCTACACGTTTCGTGAAAAATTTAATTTTTTTGAAAATCAACTGAGCTATAGCCCACAAATTCAGAGCCAGAAAATTCGAAAATCTGCAAATGTGCTCCGATTTCGAAGATTGATACCTCTATCAATAGGCGTTGAGACCTGTAATTGTCATACAAACGGCCATTTGGATCGGTCGAATATTTCAAGACGTTTCGTGGAAAATTTAATTTTTTTGAAAATCAACTGAGCTATAGCCCACAAATTCAGAGCCAGAAAAATCGAAAATCTGCAAATGTGCTCCGATTTCGATGATTGATACCTCTATCAATAGGCGTTGAGACCTGTAATTGTCATACAAACGGCCATTTGGATCGGTCGAATATTTCTACAGGTTTCGTGAAAAATTTAATTGTTTTGAAAATCAACTGAGCTATAGCCCACAAATTCAGAGCCAGAAAATTCGAAAATCTGCAAATGTGCTCCGATTTCGATGATTGATACCTCTATCAATAGGCGTTGAGACCTGTAATTGTCATACAAACGGCCATTTGGATCGGTCGAATATTTCAAGACGTTTCGTGGAAAATTTAATTTTTTTGAAAATCAACTGAGCTATAGCCCACAAATTCAGAGCCAGAAAATTCGAAAATCTGCAAATGTGCTCCGATTTCGATGATTGATACGTCTATCAATAGGCGTTGAGACCTGTAATTGTCATGCAAACGGCCATTTGGATCGGTCGAATATTTCTACACGTTTCGTGAAAAATTTAATTTTTTTGAAAATCAACTGAGCTATAGCCCACAAAATCAGAGCTAGAAAATTCGAAAATCTGCAAATGTGCTCCGATTTCGATGATTGATACGTCTATCAATAGGCGTTGAGACCTGTAATTGTCATGCAAACGGCCATTTGGATCGGTCGAATATTTCTACACGTTTCGTGAAAAATTTAATTTTTTTGAAAATCAACTGAGCTATAGCCCACAAATTCAGAGCCAGAAAATTCGAAAATCTGCAAATGTGCTCCGATTTCGATGATTGATACCTCTATCAATAGGCGTTGAGACCTGTAATTGTCATACAAACGGCCATTTGGATCGGTCGAATATTTCAAGACGTTTCGTGGAAAATTAAATTTTTTTGAAAATCAACTGAGCTATAGCCCACAAATTCAGAGCCAGAAAATTCGAAAATCTGCAAATGTGCTCCGATTTCGATGATTGATACGTCTATCAATAGGCGTTGAGACCTGTAATTGTCATGCAAACGGCCATTTGGATCGGTCGAATATTTCTACACGTTTCGTGAAAAATTTAATTTTTTTGAAAATCAACTGAGCTATAGCCCACAAAATCAGAGCTAGAAAATTCGAAAATCTGCAAATGTGCTCCGATTTCGATGATTGATACGTCTATCAATAGGCGTTGAGACCTGTAATTGTCATGCAAACGGCCATTTGGATCGGTCGAATATTTCTACACGTTTCGTGAAAAATTTAATTTTTTTGAAAATCAACTGAGCTATAGCTCACAAATTCAGAGCCAGAAAATTCGAAAATCTGCAAATGTGCTCCGATTTCGATGATTGATACCTCTATCAATAGGCGTTGAGACCTGTAATTGTCATACAAACGGCCATTTGGATCGGTCGAATATTTCAAGACGTTTCGTGGAAAATTTAATTTTTTTGAAAATCAACTGAGCTATAGCCCACAAATTCAGAGCCAGAAAATTCGAAAATCTGCAAATGTGCTCCGATTTCGATGATTGATACGTCTATCAATAGGCGTTGAGACCTGTAATTGTCATGCAAACGGCCATTTGGATCGGTCGAATATTTCTACACGTTTCGTGAAAAATTTAATTTTTTTGAAAATCAACTGAGCTATAGCCCACAAAATCAGAGCCAGAAAATTCGAAAATCTGCAAATGTGCTCCGATTTCGATGATTGATACGTCTATCAATAGGCGTTGAGACCTGTAATTGTCATGCAAACGGCCATTTGGATCGGTCGAATATTTCTACACGTTTCGTGAAAAATTTAATTTTTTTGAAAATCAACTGAGCTATAGCCCACAAATTCAGAGCCAGAAAATTCGAAAATCTGCAAATGTGCTCCGATTTCGATGATTGATACCTCTATCAATAGGCGTTGAGACCTGTAATTGTCATACAAACGGCCATTTGGATCGGTCGAATATTTCAAGACGTTTCGTGAAAAATTTAATTTTTTTGAAAATCAACTGATCTATAGCCCACAAATTCACAGCCAGAAAATTCGAAAATCTGCAAATGTGCTCCGATTTCGATGATTGATACCTCTATCAATAGGCGTTGAGACCTGTAATTGTCATGCAAACGGCCATTTGGATCGGTCGAATATTTCTACACGTTTAGTGGAAAATTTAATTTTTTTGAAAATCAACTGAGCTATAGCCCACAAATTCAGAGCCAGAAAATTCGAAAATCTGCAAATGTGCTCCGATTTCGATGATTGATACCTCTATCAATAGGCGTTGAGACCTGTAATTGTCATGGAAACGGCCATTTGGATCGGTCGAATATTTCTACACGTTAATTGGAAAATTTAATTTTTTTGAAAATCAACTGAGCTATAGCCCACAAATTCAGAGCCAGAAAATTCGAAAATCTGCAAATGTGCTCCGATTTCGATGATTGATACCTCTATCAATAGGCGTTGAGACCTGTAATTGTCATGCAAACGGCCATTTGGATCGGTCGAATATTTCTTCACGTTTAGTGGAAAATTAAATTTTTTTGAAAATCAACTGAGCTATAGCCCACAAATTCAGAGCCAGAAAATTCGAAAATCTGCAAATGTGCTCCGATTTCGATGATTGATACGTATATCAATAGGCGTTGAGACCTGTAATTGTCATGCAAACGGCCATTTGGATCGGTCGAATATTTCTACACGTTTCGTGAAAAATTTAATTTTTTTGAAAATCAACTGAGCTATAGCCCACAAAATCAGAGCTAGAAAATTCGAAAATCTGCAAATGTGCTCCGATTTCGATGATTGATACGTCTATCAATAGGCGTTGAGACCTGTAATTGTCATGCAAACGGCCATTTGGATCGGTCGAATATTTCTACACGTTTCGTGAAAAATTTAATTTTTTTGAAAATCAACTGAGCTATAGCCCACAAATTCAGAGCCAGAAAATTCGAAAATCTGCAAATGTGCTCCGATTTCGATTATTGATACCTCTATCAATAGGCGTTGAGACCTGTAATTGTCATACAAACGGCCATTTGGATCGGTCGAATATTTCAAGACGTTTCGTGAAAAATTTAATTTTTTTGAAAATCAACTGATCTATAGCCCACAAATTCACAGCCAGAAAATTCGA
Organism: Tipula helvola; assembly: GCA_963556165.1. NCBI lineage: Eukaryota > Metazoa > Arthropoda > Insecta > Diptera > Tipulidae > Tipula > Tipula helvola. Next base: position 81,885,048 of record OY744482.1, on the reverse strand, counting down.
AAATCTGCAAATGTGCTCCGATTTCGATGATTGATACCTCTATCAATAGGCGTTGAGACCTGTAATTGTCATGCAAACGGCCATTTGGATCGGTCGAATATTTCTACACGTTTCGTGAAAAATTTAATTTTTTTGAAAATCAACTGAGCTATAGCCCACAAATTCAGAGCCAGAAAATTCGAAAATCTGCAAATGTGCTCCGATTTCGATGATTGATACCTCTATCAATAGGCGTTGAGACCTGTAATTGTCATGCAAACGGCCATTTGGATCGGTCGAATATTTCTACACGTTTCGTGAAAAATTTAATTTTTTTGAAAATCAACTGAGCTATAGCCCACAAAATCAGAGCTAGAAAATTCGAAAATCTGCAAATGTGCTCCGATTTCGATGATTGATACGTCTATCAATAGGCGTTGAGACCTGTAATTGTCATGCAAACGGCCATTTGGATCGGTCGAATATTTCTACACATTTCGTGAAAAATTTAATTTTTTTGAAAATCAACTGAGCTATAGCCCACAAATTCAGAGCCAGAAAATTCGAAAATCTGCAAATGTGCTCCGATTTCGATGATTGATACCTCTATCAATAGGCGTTGAGACCTGTAATTGTCATACAAGCGGCCATTTGGATCGGTCGAATATTTCAAGACGTTTCGTGGAAAATTTAATTTTTTTGAAAATCAACTGAGCTATAGCCCACAAATTCAGAGCCAGAAAATTCGAAAATCTGCAAATGTGCTCCGATTTCGATGATTGATACCTCTATCAATAGGCGTTGAGACCTGTAATTGTCATGCAAACGGCCATTTGGATCGGTCGAATATTTCTACACGTTTCGTGAAAAATTTAATTTTTTTGAAAATCAACTGAGCTATAGCCCACAAAATCAGAGCTAGAAAATTCGAAAATCTGCAAATGTGCTCCGATTTCGATGATTGATACGTCTATCAATAGGCGTTGAGACCTGTAATTGTCATGCAAACGGCCATTTGGATCGGTCGAATATTTCTACACGTTTCGTGAAAAATTTAATTTTTTTGAAAATCAACTGAGCTATAGCCCACAAATTCAGAGCCAGAAAATTCGAAAATCTGCAAATGTGCTCCGATTTCGATGATTGATACCTCTATCAATAGGCGTTGAGACCTGTAATTGTCATACAAACGGCCATTTGGATCGGTCGAATATTTCAAGACGTTTCGTGGAAAATTTAATTTTTTTGAAAATCAACTGAGCTATAGCCCACAAATTCAGAGCCAGAAAATTCGAAAATCTGCAAATGTGCTCCGATTTCGATGATTGATACGTCTATCAATAGGCGTTGAGACCTGTAATTGTCATGCAAACGGCCATTTGGATCGGTCGAATATTTCTACACGTTTCGTGAAAAATTTAATTTTTTTGAAAATCAACTGAGCTATAGCCCACAAAATCAGAGCTAGAAAATTCGAAAATCTGCAAATGTGCTCCGATTTCGATGATTGATACGTCTATCAATAGGTGTTGAGACCTGTAATTGTCATGCAAACGGCCATTTGGATCGGTCGAATATTTCTACACGTTTCGTGAAAAATTTAATTTTTTTGAAAATCAACTGAGCTATAGCCCACAAATTCAGAGCCAGAAAATTCGAAAATCTGCAAATGTGCTCCGATTTCGATGATTGATACCTCTATCAATAGGCGTTGAGACCTGTAATTGTCATACAAACGGCCATTTGGATCGGTCGAATATTTCTTCACGTTTCGTGAAAAATTTAATTTTTTTGAAAATCAACTGAGCTATAGCCCACAAATTCAGAGCCAGAAAATTCGAAAATCTGCAAATGTGCTCCGATTTCGATGATTGATACGTCTATCAATAGGCGTTGAGACCTGTAATTGTCATGCAAACGGCCATTTGGATCGGTCGAATATTTCTACACGTTTCGTGAAAAATTTAATTTTTTTGAAAATCAACTGAGCTATAGCCCACAAATTCAGAGCCAGAAAATTCGAAAATCTGCAAATGTGCTCCGATTTCGATGATTGATACCTCTATCAATAGGCGTTGAGACCTGTAATTGTCATACAAACGGCCATTTGGATCGGTCGAATATTTCAAGACGTTTCGTGGAAAATTTAATTTTTTTGAAAATCAACTGAGCTATAGCCCACAAATTCAAAGCCAGAAAATTCGAAAATCTGCAAATGTGCTCCGATTTCGATGATTGATACGTCTATCAATAGGCGTTGAGACCTGTAATTGTCATACAAACGGCCATTTGGATCGGTCGAATATTTCTACACGTTTCGTGAAAAATTTAATTTTTTTGAAAATCAACTGAGCTATAGCCCACAAATTCAGAGCCAGAAAATTCGAAAATCTGCAAATGTGCTCCGATTTCGATGATTGATACCTCTATCAATAGGCGTTGAGACCTGTAATTGTCATGCAAACGGCCATTTGGATCGGTCGAATATTTCTACACGTTTCGTGAAAAATTTAATTTTTTTGAAAATCAACTGAGCTATAGCCCACAAAATCAGAGCTAGAAAATTCGAAAATCTGCAAATGTGCTCCGATTTCGATGATTGATACCTCTATCAATAGGCGTTGAGACCTGTAATTGTCATGCAAACGGCCATTTGGATCGGTCGAATATTTCTACACGTTTCGTGAAAAATTTAATTTTTTTGAAAATCAACTGAGCTATAGCCCACAAATTCAGAGCCAGAAAATTCGAAAATCTGCAAATGTGCTCCGATTTCGATGATTGATACCTCTATCAATAGGCGTTGAGACCTGTAATTGTCATACAAACGGCCATTTGGATCGGTCGAATATTTCAAGACGTTTCGTGGAAAATTTAATTTTTTTGAAAATCAACTGAGCTATAGCCCACAAATTCAAAGCCAGAAAATTCGAAAATCTGCAAATGTGCTCCGATTTCGATGATTGATACGTCTATCAATAGGCGTTGAGACCTGTAATTGTCATACAAACGGCCATTTGGATCGGTCGAATATTTCTACACGTTTCGTGAAAAATTTAATTTTTTTGAAAATCAACTGAGCTATAGCCCACAAATTCAGAGCCAGAAAATTCGAAAATCTGCAAATGTGCTCCGATTTCGATGATTGATACCTCTATCAATAGGCGTTGAGACCTGTAATTGTCATGCAAACGGCCATTTGGATCGGTCGAATATTTCTACACGTTTCGTGAAAAATTTAATTTTTTTGAAAATCAACTGAGCTATAGCCCACAAAATCAGAGCTAGAAAATTCGAAAATCTGCAAATGTGCTCCGATTTCGATGATTGATACGTCTATCAATAGGTGTTGAGACCTGTAATTGTCATGCAAACGGCCATTTGGATCGGTCGAATATTTCTACACGTTTCGTGAAAAATTTAATTTTTTTGAAAATCAACTGAGCTATAGCCCACAAATTCAGAGCCAGAAAATTCGAAAATCTGCAAATGTGCTCCGATTTCGATGATTGATACCTCTATCAATAGGCGTTGAGACCTGTAATTGTCATACAAACGGCCATTTGGATCGGTCGAATATTTCTTCACGTTTCGTGAAAAATTTAATTTTTTTGAAAATCAACTGAGCTATAGCCCACAAATTCAGAGCCAGAAAATTCGAAAATCTGCAAATGTGCTCCGATTTCGATGATTGATACGTCTATCAATAGGCGTTGAGACCTGTAATTGTCATGCAAACGGCCATTTGGATCGGTCGAATATTTCTACACGTTTCGTGAAAAATTTAATTTTTTTGAAAATCAACTGAGCTATAGCCCACAAATTCAGAGCCAGAAAATTCGAAAATCTGCAAATGTGCTCCGATTTCGATGATTGATACCTCTATCAATAGGCGTTGAGACCTGTAATTGTCATACAAACGGCCATTTGGATCGGTCGAATATTTCAAGACGTTTCGTGGAAAATTTAATTTTTTTGAAAATCAACTGAGCTATAGCCCACAAATTCAAAGCCAGAAAATTCGAAAATCTGCAAATGTGCTCCGATTTCGATGATTGATACGTCTATCAATAGGCGTTGAGACCTGTAATTGTCATACAAACGGCCATTTGGATCGGTCGAATATTTCTACACGTTTCGTGAAAAATTTAATTTTTTTGAAAATCAACTGAGCTATAGCCCACAAATTCAGAGCCAGAAAATTCGAAAATCTGCAAATGTGCTCCGATTTCGATGATTGATACCTCTATCAATAGGCGTTGAGACCTGTAATTGTCATGCAAACGGCCATTTGGATCGGTCGAATATTTCTACACGTTTCGTGAAAAATTTAATTTTTTTGAAAATCAACTGAGCTATAGCCCACAAAATCAGAGCTAGAAAATTCGAAAATCTGCAAATGTGCTCCGATTTCGATGATTGATACCTCTATCAATAGGCGTTGAGACCTGTAATTGTCATGCAAACGGCCATTTGGATCGGTCGAATATTTCTACACGTTTCGTGAAAAATTTAATTTTTTTGAAAATCAACTGAGCTATAGCCCACAAATTCAGAGCCAGAAAATTCGAAAATCTGCAAATGTGCTCCGATTTCGATGATTGATACCTCTATCAATAGGCGTTGAGACCTGTAATTGTCATACAAACGGCCATTTGGATCGGTCGAATATTTCAAGACGTTTCGTGGAAAATTTAATTTTTTTGAAAATCAACTGAGCTATAGCCCACAAATTCAAAGCCAGAAAATTCGAAAATCTGCAAATGTGCTCCGATTTCGATGATTGATACGTCTATCAATAGGCGTTGAGACCTGTAATTGTCATACAAACGGCCATTTGGATCGGTCGAATATTTCTACACGTTTCGTGAAAAATTTAATTTTTTTGAAAATCAACTGAGCTATAGCCCACAAATTCAGAGCCAGAAAATTCGAAAATCTGCAAATGTGCTCCGATTTCGATGATTGATACCTCTATCAATAGGCGTTGAGACCTGTAATTGTCATGCAAACGGCCATTTGGATCGGTCGAATATTTCTACACGTTTCGTGAAAAATTTAATTTTTTTGAAAATCAACTGAGCTATAGCCCACAAAATCAGAGCTAGAAAATTCGAAAATCTGCAAATGTGCTCCGATTTCGATGATTGATACCTCTATCAATAGGCGTTGAGACCTGTAATTGTCATGCAAACGGCCATTTGGATCGGTCGAATATTTCTACACGTTTCGTGAAAAATTTAATTTTTTTGAAAATCAACTGAGCTATAGCCCACAAATTCAGAGCCAGAAAATTCGAAAATCTGCAAATGTGCTCCGATTTCGATGATTGATACCTCTATCAATAGGCGTTGAGACCTGTAATTGTCATACAAACGGCCATTTGGATCGGTCGAATATTTCAAGACGTTTCGTGGAAAATTTAATTTTTTTGAAAATCAACTGAGCTATAGCCCACAAATTCAAAGCCAGAAAATTCGAAAATCTGCAAATGTGCTCCGATTTCGATGATTGATACGTCTATCAATAGGCGTTGAGACCTGTAATTGTCATACAAACGGCCATTTGGATCGGTCGAATATTTCTACACGTTTCGTGAAAAATTTAATTTTTTTGAAAATCAACTGAGCTATAGCCCACAAATTCAGAGCCAGAAAATTCGAAAATCTGCAAATGTGCTCCGATTTCGATGATTGATACCTCTATCAATAGGCGTTGAGACCTGTAATTGTCATGCAAACGGCCATTTGGATCGGTCGAATATTTCTACACGTTTCGTGAAAAATTTAATTTTTTTGAAAATCAACTGAGCTATAGCCCACAAAATCAGAGCTAGAAAATTCGAAAATCTGCAAATGTGCTCCGATTTCGATGATTGATACGTCTATCAATAGGTGTTGAGACCTGTAATTGTCATGCAAACGGCCATTTGGATCGGTCGAATATTTCTACACGTTTCGTGAAAAATTTAATTTTTTTGAAAATCAACTGAGCTATAGCCCACAAATTCAGAGCCAGAAAATTCGAAAATCTGCAAATGTGCTCCGATTTCGATGATTGATACCTCTATCAATAGGCGTTGAGACCTGTAATTGTCATACAAACGGCCATTTGGATCGGTCGAATATTTCTTCACGTTTCGTGAAAAATTTAATTTTTTTGAAAATCAACTGAGCTATAGCCCACAAATTCAGAGCCAGAAAATTCGAAAATCTGCAAATGTGCTCCGATTTCGATGATTGATACGTCTATCAATAGGCGTTGAGACCTGTAATTGTCATGCAAACGGCCATTTGGATCGGTCGAATATTTCTACACGTTTCGTGAAAAATTTAATTTTTTTGAAAATCAACTGAGCTATAGCCCACAAATTCAGAGCCAGAAAATTCGAAAATCTGCAAATGTGCTCCGATTTCGATGATTGATACCTCTATCAATAGGCGTTGAGACCTGTAATTGTCATACAAACGGCCATTTGGATCGGTCGAATATTTCAAGACGTTTCGTGGAAAATTTAATTTTTTTGAAAATCAACTGAGCTATAGCCCACAAATTCAAAGCCAGAAAATTCGAAAATCTGCAAATGTGCTCCGATTTCGATGATTGATACGTCTATCAATAGGCGTTGAGACCTGTAATTGTCATACAAACGGCCATTTGGATCGGTCGAATATTTCTACACGTTTCGTGAAAAATTTAATTTTTTTGAAAATCAACTGAGCTATAGCCCACAAATTCAGAGCCAGAAAATTCGAAAATCTGCAAATGTGCTCCGATTTCGATGATTGATACCTCTATCAATAGGCGTTGAGACCTGTAATTGTCATGCAAACGGCCATTTGGATCGGTCGAATATTTCTACACGTTTCGTGAAAAATTTAATTTTTTTGAAAATCAACTGAGCTATAGCCCACAAAATCAGAGCTAGAAAATTCGAAAATCTGCAAATGTGCTCCGATTTCGATGATTGATACCTCTATCAATAGGCGTTGAGACCTGTAATTGTCATGCAAACGGCCATTTGGATCGGTCGAATATTTCTACACGTTTCGTGAAAAATTTAATTTTTTTGAAAATCAACTGAGCTATAGCCCACAAATTCAGAGCCAGAAAATTCGAAAATCTGCAAATGTGCTCCGATTTCGATGATTGATACCTCTATCAATAGGCGTTGAGACCTGTAATTGTCATACAAACGGCCATTTGGATCGGTCGAATATTTCAAGACGTTTCGTGGAAAATTTAATTTTTTTGAAAATCAACTGAGCTATAGCCCACAAATTCAAAGCCAGAAAATTCGAAAATCTGCAAATGTGCTCCGATTTCGATGATTGATACGTCTATCAATAGGCGTTGAGACCTGTAATTGTCATACAAACGGCCATTTGGATCGGTCGAATATTTCTACACGTTTCGTGAAAAATTTAATTTTTTTGAAAATCAACTGAGCTATAGCCCACAAATTCAGAGCCAGAAAATTCGAAAATCTGCAAATGTGCTCCGATTTCGATGATTGATACCTCTATCAATAGGCGTTGAGACCTGTAATTGTCATGCAAACGGCCATTTGGATCGGTCGAATATTTCTACACGTTTCGTGAAAAATTTAATTTTTTTGAAAATCAACTGAGCTATAGCCCACAAAATCAGAGCTAGAAAATTCGAAAATCTGCAAATGTGCTCCGATTTCGATGATTGATACCTCTATCAATAGGCGTTGAGACCTGTAATTGTCATACAAACGGCCATTTGGATCGGTCGAATATTTCAAGACGTTTCGTGGAAAATTTAATTTTTTTGAAAATCAACTGAGCTATAGCCCACAAATTCAGAGCCAGAAAATTCGAAAATCTGCAAATGTGCTCCGATTTCGATGATTGATACCTCTATCAATAGGCGTTGAGACCTGTAATTGTCATACAAACGGCCATTTGGATCGGTCGAATATTTCAAGACGTTTCGTGAAAAATTTAATTTTTTTGAAAATCAACTGATCTATAGCCCACAAATTCAGAGCCAGAAAATTCGAAAATCTGCAAATGTGCTCCGATTTCGATGATTGATACCTCTATCAATAGGCGTTGAGACCTGTAATTGTCATGCAAACGGCCATTTGGATCGGTCGAATATTTCTACACGTTTAGTGGAAAATTTAATTTTTTTGAAAATCAACTGAGCTATAGCCCACAAATTCAGAGCCAGAAAATTCGAAAATCTGCAAATGTGCTCCGATTTCGATGATTGATACCTCTATCAATAGGCGTTGAGACCTGTAATTGTCATGCAAACGGCCATTTGGATCGGTCGAATATTTCTACACGTTTAGTGGAAAATTTAATTTTTTTGAAAATCAACTGAGCTATAGCCCACAAATTCAGAGCCAGAAAATTCGAAAATCTGCAAACGTGCTCCGGTTTCGATGATTGATACCTCTATCAATAGGCGTTGAGACCTGTAATTGTCATGCAAACGGCCATTTGGATCGGTCGAATATTTCAAGACGTTTCGTTAAAAATTAAAATTTTTTGAAAATCAACTGAGCTATAATAGCCCACAAATTCACAGCCAGAAAATTCGAAAATCTGCAAATGTGCTCCGATTTCGATGATTGATACCTCTATCAATAGGCGTTGAGACCTGTAATTGTCATACAAACGGCCATTTGAATCGGTCGAATATTTCAAGACGTTTCGTGGAAAATTTAATTTTTTTGAAAATCAACTGAGCTATAGCCCACAAATTCAGAGCCAGAAAATTCGAAAATCTGCAAATGTGCTCCGATTTCGATGATTGATACCTCTATCAATAGGCGTTGAGACCTGTAATTGTCATACAAACGGCCATTTGGATCGGTCGAATATTTCAAGACGTTTCGTGAAAAATTAAATTTTTTTGAAAATCAACTGAGCTATAATAGCCCACAAATTCACAGCCAGAAAATTCGAAAATCTGCAAATGTGCTCCGATTTCGATGATTGATACCTCTATCAATAGGCGTTGAGACCTGTAATTGTCATACAAACGGCCATTTGAATCGGTCGAATATTTCAAGACGTTTCGTGGAAAATTTAATTTTTTTGAAAATCAACTGAGCTATAGCCCACAAATTCAGAGCCAGAAAATTCGAAAATCTGCAAATGTGCTCCGATTTCGATGATTGATACCTCTATCAATAGGCGTTGAGACCTGTAATTGTCATGCAAACGGCCATTTGGATCGGTCGAATATTTCTACACGTTTAGTGGAAAATTTAATTTTTTTGAAAATCAACTGAGCTATAGCCCACAAATTCAGAGCCAGAAAATTCGAAAATCTGCAAATATGCTCCGATTTCGATGATTGATACCTCTATCAATAGGCGTTGAGACCTGTAATTGTCATGCAAACGGCCATTTGGATCGGTCGAATATTTCTACACGTTTCGTGAAAAATTTAATTTTTTTGAAAATCAACTGAGCTATAGCCCACAAATTCAGAGCCAGAAAATCCGAAAATCTGCAAATGTGCTCCGATTTCGATGATTGATACCTCTATCAATAGGCGTTGAGACCTGTAATTGTCATACAAACGGCCATTTGGATCGGTCGAATATTTCAAGACGTTTCGTGAAAAATTTAATTTTTTTGAAAATCAACTGAGCTATAGCCCACAAATTCAGAGCCAGAAAATTCGAAAATCTGCAAATGTGCTCCGATTTCGATGATTGATACCTCTATCAATAGGCGTTGAGACCTGTAATTGTCATACAAACGGCCATTTGGATCGGTCGAATATTTCAAGACGTTTCGTGAAAAATTTAATTTTTTTGAAAATCAACTGAGCTATAGCCCACAAATTCACAGCCAGAAAATTCGAAAATCTGCAAATGTGCTCCGATTTCGATGATTGATACCTCTATCAATAGGCGTTGAGACCTGTAATTGTCATGCAAACGGCCATTTGGATCAATAGGCGTTGAGACCTGTAATTGTCATACAAACGGCCATTTGGATCGGTCGAATATTTCAAGACGTTTCGTGAAAAATTAAATTTTTTTGAAAATCAACTGAGCTATAGCCCACAAATTCACAGCCAGAAAATTCGAAAATCTGCAAATGTGCTCCGATTTCGATGATTGATACCTCTATCAATAGGCGTTGAGACCTGTAATTGTCATGCAAACGGCCATTTGGATCAATAGGCGTTGAGACCTGTAATTGTCATACAAACGGCCATTTGGATCGGTCGAATATTTCAAGACGTTTCGTGAAAAATTTTATTTTTTTGAAAATCAACTGAGCTATAGCCCACAAAATCAGAGCTAGTAAATTCGAAAATCTGCAAATGTGCTCCGATTTCGATGATTGATACCTCTATCAATAGGCGTTGAGACCTGTAATTGTCATACAAACGGCCATTTGGATCGGTCGAATATTTCAAGACGTTTCGTGGAAAATTTAATTTGTTTGAAAATCAACTGAGCTATAGCCCACAAATTCAGAGCCAGAAAATTCGAAAATCTGCAAATGTGCTCCGATTTCGATGATTGATTACCTCTATCAATAGGCGTTGAGACCTGTAATTGTCATACAAACGGCCATTTGGATCGGTCGAATATTTCAAGACGTTTCGTGAAAAATTTAATTTTTTTGAAAATCAACTGAGCTATAGCCCACAAATTCGACTGAGCTATAACTGAGCTATAACCTGAGCTATAACCTGAGCTATAACTGAGCCATAACTGAGCTATAACTGAGCTATAACTGAGCTATAACTGAGCTATAACTGAGCTATAACTGAGCTATACCTGCGCTATACCTGAGCTATAACTGAGCTATAACTGAGCTATAAGTGAGCTATAACTGAGCTATAACCTGAGCTATAACTGAGCTATAACCTGAGCTATAACTGAGCTATAACTGAGCTATAACTGAGCTATAACCTGAGCTATAACTGAGCTATAACTGAGCTATAACTGAGCTATAACTGAGCTATAACCTGAGCTATAACTGAGCTATAACTGAGCTATAACTGAGCTACAACTGAGCTATAACTGAGCTATAACTGAGCTATAACTGAGCTATAACTGAGCTGTAACTGAGCTATAACTGAGCTATAACTGAGCTATAACTGAGCTATAACTGAGCTATAACCTGAGCTATAACTGAGCTATAACTGAGCTATAACTGAGCTATAACTGAGCTATAGCCCACAAATTCGAAAATCTGCAAATGTGCTCCGATTTCGATGATTGATACCTCTATCAATGGGCGTTGAGACCTGTAATTGTCATACAAACGGCCATTTGGATCGGTCGAATATTTCTACAACGTTTCGTGAAAAATTTTATTTTTTTGAAAATCAACTGAGCTATAGCCCACAAAATCAGAGCTAGTAAATTCGAAAATCTGCAAATGTGCTCCGATTTCGATGATTGATACCTCTATCAATAGGCGTTGAGACCTGTAATTGTCATACAAACGGCCATTTGGATCGGTCGAATATTTCAAGACGTTTCGTGGAAAATTTAATTTGTTTGACAACTGAGCTATAGCCCACAAATTCAGAGCCAGAAAATTCGAAAATCTGCAAATGTGCTCCGATTTCGATGATTGATACCTCTATCAATAGGCGTTGAGACCTCTATCAATAGGCGTTGAGACCTGTAATTGTCATACAAACGGCCATTTGGATCGGTCGAATATTTCAAGACGTTTCGTGGGGAAAATTTAATTTGTTTGAAAATCAACTGAGCTATAGCCCACAAATTCAGAGCCAGAAAATTCGAAAATCTGCAAATGTGCTCCGATTTCGATGATTGATACCTCTATCAATAGGCGTTGAGACCTGTAATTGTCATACAAACGGCCATTTGGATCGATCGAATATTTCAAGACGTTTCGTGAAAAATTTAATTTGTTTGAAAATCAACTGAGCTATAGCCCACAAATTCGACTGAGCTATAGCCTGAGCTATAACTGAGCTATAACTGAGCTATAACTGAGCTATAACTGAGCTATAACTGAGCTATACCTGAGCTATACCTGAGCTATAACTGAGCTATACCTGAGCTATACCTGAGCTATAACTGAGCTATAACTGAGCTATAACTGAGCTATAACTGAGCTATAACTGAGCTATAACTGAGCTATAACTGAGCTATAACTGAGCTATAACCTGAGCTATAACCTGAGCTATAACTGAGCTATAACTGAGCTATAACTGAGCTATAACTGAGCTATAACTGAGCTATACTGAGCTATAACTGAGCTATAACTGAGCTATAACTGAGCTATAACTGAGCTATACCTGAGCTATAACTGAGCTATACCTGAGCTATAACTGAGCTATAACTGAGCTATAACTGAGCTATAACCTGAGCTATAACTGAGCTATAACTGAGCTATAACTGAGCTATAACCTGAGCTATAACTGAGCTATAACTGAGCTATAACTGTGCTATAACTGAGCTATAACTGAGCTATAACTGAGCTATAACTGAGCTATAACTGAGCTATAACCTGAGCTATAACTGAGCTATAACCTGAGCTATAAATGAGCTATAACTGAGCTATTACTGAGCTATAACTGAGCTATAACTGAGCTATAACTGAGCTATAGCCCACAAATTCGAAAATCTGCAAATGTGCTCCGATTTCGATGATTGATACCTCTATCAATAGGCGTTGAGACCTGTAATTGTCATGCAAACGGCCATTTGGATCGGTCGCATATTTCTACACGTTTAGCGGAAAATTTAATTTGTTTGAAAATCAACTGAGCTATAGCCCACAAATTCAGAGCCAGAAAATTCGAAAATCTGCAAATGTGCTCCGATTTCGATGATTGATACCTCTATCAATAGGCGTTGAGACCTGTAATTGTCATACAAACGGCCATTTGGATCGGTCGAATATTTCAAGACGTTTCGTGAAAAATTAAATTTTTTTGAAAATCAACTGAGCTATAATAGCCCACAAATTCACAGCCAGAAAATTCGAAAATCTGCAAATGTGCTCCGATTTCGATGATTGATACCTCTATCAATAGGCGTTGAGACCTCTATCAATAGGCGTTGAGACCTGTAATTGTCATACAAACGGCCATTTGGATCGGTCGAATATTTCAAGACGTTTCGTGAAAAATTTAATTTGTTTGAAAATCAACTGAGCTATAGCCCACAAATTCGACTGAGCTATAGCCTGAGCTATAACTGAGCTATAACTGAGCTATAACTGAGCTATAACTGAGCTATAACCTGAGCTATACCTGAGCTATACCTGAGCTATAACTGAGCTATACCTGAGCTATACCTTGAGCTATAACTGAGCTATAACTGAGCTATAACTGAGCTATAACTGAGCTATAACTGAGCTATAACTGAGCTATAACTGAGCTATAACTGAGCTATAACTGAGCTATACCTGCGCTATACCTGAGCTATAACTGAGCTATAACTGAGCTATAAGTGAGCTATTAACTGAGCTATAACCTGAGCTATAACTGAGCTATAACCTGAGCTATAACTGAGCTATAACTGAGCTATAACTGAGCTATAACCTGAGCTATAACTGAGCTATAACTGAGCTATAACTGAGCTATAACTGAGCTATAACCTGAGCTATAACTGAGCTATAACTGAGCTATAACTGAGCTACAACTGAGCTATAACTGAGCTATAACTGAGCTATAACTGAGCTATAACTGAGCTGTAACTGAGCTATAACTGAGCTATAACTGAGCTATAACTGAGCTATAACTGAGCTATAACCTGAGCTATAACTGAGCTATAACTGAGCTATAACTGAGCTATAACTGAGCTATAGCCCACAAATTCGAAAATCTGCAAATGTGCTCCGATTTCGATGATTGATACCTCTATCAATGGGCGTTGAGACCTGTAATTGTCATACAAACGGCCATTTGGATCGGTCGAATATTTCTACACGTTTCGTGAAAAATTTTATTTTTTTGAAAATCAACTGAGCTATAGCCCACAAAATCAGAGCTAGTAAATTCGAAAATCTGCAAATGTGCTCCGATTTCGATGATTGATACCTCTATCAATAGGCGTTGAGACCTGTAATTGTCATACAAACGGCCATTTGGATCGGTCGAATATTTCAAGACGTTTCGTGGAAAATTTAATTTGTTTGACAACTGAGCTATAGCCCACAAATTCAGAGCCAGAAAATTCGAAAATCTGCAAATGTGCTCCGATTTCGATGATTGATACCTCTATCAATAGGCGTTGAGACCTCTATCAATAGGCGTTGAGACCTGTAATTGTCATACAAACGGCCATTTGGATCGGTCGAATATTTCAAGACGTTTCGTGGAAAATTTAATTTGTTTGAAAATCAACTGAGCTATAGCCCACAAATTCAGAGCCAGAAAATTCGAAAATCTGCAAATGTGCTCCGATTTCGATGATTGATACCTCTATCAATAGGCGTTGAGACCTGTAATTGTCATACAAACGGCCATTTGGATCGATCGAATATTTCAAGACGTTTCGTGAAAAATTTAATTTGTTTGAAAATCAACTGAGCTATAGCCCACAAATTCGACTGAGCTATAGCCTGAGCTATAACTGAGCTATAACTGAGCTATAACTGAGCTATAACTGAGCTATAACCTGAGCTATACCTGAGCTATACCTGAGCTATAACTGAGCTATACCTGAGCTATACCTGAGCTATAACTGAGCTATAACTGAGCTATAACTGAGCTATAACTGAGCTATAACTGAGCTATAACTGAGCTATAACTGAGCTATAACTGAGCTATAACCTGAGCTATAACCTGAGCTATAACTGAGCTATAACTGAGCTATAACTGAGCTATAACTGAGCTATAACTGAGCTATAACTGAGCTATAACTGAGCTATAACTGAGCTATAACTGAGCTATACCTGAGCTATAACTGAGCTATACCTGAGCTATAACTGAGCTATAACTGAGCTATAACTGAGCTATAACCTGAGCTATAACTGAGCTATAACTGAGCTATAACTGAGCTATAACCTGAGCTATAACTGAGCTATAACTGAGCTATAACTGTGCTATAACTGAGCTATAACTGAGCTATAACTGAGCTATAACTGAGCTATAACTGAGCTATAACCTGAGCTATAACTGAGCTATAACCTGAGCTATAACTGAGCTATAACTGAGCTATTACTGAGCTATAACTGAGCTATAACTGAGCTATAACTGAGCTATAGCCCACAAATTCGAAAATCTGCAAATGTGCTCCGATTTCGATGATTGATACCTCTATCAATAGGCGTTGAGACCTGTAATTGTCATGCAAACGGCCATTTGGATCGGTCGCATATTTCTACACGTTTAGCGGAAAATTTAATTTGTTTGAAAATCAACTGAGCTATAGCCCACAAATTCAGAGCCAGAAAATTCGAAAATCTGCAAATGTGCTCCGATTTCGATGATTGATACCTCTATCAATAGGCGTTGAGACCTGTAATTGTCATACAAACGGCCATTTGGATCGGTCGAATATTTCAAGACGTTTCGTGAAAAATTAAATTTTTTTGAAAATCAACTGAGCTATAATAGCCCACAAATTCACAGCCAGAAAATTCGAAAATCTGCAAATGTGCTCCGATTTCGATGATTGATACCTCTATCAATAGGCGTTGAGACCTCTATCAATAGGCGTTGAGACCTGTAATTGTCATACAAACGGCCATTTGGATCGGTCGAATATTTCAAGACGTTTCGTGAAAAATTTAATTTGTTTGAAAATCAACTGAGCTATAGCCCACAAATTCGACTGAGCTATAGCCTGAGCTATAACTGAGCTATAACTGAGCTATAACTGAGCTATAACTGAGCTATAACCTGAGCTATACCTGAGCTATACCTGAGCTATAACTGAGCTATACCTGAGCTATACCTGAGCTATAACTGAGCTATAACTGAGCTATAACTGAGCTATAACTGAGCTATAACTGAGCTATAACTGAGCTATAACTGAGCTATAACTGAGCTATAACCTGAGCTATAACCTGAGCTATAACTGAGCTATAACTGAGCTATAACTGAGCTATAACTGAGCTATAACTGAGCTATAACTGAGCTATAACTGAGCTATAACTGAGCTATAACTGAGCTATAACTGAGCTATACCTGAGCTATAACTGAGCTATACCTGAGCTATAACTGAGCTATAACTGAGCTATAACTGAGCTATAACCTGAGCTATAACTGAGCTATAACTGAGCTATAACTGAGCTATAACCTGAGCTATAACTGAGCTATAACTGAGCTATAACTGTGCTATAACTGAGCTATAACTGAGCTATAACTGAGCTATAACTGAGCTATAACTGAGCTATAACCTGAGCTATAACTGAGCTATAACCTGAGCTATAACTGAGCTATAACTGAGCTATTACTGAGCTATAACTGAGCTATAACTGAGCTATAACTGAGCTATAGCCCACAAATTCGAAAATCTGCAAATGTGCTCCGATTTCGATGATTGATACCTCTATCAATAGGCGTTGAGACCTGTAATTGTCATGCAACGGCCATTTGGATCGGTCGCATATTTCTACACGTTTAGCGGAAAATTTAATTTGTTTGAAAATCAACTGAGCTATAGCCCACAAATTCAGAGCCAGAAAATTCGAAAATCTGCAAATGTGCTCCGATTTCGATGATTGATACCTCTATCAATAGGCGTTGAGACCTGTAATTGTCATACAAACGGCCATTTGGATCGGTCGAATATTTCAAGGACGTTTCGTGAAAAATTAAATTTTTTTGAAAATCAACTGAGCTATAATAGCCCACAAATTCACAGCCAGAAAATTCGAAAATCTGCAAATGTGCTCCGATTTCGATGATTGATACCTCTATCAATAGGCGTTGAGACCTCTATCAATAGGCGTTGAGACCTGTAATTGTCATACAAACGGCCATTTGGATCGGTCGAATATTTCAAGACGTTTCGTGGAAAATTAATTTGTTTGAAAATCAACTGAGCTATAGCCCACAAATTCAGAGCCAGAAAATTCGAAAATCTGCAAATGTGCTCCGATTTCGATGATTGATACCTCTATCAATAGGCGTTGAGACCTGTAATTGTCATACAAACGGCCATTTGGATCGATCGAATATTTCAAGACGTTTCGTGAAAAATTTAATTTTTTTGAAAATCAACTGAGCTATAGCCCACAAATTCGACTGAGCTATAGCCTGAGCTATAACTGAGCTATAACTGAGCTATAACTGAGCTATAACTGAGCTATAACTGAGCTATAACCTGAGCTATACCTGAGCTATACCTGAGCTATAACTGAGCTATACCTGAGCTATACCTGAGCTATAACTGAGCTATAACTGAGCTATAACTGAGCTATAACTGAGCTATAACTGAGCTATAACTGAGCTATAACTGAGCTATAACCTGAGCTATAACCTGAGCTATAACTGAGCTATAACTGAGCTATAACTGAGCTATAACTGAGCTATAACTGAGCTATAACTGAGCTATAACTGAGCTATAACTGAGCTATAACTGAGCTATAACTGAGCTATAACTGAGCTATAACTGAGCTATAACCTGAGCTATAACTGAGCTATAACTGAGCTATAACTGAGCTATAACTGAGCTATAACTGAGCTATAACTGAGCTATAACTGTGCTATAACTGAGCTATAACTGAGCTATAACTGAGCTATAACTGAGCTATAACTGAGCTATAACCTGAGCTATAACTGAGCTATAACCTGAGCTATAACTGAGCTATAACTGAGCTATTACTGAGCTATAACTGAGCTATAACTGAGCTATAACTGAGCTATAGCCCACAAATTCGAAAATCTGCAAATGTGCTCCGATTTCGATGATTGATACCTCTATCAATAGGCGTTGAGACCTGTAATTGTCATGCAAACGGCCATTTGGATCGGTCGCAAATTTCTACACGTTTAGCGGAAAATTTAATTTGTTTGAAAATCAACTGAGCTATAGCCCACAAATTCAGAGCCAGAAAATTCGAAAATCTGCAAATGTGCTCCGATTTCGATGATTGATACCTCTATCAATAGGCGTTGAGACCTGTAATTGTCATACAAACGGCCATTTGGATCAGTCGAATATTTCAAGACGTTTCGTGAAAAATTAATTTTTTTGAAATCAACTGAGCTATAGCCCACAAATTCGACTGAGCTATAGCCTGAGCTATAACTGAGCTATAACTGAGCTATAACTGAGCTTTAACCTGAGCTATAACCTGAGCTATAACTGAGCCATAACTGAGCTATAACTGAGCTATAACTGAGCTATAACTGAGCTATAACTGAGCTATAACTGAGCTATAACTGAGCTATACCTGAGCTATAACTGAGCTATAACTGAGCTATAACTGAGCTATAACCTGAGCTATAACTGAGCTATAACCTGAGCTATAACTGAGCTATAACTGAGCTATAACTGAGCTATAACTGAGCTATAACTGAGCTATAACCTGAGCTATAACTGAGCTATAACTGAGCTATAACCTGAGCTATAACTGAGCTATAACTGAGCTATAACTGAGCTATAACTGAGCTATAACTGAGCAATAACTGAGCTATAACTGAGCTGTAACTGAGCTATACCTGAGCTATAACTGAGCTATATTGTCATACAAACGGCCATTTGGATCGGTCGAATATTTCAAGACGTTTCGTGGAAAATTTAATTTGTTTGAAAATCAACTGAGCTATAGCCCACAAATTCAGAGCCAGAAAATTCGAAAATCTGCAAATGTGCTCCGATTTCGATGATTGATACCTCTATCAATAGGCGTTGAGACCTCTATCAATAGGCGTTGAGACCTGTAATTGTCATACAAACGGCCATTTGGATCGGTCGAATATTTCAAGACGTTTCGTGGAAAATTTAATTTGTTTGAAAATCAACTGAGCTATTAGCCCACAAATTCAGAGCCAGAAAATTCGAAAATCTGCAATGTGCTCCGATTTCGATGATTGATACCTCTATCAATAGGCGTTGAGACCTGTAATTGTCATACAAACGGCCATTTGGATCGGTCGAATATTTCAAGACGTTTCGTGAAAAATTTAATTTTTTTTGAAAATCAACTGAGCTATAGCCCACAAATTCAGAGCCAGAAAATTCGAAAATCTGCAAATGTGCTCCGATTTCGATGATTGATACCTCTATCAATAGGCGTTGAGACCTGTAATTGTCATACAAACGGCCATTTGGATCGGTCGAATATTTCTACACGTTTTCGTGAAAAATTTTATTTTTTTGAAATCAACTGAGCTATAGCCCACAAAATCAGAGCTAGTAAATTCGAAAATCTGCAAATGTGCTCCGATTTCGATGATTGATACCTCTATCAATAGGCGTTGAGACCTGTAATTGTCATACAAACGGCCATTTGGATCGGTCGAATATTTCAAGACGTTTCGTGGAAAATTTAATTTGTTTGAAAATCAACTGAGCTATAGCCCACAAATTCAGAGCCAGAAAATTCGAAAATCTGCAAATGTGCTCCGATTTCGATGATTGATACCTCTATCAATAGGCGTTGAGACCTCTATCAATAGGCGTTGAGACCTGTAATTGTCATACAAACGGCCATTTGGATCGGTCGAATATTTCAAGACGTTTCGTGGAAAATTTAATTTGTTTGAAAATCAACTGAGCTATAGCCCACAAATTCAGAGCCAGAAAATTCGAAAATCTGCAAATGTGCTCCGATTTCGATGATTGATACCTCTATCAATAGGCGTTGAGACCTGTAATTGTCATACAAACGGCCATTTGGATCGATCGAATATTTCAAGACGTTTCGTGAAAAATTTAATTTTTTTGAAAATCAACTGAGCTATAGCCCACAAATTCGACTGAGCTATAGCCTGAGCTATAACTGAGCTATAACTGAGCTATAACTGAGCTATAACTGAGCTATAACTGAGCTATAACCAGAGCTATACCTGAGCTATACCTGAGCTATAACTGAGCTATACCTGAGCTATAACTGAGCTATAACTGAGCTATAACTGAGCTATAACTGAGCTATAACTGAGCTATAACTGAACTATAACCTGAGCTATAACCTGAGCTATAACTGAGCTATAACTGAGCTATAACTGAGCTATAACTGAGCTATAACTGAGCTATAACTGAGCTATAACTGAGCTATAACTGAGCTATAACTGAGCTATAACTGAGCTATAACTGAGCTATAACTGAGCTATACCTGAGCTATAACTGAGCTATACCTAAGCTATAACTGAGCTATAACTGAGCTATAACTGAGCTATAACCTGAGCTATAACTGAGCTATAACTGAGCTATAACTGAGCTATAACTGAGCTATAACTGAGCTATAACCTGAGCTATAACTGAGCTATAACTGAGCTATAACTGTGCTATAACTGAGCTATAACTGAGCTATAACTGAGCTATAACTGAGCTATAACCTGAGCTATAACCTGAGCTATAACTGAGCTATAACTGAGCTATAACTGAGCTATAACTGAGCTATAGCCCACAAATTCGAAAATCTGCAAATGTGCTCCGATTTCGATGATTGATACCTCTATCAATAGGCGTTGAGACCTGTAATTGTCATGCAAACGGCCATTTGGATCGGTCGAATATTTCTACACGTTTAGTGGAAAATTTAATTTGTTTGAAAATCAACTGAGCTATAGCCCACAAATTCAGAGCCAGAAAATTCGAAAATCTGCAATGTGCTCCGATTTCGATGATTGATACCTCTATC